>CAJFCP010000124.1:1852428-1953395 GCA_904066005.1 Synergus itoensis | reverse complement strand
GCAAAAGGTCTCGGTGTTGCGAATTTAATGATGGTCGTGAATGACGTCCTAACTCCGGTGGTGATCGTCGAAAAACGCCACAGTAATTGTCGTTATTAGCAGCGTCACGTTGTAGCCGGTTGCAGTTGCAGATAATTTTGTTATTACAGTTTCCAATCTTTTATTATGAGATGCGAATTTCTTAGATACTTCATATTGTTTCCTGCTAATGGTTTCATACACTTCTAAATCTGCGCCCTTGTCAGCCTTCCACCCTTAAGATAAAACAATTTTTAGAATCTATATATGCCATATTTAGTATTGAATAAATAATGTAAGGGCTCTTTAAGGGAAAATTGACGACCATTGTGAATTTTAGATTTCCACGTGCACATATATGAGAAGTAAGCGTGCGCCTAGGCAATGGGGATGGTCGTGAAACCGCCCCTATAGATTTCTCTCATGGGGGTGCGGCTTCAGCTTGGGAGGCCGTCACGCCTATCAACTTTCCCGTTGCCGGTACATCTGTTCGATCTACCGATCTTCAGTAACCTCGATGCGTGTGTATACGTGTCCGAGATACATCAAATTTACGGGCTTCAAACCTTCAAAGTGCGGCCACCTGAAAGAAAAAAATCCCAAAGCTTGGCGTCAGAGCGTCTAGTTTGTTCTCCTCAGAAAAATAAAAGGTCTCAACAGGGGTTACTACATGGGCACAAAACTGGATCCTTTATCTTCTTTGTCCAGAAGAAAACACGATTTATCCCATATACTGAATTATTTATTTAATTTATAATATACGATATATTTGGCCTTTTTTTAGATTGAAACATATTCGCTTTAACATATTTAAACATATTTGCTTTACTGGGAAATTATTTATTTTTAAACGGCGTCTGTCTTTTGTAATTGTTTTTACAGATAGATGTTGTGCCATCTCAAGGAAAAATACGTACCGTTCAAATTGTAATAATAGCTTCGATACTTTAGTGTGACGGTCACGCAATTGCAAATTAGTCGGGACTCTTTTTGCCACGTGCCGAGAAATTCTTACAAAACTAAAAGCTGAAAATCTAGTTATGCATATTTATTCATCAACATTCGAATTTTTACAGGACTCACTAAAATTTCAGAATATCACAGAAATATGTTTTTCGTTTTTGGAAAACTTCTGAGAAATTGAAAGGTGTGGCAATGAGTATTTTAGGAATGTTTTTTTTTTTGTTTCTGAAAAGCAAATATTGCGTCTTGGATGTCGGAGACCTCACATCTCGTCTTTTTAGGCCCATAATTCGCCATTCAACGATCCCCGCCCATTTCCCATCTCCCAATGATTTTCACTCGAGCCCTTTTTGAGCGGCTCCTTTGAAACTCGCGTTCTTTCTCACCCCCGATATCTAGGGCTGTATTACTGTGTACCAATCTTGCCAACCCTCCTGTCCAATCTGTTGCCCAAAACGCTTTGGGCAAATACACTAAGAGATTCTGTCGCACTCAACAATCGTGCGGTAGGTCAAGGGCCCCACACGAAAACAGAGGACTCGAAATTGTGTCAAACCTCAAAAAAAATTAGTTGGGACTTGGGAAAAATCCTAAACTATTTCGGAAAAGTTTCACAGATGTGGCTCACTTAATATTTTAATTTCTCTGCATTTATTTATTAATTATAGCTTATAGGATATAGCATCTAAAATAAGAACTGAAATATCAGGTTTCAGAAAGATAAGGCCCTTTTATTTTTTTATTTGAGACACAAACAAAAATGATTGTGCTTCACTGTACAGCGGACGTGAACCCACCCTGGCGGATGTCGTATACACATTGCCGACAATCGGACACAGTGACAACGAGCAATCAGCCTGCCGTATATCTACGGGTCCTGTCGCCACGCATTTGTACCCCATTGTGTCCCCATAGTAGGTGGTCGGTCTCTACTGTCTAGCACAGAAAAGTTGCCGGCAGTTGAATCTTGCCTTTCTTGCGTTTGTCTTTAGATCTTTTTCGCTTCGCTCCAATCGCCTCTCATGTCGTTTCGTCAACCACATTACTTCCCATAAAAATCGAGATAAAAATCCTCTACTCGGAATCCTTTTGTTAAATATTCTAACAGTACATTAGCGCCTCATAAACCAGTTAACAAATCATTTTCATCTCAGCGAATATTGAACCCAAACTAAAGCGAAACCTTTCCTTTCCTCTTTTTAGATTTATTTTATTTTATATTAAGGCGTGGCTATATAGATAATTTTATATAGATATAAATATAGCGATATATTTTGCTATAGATATAGCAAAAGTGTACATGTATTTATTTTGATATTTACTATTTGCAATTAAATCCTAGGTCTACTCGATCACAGTTATAAATTGAATTTTGTGAATCTCAATAAACTCTATTGGAATTCTATTGGAAATCAGTGAAAAGTCACTGAAATTTTCAATAGTTTAGTGACGATTACTAAAAATTTCAGTGACTTTTCACTGATTCTCAATTGATTTTCAATTGATGAAATTTTGAAGTCACTGAAAATCAGTGAACTGATTCAATTTTAGAGAGTAGAGTTAAGATTTAGTTGTAAGATTTAAGTGTACATTTATTTTTAAATTTATCTTCACCTTTTAAACAAAAATTGTATAAAATCACTTAATAATTTTAGTTTTGCACAACATTAGGATAATCGTGGGAAAAGGAATGTCGATTCAAACAGCAGATTACGAAACATATTTTTATTGCGTAACATTCAATCATACAGATCATAATATAACTATGAAAATTCGCTAAACATTGCATGCACCGAATATAAAATTATTTTCTATATGTACAAAATATATCTAACTGGCCGATTAACTATAGTCGAATTAGTAGAAACATAACAGTAGGTATCAGCTGCGAAGTTAATAGATACGGAAAAATGGTTGAATTGTATATATACAGTCTTATTTGATAAGGCTCTAAAAAATTCTAGAAAGATATTCTAGAAAGATGATTGGATTCTAAATATGAGTTAAGTAATTAATTCTATTTAAGGCATTTTAAGGCTGATATTGTATATTTGTAATTTGCGAAAGACATTTTATTACCTTTTCGTAAATTATTCAAATTAAAATTTATTAAAAAACAGAAAATTCTCTTAATCTCTAATCTATACATTTCTTCTTTATTTTTCTTCCAGCCAGCATTCTAAACCATTATAATCTATCAGGCGATGCACATATAAATACTTAATAATTATCTTTCACTGGGTCTAACATTAAAAAATCTTTGTACAAAATTACAGGAAAACTTTTTCGAATTCCAATTGGAAGGCATTCATCTTAAAAAAATAACTCAAAACCAATGAGATCCATCACTTTTAGCCTTTTTACAGTTTTTTCATATAAGATAAACTATATATAACTATTTACAAAATATCTACAAAATTTTAATTATGGGTTATTTCGCTAAAAGTGTGCTGCTTTACAAAAGGAACTTATAATTTTTTTAGAATGCGAATGGTTCTACGAAAGGTGACTAGGGGAATTCTGTCTATAATAAGTGTTAAAGAAGCGATGTTTGTAAAGCCCCATAAGGAAATGAACAACATTAGTATAAAAACATTAATATGGAAAACACTATGTGGTCTCATGAAGAAAAAAAAAACATTTTCAATGAACTCTACCACAAACTTGGGAGTCTATTCCTCCCAAATAGGGGTATCCACTTTTGGCTTCACTTGGGCTATGGGGAGTCACGTGATGGTGTCCCATTCCGGAAGTGGGGACTCCCGAAGAAGCACCCTGAATCATACACGTGCTCATATTGGTAGCTGTCGTCGGACTAACACTGCCTCCCAGACTTCCCAAATTCAAATTGCTGGAGGCCAAATTCGAGGCCAAGTTACTGCCACCGTAGTGGGAGGCGTTGAAGAGTCTGCAACAGAAATGGTCAGGTTCAAATTAAAAGGCGGCAAGCTTCTGAGTTTTTACAAACTACATAAAACGATCGCAAAATCTCCTCCTCGCTCGTAACTTGCTCCTGGTATAATAATTTTCTTAAAGCCTACTTCCAGGTATGCCTCCAGTCTCAACTTTCAAGTATTTATTACCGGAAAACAAATTGAAACATTTTCAAGAATAATGGATAAAAAATCATTCCAAGGTTGTTGATTCAAAGATCCGACAAAAATTGAAAGATTGAAACAGAGAAAGAAACATCAGAGGGCATATTAACATAATTTCCGATGCAGAGTTAAATGGCAATAACTTGAAATGCATAATTCATTTTCATTAAAGCTTTAATAGCACTCTGGTAATAACTTTTTTGCCTATCTCTATTTATAAACAATTTGAATCATCTGTTAATCTTTTCTTTAATGTAGAATTTATTTATCTTTGAGAAGAAATAAAAGAATATATGACACTTTTGAAAGTGACCTGCCGACCATTTTCAGAGGGGACATTTCGGTCTCTAATCAAAGAGTGTTGGTTGCAAACCGATATCCAATGCAGCAGTTGTAAAATAAATCGACTAGGGCGTGTCAAACACCCCCTTCTCAACACTGCCAGCGGCACTTTGATTTCGGTAGAGCAAAAGACCGTTAAAGCTTAAAATTCTCTTTTATTTATTTATCAAGAATTTCAGCATCTACAAAAAGTCACAAAATGTAGATACTGCAAAAATGTAAGGTATTCTAAAAATATTTGAGAAATAATTCAAGATGATGTAAAGGAAATTGTTTGCTAATGATAGAAGAATTAATTTTCGCCTCGGGGGACTATTACGCTTGATTGTCGGGAATTGAATTATCGAAACAGAAGTTAAGGTGTGCGTGTGTTGAGTAGTAAGTACACCTCAGTGGCAAGAACGTGATAGGGCAAAAGACGTAATTCCAATTGGTAGGTGTTTCCCAGCAGGTGTATTCGATTGAACGGTACAGTCCATTCCATAAAATAAATTCCATGATAGTTTTGTTTGAGCGAAGCAAATAAATAAAGGGATATTATTGTCAGTATTACGATATAGAAAGAATTTATAGAAATTGGGTGGAAAGAGTTAGTAAGAAAAACTGATCTTGTTCAATCGGAATCTTTGACACGGCCTTTAACTTATTGTTAGTCGACCTGTACTGGAATAGCGGGTAGACCCGGACTCGAGTGGATTATTAGCCGGTAGCGTTTCATTACGGGGCCAGCAACATAATTGCGGACCACACCGGCGAGAGGCCCGACCACAAGCGATCACACTGTACCCAACTTGACTGAATCTGCTCACTTGGGATGCTGCAGTCGAGGCCCCTTGCCGACCTCAACCTGTTATTACTCCACAATGACTGAATTAATTGTTTCCAGCGCCCTGGTGCCTCATCCTGCACCAAGAAACGTCGCAGATCGCGCGATTTTATGTTTTAAAGCCACCCGCCCGATGTGGGCCTCATCCTCTCTAACTCTCTATCCTCATCCTCTCTATGGGGGGTCCCTTGTCCCATTTCCGCCGACACGTGCAGCGTTCACGTTTCTTACAACCCGAACAAGCAAAAAGAATCCCCCAAAAAAACACACATCTATCGAGCAAATCGAGGGGTTGACAACTCGTGAAATTAGGTGTACACTTGCACTGAAATCTCCTGAAATATCTGAAGTCATTTGAAGTCACTTGAAGGCACTTGAAGTGACGTGAATTCACTTGAATTTTCTTGAAATCTCTTGAAGTCAGTGAAATCTTCTGAAGTCATTGAAATATCCTGAAATATCTTGAAGTCAGAAGTAGGTGTACACCCGCTTGGTCGAGTTGGCAACCCCTTGGAGCAAATCGAACAAATTGTAATATGATGAGAATTTTTCAAGAAGACTCACCCATAGTTATCAGCAGTCGATCTGGGCCACTGTTGCTGGGTAGTGTAGTAATTATCACTATAATTATAGTGTTGAGGGTACCCAGTGGTGGTGGCGGCTGCAGCAGCGACAGAGGTTTGGCCATAACCCTGGTAGCTTTCGGCACTACTGCCGTAATGCTGGGTCTGAAAACTTTGGAGGCTCATCGTGTTGAAGGCATTGATTTGCTGACTGTTAATTTGCTTTCGCAATCTTGCTCTTCTGTTGCTGAACCAGACCTGAACTCTCGCTTCTGTCAACTTCGTCCTGCAACAAGTAACCAGATAAACTTTATAGAAGATATTCCTCGCTTCAAAATCTTCCTAAAACAAATTTTGTCATTGTTTTATACTTACTTTTGAGCAAGCTCTTCTCTTGTATAGACATCTGGATATTGGGTTCGGTGGAAAGCAGCCTCGAGTTGCTCAAGCTGCTCTCCTGTAAATGTAGTTCTGCTTCTGCGTTGCTTTCTCTTGAGAGCGATTCCTGGCTCACTTTCAGTCTCGGAATCGTCACCACTACTACCACCTATAACAAAAAATACCATACCAAATGATTAGATAATGAAAAGTCACAGTTTTGAAATTGTAAGGTTATATGATAGGATCGGAATCGAGATCGGCATCTCTGATTGGAATCTCGGAATCTTGGAATCTCTTCTGATGCAAAATTTCTTTAGATTTTCTTTAGATTCCCTTTGAGGGAAATATTTCTTTCTGAAGGGGAGTGGTTACAATAAAGGGAGTTCCTGGTTGTACTGGTTGTAATGGCGAGTGCGTATCGACATAAGTGTTTCAGTCCAGCACGTGCTAGACGTCAGATACTGAAGATAGGAAGCGAGTGGTGCCCGCCCACAGTTCACACGCCAGGCCTCGCAACCCACCATTAAATCCCTCCTGATTACAGCCGTGCCAGCCAAACCTATACTAAACTAAAACACCGGAGAAATTAGGGGCCGCCACAGGAATTAAGTTCTTTGACATGTCCCATCCTTCCCGGGCCAAAACAAAAGATGATGCGGAACGGAACCGAATGAGCCACGCGATAATTCAAATACAAATACTCCGTTAGTCCAGGACATCGTCGTTAACGAATTCACTCGTGACGAATCAAACGAGGTCCAGAAATCTCCTCCGGGGGATGAAATCTGCTCAAGATGCTGGAAAAGTAGTGTCATCACTTTAGAAAGCGAGACTGATTGACCGTCTTTAAGGGATGTGTCCGAGGATGTGTCGAAGGATCTTTAGTGGGCTATAGGTATAAGAAAGGAGGGGTTAATGGTATGATGGTTGGAATGAAACATGTTTGAACTGAAAGCTTCTAGAAGCATCAGCAATATCTATCAGCGGATATTGCTCTATTAGAAGGAAGTGATCTAGGGGTGCATCTAAATCAATAGCATGTTAGGTCTAAGACTACCAGGTATTAGCGCAAATCAAAAGCCTCGAGTTGGCGGTCTGCTGGTATGATTAAAGACTGCACGAGGTCGTAAATCCTTGCGACGCTTCGCGAAGCATACCTAACGATTTCTCGAGACGTTACGACGCTTTCTGCAACCCTTCAGCACCAGAAGACCAGCAAACACTTCGTCCCTTTAGCCGCATCTTTACCGCCCCTTCACCTACAAAAGCTACCGTCCAGGAATAATAAACTACCCGCCGCCCTAAGGGGAGGGAGGTTGCGCATCTCAATCTCAATCCCCCAAACCGCAAACTCCACCGACGATTCCTCGCTTTATTAACCTAACCGCAGTCCTTAAATCAATGCATCTGCACCTACTTCATCAAGATTCAATTTTCGTCCGGTTATAATTGGTCATAAAGCCATCTATTTATGATTTGAGGAGGTGTTACTAATCTAAGTTGGCTAAGATGTCATCTAAGTTTTCATTTATAAAGAATGTAAATTTTTTGGAATGATGGTGATTTCGATATAAAAATCCTATCTTAACAAAGTGGTGTCACGAAATGTCTCGAAAATCTCGCGTACATTGTTGTTGCAAACCTGATTGGCTTTTGAATCCCGAGTAGAAATTTTTCTGTGGCCCCGATCGGGCCCAGATTGGGGAATTTGGCCCCTATCGGGCCCAGATCGGGGATGAAACGCACGGCCCGACCAGGCCCAGACCTGGCCAAACCTGGCCCGATCGGGGCCCAACCGGGTCGGGCATTTCATCACCGATCTGGGCTATGTTTGGAAATTTCTACACAGGATGACTTGAAGTTAAAATTCGCAAAAATCTCTAAAAATTCCTAAAAACCTGTTGGAATTTCTTAACATTTAAAATTTCTTAAAATCCTTAGAAATCTAATCAAAAATTCCATGGAATCCTTAAAAATTCTACCAAAAACTTATAAAAATTGGAAAAATCTCATAAAATCCCTTAAAATTTTAGGACAACCTTCGAAATCCTTTTATATTCTACAAAATTTTTTAAAAATCAGCAAAATATCTTGAAATTCCTTAAAATTATAAGAAACCTCATAAAATACCATGAAAACCTTTAAAATTTCACAAAATTTTATTAAAACTCATCAAAAACTCTATAAATTCTTTTCAAATTCCTTAAAATCCCTTAAGATTTCATGAAATCCTTAAAAATCCACAAAATATCAAGTAGAAATTTTGCTGTGGCCCCGATCGGGCCTAGATTGGGGAATATGGCCCCGATCGGGTCCAGATCGGGGGTTTTGAATGACTTGAAGTTGTAAGAAGGAAAATAAAATAATCGTGTTAGTTTACTAGTTTTTAAAAAATGGTATCAAAATGACAAAGAACAATCTGAAGAATTTGAACGCGATTGGCAGCATCCGGAATGAATTCTAGATTTGAGTCATAGAATCTTGATGATTTTTTGCAAAATCGGGTTACGAAAGAATCAAAGACGTGTTTCTTCTGTATGGACCACACGCAGCGATTTCCTCCTACTCCCTTTTGCTTCTCGTTCGCTCTTCCGCACGTTCTATATATTTCTTCCACCGCAGTCTATCATCTTTCCTGGTCGTTTCGTGCCCTTCTTGATTCTTCATCGGCCTCATCTCTACCTGCTATCGTTCTCTAGGACCAGAGTCCTGGACGATTCTTTCGCAGAAATTCAGCGTCGCTTACGACACCCCGAATTAGATTGGAATGCCCGTAATTGTGTTGCTCCACCCCCTCCTACCGCGGTTTCCGGGACAGTGGCTATGACTATGGTTTAGCTCGCTTTGAAAATTAAGTACTCGATTTCTTTATGGTCCTACTGATCGTTACGCAAACCGCTCGAGCAAGAGACTTTAAAAGGTTTCCTAGCCGGGAAACGACCTTCCGCTACACTTTTTTTATAAAAATAAATTCCACTTTACCTGATTCATAGAAATTTTGTAAGATTTTTTTATTTTCAGTAAAATTGAACTGCACTGTATCTTTTTATTTTTTAGTCCCACTAATCTAATCAAAGCAGAATCTACCCGACAAGATAATAAACTCGACACATCCACGCGCCGCAGGACGCCTAATATTTCTCGCGATGTTCTTTTCGTGGCGGAGAAAAAAAGATAGAAGCGAGTTCCTTTAAGAGTGCCGACTGGATCTATATATTTTTGCTATCCTTCATCGAAAGTATTTGAAAAAAGGCTCGATAGTGACAGGAAACTCATACATATAATGTATGACACCATTCTTCTTTTTTTTTTTGTTAAATTCTTTTTCTAAATTAACTCTATTGTAAGAGATTTATTTTCATTTTCCTGCTGCGCGTAAACACGCACAGTTTGCATAATGTTTCTAGAGTTGAAGTGTATGAAGGCGTCGAACATGCGAGTTATCGTTCTGGCTACCTTAACTTAATTAACTTAATTTCGGCCGGACTATAATTACGCTTAACTCTCGATCGTACATGCGGAAGGACCAAGAAACTCAACCCGGGCTTTCATGTTTCGAAACAACCTCGTAAGGCGATTTTCTGCTCGATAAAAATAACGAAATGTTTATCATCATTGAAAATTTGTTGGTATAAAGTGAATTTAATATCATTATTTAATTACATATTGATAGTTCGTAAGTCGCGCAAATTGCTTGTCATTATGTCAAAGAGAATATTAATGCAAGTCATAAAATACACATGAGTTTCAATTTTTATAATAAATAGCTTGCTTCTTGTTTATGTGGAAAAAAATAAATTTAAAGACTTACCAAGAATGCCGTCAATTGAATGATTTCTGCGAGGGTCATCACCGGGTTTGAGTTGACTTGATGGACCACGGAGTAGCCTTGAAATACTAGACACCGAAGGTGCCGATGTCTTGTCACAAACACCGTCCTGCTGGCAATACCATAACGGACTAATTAGTATTAATTTAATTGAAAAAATACTATTCATAAAAGAAAACTATTCATTTGAATGATGATGGATTACACTAAAAGTTTCAGAGAAAGGTAGGCTTCACACATCAACTGACCTTTATCAATTTTTCCCGAATTTCCCAGCTGAACATTCCTGGATTCTGTCTCTTCATATCTTCGATTTTAGCTTCAACCTCCGGTGTAGCAACTCGAGGTTTGCTACCTCCAATAACTCCGGGCCTAATTGACCCAGTTTCTTGATAACGGTTTAAAATTTTCGAAACGCAACCATGAGAAACTCGAAGTTGTCTCGAAATGACACACGGCCTAACACCAGCGGCTGCCATTTCGACTATTTTTAGACGAATATGATTAGGCAGTGGCCTTCCATTAATAAAAACTCCACCGAGTTGATTCACTCTTCCTTGACCTGTAACAAACAAAAGCAAAAATTGAATTATTAATCAAAATATCCAAAAGGAGAAACATTTATTTTACTGTCATCGTGCATGTAATATTGAGAAGACTCAAATCTCATCTGAGTGAATCATGCCGACTGAAAGAATTAATTAATGTCACGGGTATTAAAAATAAATCGCGTAATTCCTAATGATGCGCCTCTCTCTTTGCTTACTCGCGTCGAGAGGAGGATTTTCGCGAAATAAGGTAAAGGTCCATAGGTCGTAAAAGGCAAAAGTAGACGGGACAAAAAAGATAGGGACACGCAAGGTGGAAGGTGCCGCTCAAGAGCACACCTAATTACGGGTAATTAGGGCCCCTCTTAATTAACTTAATTATAATTACGAAGTCAAACAAATATTATGCGCTGGGCCACGCGGCAAAGAAGCGAATGAGATGCGGCTCGCGTGCAGGGCCGACAACCCCGTAGCTTCGCACGATATTATAATGCGGCCACGGACAAACAGACAGACGGACGAACCTTTCGTCCATCCGACAGAAGTTACGGCCGTGGTTTTGCTGCCAGCAGTAAACCCGCTTCTTCTTCACTTCTTCAGAACTCGGCTCCTCCATACTTGAAAGTCCAGCGCTTCTTATTCTTAGGATCTTTCAAACCGAGCTTCAAACTTTACAGGCAAAACAGCTTTGAGATCAAAAAACTGACGAGAAGAGTCAATTTTTATTGGGAAGGGGTCGGATATTAAGTATCTTAATGTTATGTTTCCCATGGATGCGAGATGGTGACATTAAAGATGATAATGGATGTTTTAAATGTTATATACAATAACATTTAAAACATCCACTATCATCCATTGCATATATGCACGGAAAAAACTGTTATGGATGTGACAACCACAGAAATAGTTAAATATGGTACAACACTACAATTTATGGTTTTCACAACCACAATTGTGACTGCCACAACCATATTCTATTATGTGGCAACAATCAAAGCTATATGGCAACTATTATTAAATAGTTGCCACAACTATTTCATAATAGGTGCCACATAGCTGTGGTTGTCACATAATATTTATGGTTGTGGCAACTTTACAATCGTAGTTGTGTCAACCGCAAATTATTAGTTATATTTTTATATATTTTACTATTTCTGTGGTTGTCACAACCATAGAGTTTTTTCAGTGTGGAGGACGGATGGCACGAAAGGTAGAATTGTTAATAACAATTGATAACATCGGATATTAGATGTTGTTATTAACATATAAACAGAAACAGATGTTGTTAAGATGTTGTTAAAAGGATGAATAAATTTCACATCAAGAGTTAATCTTACATAAAAGCTTCATTAGCTTCTACCGATGCAAGTAGCAATTCCAGATTGAGAATCATCATTATTGCAAAAAATGACAATTACACGCGAACGTTTTTTATTGTTAGATTGAATAGTGATCCTTACACGTCGTTTTAATAATAGAAAGAAATGTTAACAGCCTATTAAAGGCGAAAGAACGTCGGCTGAAGTTGGGATATCAATCGAGGGTTATCGAGGATAATCGATCAATCGGAATCGATTAGTCTCACTTTCCGATAAATGGCAACCCACGTCATTCTGCCATTGCATATATATACTTTTAAATACTTCTGCACGTTTCTATCAATAATTCAAAATTTCTGTGCGATTCTAACGCCTTTGGAAATGATACTTTCCCGAAGGTGAGCCAAATTCTTCGTAATCCAAGAATATAAAGACAACCCTGCTAAAAGAATTTGACTTTACGATCTTGGTGGTATAATTGGATGCGATAAAATGCCATTGTTTAAGAAACTGTACATGCGTTATCATCTCTTTAAACGTTAAGCTCAATTATAGCTGATTAACTCTACTACTCCCTTTTTTCCACTTAAGATTAGTATCTCTCTCAACAAAATAGGAAATGGAACAGAAAAGAATGGTCTTTATCTGATTTCTCGTTTTTTTCCCAAAACCTTTTCTCTCTTTCATTTGACTGAATCAATTTGCGACGGAAATGTTGAACGACTTCACAGAAAACTGAAAAATCTGCTTTATGATTTCTCTACACGCGAAGGTCGTGCGAATTCTTTATTTGCATAAAATGCAATGCACAGCGACCTTCTTGAAAAATTGATACTCCCCGATTGATGCGAAGGTATATACTTTTCTTTCATTTGGTATTAGCCCGTACTTCTTGGAGTCATACATAAATATACACACATAAACGAGTCCATCAATAAGCAGAGGGGGTGGACTCGTCGGTGCATAAGGAATACTCGTATGTATATAAAGGGGGACGCAAATACTCATATAGATGGCGGACACCTTGGGAATGACGTCAGTTAAGCCGCGGGGCCCGACGGGATTACAGGCAAGATCAAAAGGCGCCGCCTGCCGCACACTTGGTGCGCGCGCACTCGACCCAAAGCGAAATAGCCTCTTCTCCTCCGAAGAGTAACCTTTAGGCGGAATACCCACATATTTTCGATCGACCCCAAAGATTTTCGTTCACCACCCAAAGTCCTTCTCAAAAATCCCCAAAGGTCCCAAAATACTCAAACGCAACGCCCACTGACAAGCCGCACGCCCTCCACTTGACTATTTTCCCACGAAATCCAAATTTTTGAGACTGAAATCCAGATTTTGTTCTAGAAACGATCATTTCTTCAGATTGGACTGTATATATTATCTAAATCTAATTATCTAACATCTTTCTTTGACATTATCGTTTTCGCTTGAGAGATTATCAATCGTTATCTTGACCATTAATACCAGATTTATGACATCATGAATTCCATGAAAAGCTTGGACGCGAATAGGAAGATATTAAGAGAACAAATGATGACCCAGTGTTTAATTATTCTGAATAAATTGCGCGTAAGTGATTAAAGAATGGATGACACAAGAGGATAATAACCCTCGGCTGTATTCTTCTTATAGAAATGTTAATATAAATATAATTAAAGAGGGGTAATTGTAATTCATTTAAGGAAACCATATATGGTAACAGGGGCGATTGCAATAATGCATCAAGCATGAAGATTGGCAACGAGCGTGCAAACCGACTTAATCGATCCTCACGTTTACTGCGCTAACTGAGAAAATGTCTATTTCGTCACTTTCCAATTTTTTACCGAGGGCCTTCGTCGCTGCCCTGGGCCTTGGGGGACTCCCTAATGACGGGCGAACGTTCATCGCATTCAAATCAGAATCTCCACTACCTATCGCGTCACATCGCCCCGCCAATCATGGGTATTAACATGATCGCTCGAAATCAATTGCCCCTATCAATAATTCATGGTCCAAATTATTTCCCCGCTGTTTATGCACGTTTACTTATACTTGCAGGGTGGTCTGCTTTTCAGAAATTACGGGAAAAAAAGAAAAGATCAATATTTTTTGTGGGTATGTTTATATGCTGAGGTGGATATGAAATTGTCGCGCCCTTAAATTTTAGACATTATTTCATTTAAAAGGACATAAAAAGAAAAAAATTTATGTAAAATGATTGAAAATGGATATAAGACTATAAAAAATGAATATCGAAGTTGTGGGAGTACACATTGAACAGTGGATACATGTACTTAGAGTACGGTGTGAGTACCGAGTTGCGAGGGCTTCAATCAACGCGCCGTCGCCCGAGGCCGATCCGATATCAGACATTAGGTTTCAGACCCACGTCCGAAGTTCTTTCTCTCTCTCTATCTCTCTTTCTCTCTCTCACTCGTCTCTAACGCCCACCATCGTGACCTGCACCTATACTATACCTATTATATTACCTACCTGTGCATCTCTCGAGAACGTCCCCTCAGATTCCATTAAAGAACGCCGAAAAGATTAAAGGTCCCACCGCACGGGTACAACCAAAGTGCGGAAGACCCGTTCAACACCTAACACCTCACCTAACCGAACCTCGAAAGTCAAATTGGGTCGTTTCACTCTCAAATGCTCTCAAACGCACCAATTTTGCCCTAGTCTCTATTGTTGGTCATTTTCCGCTCTATTGAAAAAAATCCCAGGGAGATAAAGGCATGTAAAAGAATAAGAAGAGTGGATTCTATCTCGGCTCTATTAATCACCTTTTTCAGATTGGCCTATAAGCCTATGGGAACAGGAAATCAATCAATCAAACTTTTTGGGAAATTACTCTAAATTGAGATTTTTTCGATGGGAGAATAATTATTATCGAATTGGAGAGATTTTCTGATGGAATGAAAATGAGAATTTTATAAGAGAATTTTGAGATTAAGATTTTAAGTTATTACGAGAGTTATTAAGATTAACAGATTAATATTTTTAAGTTATGTTGTCTTGTGGAAGATGAATAAAGAAAAATAATTGTGTAAATTCTATTGGAATAGGTTGAAGAAATTTCCAGAGAAATTTGGTATCATTACTCTTGATTAAATTTCAAGCTTGCATAAATGGAGGAAAAAGTACACATTATTGTCAACGAAAATGAGAATTGAGATTAAAATAAACAACGTTAATTTAATTAATGTTGAGAATTGTATAATAGTTTGTTTTTTATTTAAACAAGATTAAAGCCACCTCCGTAAATGATTTATGCTCCGAAGGTAGTGTTACTAAATTATGAGATCCGTCGGATAGTTTAATCCAGAAACATCGTAAAACCATTAACACGGGCTGTAAATCTGCCCCGAGTCCCGATTGTGGAATATTATTAAAAATCAGATGATTTTAAGAACTTGTAAATATGGTTTAAAATACGAAGAATATTTTGAGTTATTTTCTCAAAATTTTAAATATTAAAGTTTTATAAAGAAAACAACTTTTAAAACAGCTTTAGGTAGCCCAAAGTTTTGTAACAGGAAAGTTTGAAATTATTGTTTTTATAAGTAAAAAATAATATAGAAGAAAGAAAGAGTAGAACAAAGTGAAGAAATATGTTACTGGCGAACATGAAATAATTTAACTATTTGAATTTCAAATTTTTAAGAGCACGGGTATTTCTAAAGAATTCAAATGAAGAGATATTGTTTTGAATGGAAAGAATCGTCACAATTCTTCCTGTGACTATAAAATAGAAAATCTCTTCAATTTGTATAATTGTTCAGTTCCTTCGACATACTTGCATAAGAAAAACAATTTCTCTATTATTCAAATTGAATGTTTAAAAGATGTGGTCTGATAAATATTTTTAATTGTGTCATTGACGTGCTTAAAGAAGAGGATTGATAACTCTCTGAAGAACAGGATTTTGAAGATTCAGCAATCATCAAGAATTATTATATTTTAAATATCAGGAACTTCAACCTATATTAAAGAAAAATAGTATATAGAACAGGATTAAAGAACAGACTTGAAATTGAAATTGAACGATAAAATTGCAGAAGAACATTGCATGAAAAAGAAGAAACTCAAAGAAATGAAACAATGATCGTAGTTTTTCAAATAAAATCTGTTATCAAATATCTGACCTTGAAAAGGGTATCCAGTGAAGTACGGTGCCATGTTGAGTGTGCTAACAGCCATTTAGAACTTAGGAAAGTGCCAAAGAAGGGCACTAACTCCTTTTTGTGTAGTCCTCTTGGAATCAGAAGCCAAAGTCCAGAACACTTAACGGAATTTCGTTTATTTCCACCTCAGTGAAAAAAGAAAAACACAGGTTGTTTACAATCACGAAAACGTGGGTGTTTAAGAGTCGATGATCGACGGTCACGAGATGCGATAGAAAATTTTTATGGAACGCGGACGAGCGGACCTGTTCTAGCTTCGGGGTCTCGACTCGAACTAAGTCCCCAAGAGTGTTCTTTGAGGCTCCTGATCTGCGTGACCGAAGGAACCAGGAGCCTGTTGAGAGGCTGAAACCGAGGGAAAGGAAAGGCTCCGCCTTCTTCCAAGGGTATTTCAGAAGAAAAGACCTGGTACCATTGAGAACATTATTCTTGATGATGTTCTTATTGGTTCTGCAGGTTCTTCTCTTGCAGAAGGTGGTACCACATGTGGCTCCGCCCGAGTCAAATCCTCCACCCACGTAACCAGTACCGAAGACCCTTGGCTATTTAGACTCCACGTTCTAATTAGCGGTTGCTGATGACTCTGGAGAACACGCCTTTGAGATTCGAGATAACGATGGTGAGGTGTTGGGATTTCAGGGTGTGGAAATAGGATTTGGAGTGTGTAAATTGAGATTGGATTTGGTTAGAAGATGAGCAGGGGTGAATTAGGTTTAGATTTATCGAGGTATTGATAGGAAGAATGAAACTTTTTTTCTAGTCAGGTGTTGGAAATTGAAGATAATTGAAAAAGACGTATCTAGGTTGAAGTATAATTAGGAATGGTTCGAGATTGAGAGAAGCTATCTCAATGTTGCAATCTAGTTCTGAGATTATTTTCTGCATCCTTTGTTCATTCAATCTCTCTGTAGAGGATATTAAACGGAATTAACAAAATTGAATTATGTGACTGTTCGATAAAAGAAGAGAGTTCTTGAATTGGGTTGATGTTTCAGTCGTTTAGTCTGAAGATTTTTTATTTTTATATTCATTGGAATAAAAATATTTTTAAAAAATGTTTCCACAGTTTCCAAAACCAAAAATTTGTATTTATTTACTAGTAAAAATTTACCCAGCATTGTCCGGGATTTTAGGAGATTTCTTAAAATTTAAAGGAATTTTAAAGAGACTTTAAAGGGTTGCAAAATATTTTCAGTAATTTTGAGGATTTTTTCAGGATTTCAAGAATTTTTTTTAAATTGGAATTTTTAGAAATATTGAAGGATCTAATGAGATTTCTTGTCATTTTCAGGAATTTAAGGAACCTCAAGAAATTTGAAGGGATTGGAATTCCTTTGTCACTTGAAATCTCTTAAAATTCCAGACAAATCCGGGTAAATTTCTGCTAATAAATAAATAAAAATAAAAAATATTTTTTGGAACTCTTTTATTTTGATATTCTTAATCTAATAAACATAAAAAATAAAAAAATAAAAAAACTTCGTCAGCTCAGACGTCTGAAACTTCAACCTAATAGTTGTTGATAAAGTTTGCAAATCTATGCGGAAGCGCAATTAACATTTAGAGAACACTGAAGAAAAATGTTTAAAAATGTTTATCAAGAAGGTTAAATTAAGAACAATGTATGAGACGAGGTATGAGATGTTCCGAGAGATGTTCTAATAATTAGGATCTTGAAAGAAATAAAAGATAAAGAAGAAAAAGATTGGTGTAGAATAAAGAACGGAAATTTTGAATATTTAAAATTCATTTTTCAACAAAGGGAATCAGATTTTCGTTTAGTTGGAATATATAGGATGATTTCTGAATCTGCAAACCATGTTTTTCGGTTGGTTCACGACCTGTTTCCGTCCTTCTTTTTCTTCCTTCACGGCGGTCCTGCGAGGTCCTTTGACAATAATGTGGCGTGAAAAAGGGCGAGGGATATCTAAAGCATGAGAATCTTTCAATGGCCAGACTTTACCAAGCAGAAGACACCCGTATTTTTTCCGCTATAGGATTCATTCAAGATGTAATGATTAATTATTTTATTATTAAACCAGAAAAGTTAGTAAAGATAAATATTGATAAACTTAGGAGTTATATCTTCTTCAAATAATATCACTCAGTTTGAATATACTCAATCCAGTAATGATTTTATTATAGAAAATAGGACATGATAGTTATAAAAACATGAAGTTTAAATGTAATGGCAAAAATGTGGTTAATTTAAATTAGATAACAAATTAACACTCACGAAATAATATTAATCTGTTTATTGTACAGCGACCGCAACAGGATGATATTTACAAGAGCAAATGAGAGGGAAAATTTGTTTTCCAAAAGTTCATACGATCAGAAAAATAATTGTTTTTCGAAGTTATAGATGGAATGTTATTGTCAAAAAAGTCTCCAATTTCGAGAAAGCTCAGGTTTAGCGAATAAGGTTGCCAGAGATTCGGATTTTCCAAATAATTTGAAGTTGGTCTCCTAAAAAAGAAATAAACATATATAAATTATATTAATTTTAATCTTATGAGAGCTATGTAACAATAAAAACAATTAAATTTACCCATTTATCGCAAAAGATGTCCATAAATCAGTAATTAAATTAATCATTTTTTGGTCCACTTTACTGATATATTCCAAAGGCACCAAAAAGGGAAAAAGATACATAAGTTCTTCACAGTGGGTTACACCAATGTTTCCTTCCAAGCCTTCGTACAGAGAAATCAAACTTTCATTACCACGATAACCAAAAGAATATAAGAAGAAAGGACTTTTAATAACTTTGGCCATTTTTTCTACTAAAATAAATTCCGGGTATATAAATCGACTGTCGCTTGCAAATTTGGTGAAACCTTTCAAAAGCTGTTGAAAAGAGAAAAAATATTGATAAACCAGAGTACTAAAATATAAAATATTTACATTTACATACATTATCTTCACTTGAAATAACGCTTTCATTAAAGTAATAATCTTGAATTATTTTTCGAAACTCAGACACATTTGCAGATGGCATGTAAAAACTGGCAGTCGAATTAATATATTTATTCAGACTTTTTTCAATTTCTGTATAATTTGACTTCTTGCGATATAAACCTGAAAGAGAAAACTATTTTTGTTATTCAATCATATGAATTAATAATAATAAAATAATTAATTAAGTTACAAGTAATTAATATTTTATTTACTCATGGTAGATGACAATCCATCATCAACAACTGTCCCACTCATGGAAGGATAATCCTTCATTTTATTGTTTTTCATTAAATTCTCTGGACTATCTGTTAAAAAAGCATCGTCTGATTCAATTTCATCTGTAGGGATCCATGCTAATTTAAAATAATCAAAGTTGTCTTCAAATATTGCATTAATTAATTTAAAAACACTCGTAACTCGTAAGCAATCGACAATAATTGTAGAATTTCCTGTTGGGCATCCAACATAGTTAGCAAGTTGATTTACATAAGGTTTGAATTGAGTTCTGCTTCGATATCCCCATCCAGAAAATGCAGTACCACTTTGTATAATATATTGCTGAAATAGTCCTACAAAAAATGAAACATTTTATTAAATGCTTGTCGAAGTAAAAGCACCAATATTTAGCATCATTTACAATTATTTATAAAATTACCATTAGATGCATCGGAGAGTGCATGAAGATTGATGCAAATTCCACCAGAACTTTGTCCAAAAATAGTAACTCTATTTGGATCCCCACCAAAAAATTGAATGTTTCTTTGAACCCATTTAAGAGCAAGAACTTGATCTTTCATTCCATAATTTCCCGGTGCTATTAAATCCCCTGTGGTAAAAAACCCAAGAACTCCTAATCGGTAGTTAAATGAGACGAGAACAACATCTTTATCCAAAAGATAACTTGGTCCATACACTGTAAAATCGCTACTTCCTGTTCTAAAACCTCCTCCATGAATCCATACCATTACTGGCAATAACTTTCTGTTCAAATTTATCTGTACATAATATGGTAAAAAATAATGTCATGGTTTTTTTAGTTTTATGTTTTAAATATGTACCTCTTTATTTATTCATTTAAGGGCATTTATTTAAGAGCCTAGTTTTAGCAAAAAATATTTGTTATATCGAGCGTAAAATTGGTGAAACTAAATTTGCTCTTAATGATAATTTATTCCATATATGCCCTTGAATGAAATTTAAAAAGAGGCGATGATATAAATTAAGATATCGAGTGAATTAAATTTTACCATTGGTGTGTACACGTTTAAATACAAGCAATTTTCGTCGCCAATTAATTTTTGTCTTTTTAATTGGGGACAAGCGTTTCCCTCTTTGTCGGCCAAATATATTCCATCCCAATTTTCAGCTGGTATGGGGCTTTTGAACCTAAATTTGAATATTAATTTAAATTGTAGAACTGCAGTTCGTGGTCCAAAATTACTCTATTTAGAAAATTCGAAAAGCTGTTCAATTTACCTTAAGTTTTCAATCGGAGGCTTTGCGTAAGGAATGCCAAGAAAAGATGAAATATTTCTGCCATTTCTTGTTTTTGAATTAATTCCTTTAAGAATCCCTTGCGGTATTTTCACCAAATATTCTTCGCTTAATGAAGAAGTTGGAAAAAAATGTAATACAAACAATGAAATTATCAATGGAGTATACATTGTTATATCAAATAATAAATTAATTAAGTATTTTATTATAATACACAATATATTTTAAGTCACTGTTCAATTAAAAACAATTAACTTACTTAACTCAACAATACTCTCTGCATAGACAACGCTGACTTCGGAGCTAATTGAATTGAACAGTTAGATTTTATCCTTAAAAAATAATGTTATCTTATCATTTATAAAACAGGAAAATAAATTACATTTGTATAACACAATCATAAAATTTGCGTAATTCATGCCATCATGGTCTCGCCTACAACTCTTTACAAAAACATCGCGCTCGTTTAAAAAAAGCCATCATTTCACACATGTCACGTAATGTGCGAATAAAAATTGCTATTTTTATGGATATAAGGTGTGCAATCTATAATCCATAGATGAAACTTGATAAAGTGGGTCTATTTTACGCGAAATTTATGTCCCAACTTCCCTTTATGTGTACTGAGATCTTGATTGGATATGGTATGCGTGTTCGACTCGTCATTAGAGGATAATACATATCTTAATGATTACGAAACGAAACAGTGAGGCGGGAATGGATATGTAAGTCGGGAGTGAATGGCTTCAGTCGGGCAACTAACAGCCACCAACCACCATACCAAAACCATCCCACGCTCCTGCAATCAACTCCCCATAAACTACAATCACGACACGTGCTATGGTAACGCCTGTATAAAATTGTGTACTATATATATATTATAAAATATATTATACTATACTATATATATTATACTATACTATATACTATCTATACTATTACTGTTAAAAAAAATACATGAATTAAATTTAATATTCCATTGTGTTTTATAATTAAACAAATTAGTATTCTAAAATTAGTTTTAACTTACTTATATATAAAAAAGATTTGCAAATCTTCTTCACGTGTATTTTCACAATTGTTAAAGATTCAATTATTTTTAATTTATTTAAATTATTTGATTGTGCGGGATATGAAGTTGGCATGAGTTTTGTTTTTCCAGCTTTTGTTGTGCAAACATAAATTGCGAAAACGTTGAGCTCATATAGATATTCGAGGTATACTTAGATTAATATTGGATTAATTTAATATACTTACTTATCGACGTAAAACAGACAAAAGCAAACTTTATAAGTCAAACAATTCAAATTCAACAATTCATTTCAAATAGTTACCCAGCTCTGGCAATATATGCGTATGTTAATTTAATGTTCAACACATGTTTACTAAAATTAATATACTTTCGTATATTAAAAGTACATTAATTTTGCACAGAGTGCGTAATTCTTGAGAACCAATCAAGAACGATTTGTTTCGAATTGTTTTTATTCTTTTGCCTCCTTTTATACCCAAAAATTGACAATTTCCCCGCATTAAGTACATAGAAGCAGAATATTGAGCCAAAGAGATAATTTCGAAGAAGCTGTCGATGTCGATGTTCCCAAGAGCAAGTTCCATCACTCGATCTTTCCTTCCTCTAATATAAAGAAGATCTCAATCGACAATTCTCCAAAGCCATTTGAGACGTATGATTCCTCCCAGGAGCGACGAACTTAAAAATTTTTAAAACGCAACTATTCCTTCTATGGGTCACCTGCTGACCAAATGATCAATTGACTTGTCTTGGGACTTGACACTGACTTCCTACATTTGACAATTGACCATTTTGGTACTCTACAAGGAAAAATGGCAAGGAAAATAGTGTCACGACGTAATTTCTCCTGGAGCTGAACTACCAATGGCTTTTTCTCTTCAATTATTGAATGGAAATAATTTCCATCATTGTCATGCTCTAGAGTTTTGAATGAGGGCTTGTTCGAAATTCGGGTTAGACTCTGGGGACCGTACGAGTTTTCTGATTTTAAATCGCTAACTGACTGTAAAATCGCTATGGGGATGTGAAGGACCTCCAGGGGATTCTCTCGGGTCTTGATATACACCTAATTGTTCCCATTCAACTCTTTCTTGCGAAGGCGAGGCCCGTTTTACTCTCACTGGTTCTTCAATAATGCTGTTTGAACTTTGCATATGAATAAAGAAATGTCTAATTTTTCTAAATTTTAATCACATTTTTCAATAGTGATATAACACTTTTTTATTTTAGAATTCGAAACGATTTTATATTGCATTGTGCTTCGATAACAAGTAACAAGTAATCAACATTTTTTACTGGTGAGAGATTTTTTAATAAGAACCAATAAAACGAGTTGTACCGATTTTTTCAAGTGAACAATTTATTTGAAAACTAATGAAAACTAAATTTATGAGATATAAACATAATTCTATACAATGCTTCCGTTTTTTCGCTTCCTTTCATACATTTTCCATTTTTTTCTCCATTTTTATGTCTTTCTTTCTCTCATAATCGTCGACTATTACTCATGCATTGACGTATTTTGACAGCTCGCTTATATTCACAGAAGCTGAAGTTTACCCTCTGCAGGAAAAGTCAGACTTATTTTACTATTTGCTTGAGGCGTCATGGGCGTGAATCTGTGGTCGATGATTAATTTCTTACGGGTTCTCGTGGGAGGAAGTAACAGACATCTTGGTGTCAGTTCAGGATTGTCAAGTTTCCTGCACCTGATAATCTAATTGTTATTTATACACCCTTTTCAAAAATACGCATAAAGTGTATACTTGCATTAAAAAAAAAAGTAAAAAGAATATTTACTATATATCCTTTAAAATTCATTTAAATTATTAGAAATATTATCAAATTCCATGCAATCCTTTAAAATTTCACAAAATCTTTTATAAATCATAAAAATCTCTTGAATTCGCTTTAAATCACTTAAAAATCGTCAAAATTCCTTACAATACGTTAAAATCCCTTAAAATTCTACGAAACCTTTTAGAAATCCTAAAATTCTTTTGAACTCTCTTAATCGTAAGAAGTTACTAATGAAATAGTGCCGATTCGTTTACTAATTCACTTTAGTAAGCATTGTTACTATCAAAATTAGTTAAAATCTACTAATTTGCAGTAAAAAACAACTAATTCATTCAGTAAGGCTCTCTAATTGATTTAGTTACCCTTACTAAATAAATTAGTTGTTTTTTTACTGCGAATTAGTAGTTTTTAATTAATTGATAGTAAAAATGCTTGCTAAAGTGAATTAGTAAACGAATCGGAACTAATTCATTAGTAATTTCTTACTAATTCAGATTGAGAGAGAATTTAGTAAAAATCGCTTGAAAATCGTCAAAATCCCTTAAAATTCTTAGAAAAATTTTGAAATTCCTCTTTAAAAAAAGTGGTTTCACAAAATATGTTTCGAAAATTTGGCATACATTCCCGTGCATAAATCGAAACGTGGGCCTGGTAGGGGTCTGTCCAGTTTGCCACACTTCTGGCCTGGTCCTGGTCGGGTAAACTGACATGGCCCCTATATGGCTTGTAACGGTTTTGCAGAAGTTTGTTATCTTTCTTTAAAAAGTTGTTATCTTTCTTTAAAAAGTTGTTAACTTTCTTTAAAAAATTTTAACTTTCGTAATCCAATTTGCGCAGTCAACACTCAGTATCTGGAATACATATCGCTAACCATTAAATAACAGCTTTCAGGGGTGATAGATGGGTCGCATGCCAATCGTTCTTGTTGGCAAGGCCCATTAAAGTTGTGCGTGGGCCTGAGAAACAGAAATAGAGCGGAAAGAGAGGGCTCAAAGGAGAATAAAAGCGCATTGGAGGGAAAGGAGTAAGAAAGTTGAAAGAGAGGGGGAAACACTTGGGACTTAGGGCCCAAGTTCGGTCGAAGTTAATTGCCAGCATTTAATGAGCGTTCTTTGACGCGCCGCGGACCGCTATACGCTCTTGCGAGCGTAATGGTCAAAGCTTCGCGAGGCCGTACCAACGGCCAACAAATATAAAAGCCGCAAATAACCGGTGCTTGCACCTATACATACAACCGAGAAACGATCCTTTGGTCGTATCGAAGAACTCATGATTGAGATATTCCCCTTTCAAAACCATCCGCGAGTATATTAGCCAGGGATCATAAATATATTTATTATGATAAAAAATATCACACCTTTTAAAAAAGTTCTCGAGCTACTTCTGTGTAGTGTTGCAACATCGATGCGTAACCATCGGAACTATCGATGTTTTTCTTGCGATGATCGATGTTTTTGCATCGATGTTTTACTTTCGATCCATCGATTCAAACATCGATGTTTTCTTTCCGATGGTTAAAAAATTTTCAAATTAGCTATCCATTTTGAAAAATCTTTTTTCTTTTATATTATTTCATTTCCTGTTTGGAAAACGTAATAATTTGAACAGATTGGTTGAGAATCAACCACTAATATATTATATTTATAATTTCATATGTATATTGATTATATTTTTATATATTATTTTGTATTTATATTACATATTACATATTTAATATTAAAAGAATGTTATTTTTAAATCATCGATGTTTTTTTATTCAATGTTGCAACACTACTTCTGTGCGAGATCTTCAATTTATGACAAGCTTTTCTAGATAAGATAAATATAATTGATTCATATATCTTTATCTATTTTTCAATGTATAAGTTTACTTCCAAATGTGAGGCTAGCCTTTAACAATTTAGCTACCTGTTACAAAATTACTAAATCCCATTCTGTGGTTTCCTGTCCTGGAATACATAGGATTTAAGCTCACTTTTATAGTGTCACTTTTGAAAGAGCTGAGTAAGAACTTCTGCAAATTGAGATTGGCATTTGAAAGTTGCATCCGGAAGTCGTAAGACTCCTAAATTTCAAAGTCGATCGAATGTTTGACAAGTGAGTTTTGAGATTACTTTTATTATTTGATACGAGTCCTTTGTAGATCACCCACCCATATACCATTTTCTTCACACCCATCCTGTTTCCCACAATGGGCCATGGGCCACACGCAGGTAGAAGACTAGAAGTGAAGCAAAGATATTATAAGGGAGCATAATAGCACCTAAGGCATTATTCCATATGGAAAGGCATATCAACCCCTAGCTCGGAAGGCTGCGGTGTCCCATGCCCAGTTTGCCAACAATCGGCCTATTGACAATTGCGGTCACTAAATCAAAATGGCGGCACTTTGTCGGCATGTTTTAAAATGGCGGCATTACCTCTCAAGTCTTTGTGACTTTTGCCGTTGCTATTGTCACGCTTACGATTTGAGTGGCTTCAAACACGTAGTTCACAATGCAAATGACAAAGGCAGAATAATGGACCACCGCAGATTTCTGAACATCGAAAAATATATGCTTATGACTTTGCCCCTGGTTTTTTCGACTTTTTACATGTCAACCAGGGATATAATGACTGGCAATTTAAAAGGGAAAGTTATTGGGGTGTCAATTACTGTCAAGTCAACCTGTGGATAAAAAATGTCATTCTGAAGTGGAAAAACTTGGTATCCTAAAATATTTGCAAGAATTAAATTATAGAATCAATAAAATATAATAAATAAAAAAATTGCAATTATTAGTGTCTAAATAATGCACTTCTTGATGAATTAAGTAAACGATAATAAAGAAATGTTGCTTTTTATCGTGGAACGAATAAAATTCGTTTTGGAAGAACGAAAACGAATGGATAGAAAATCAATTCGTCTTGTTCAGGGGTAAATATTTGCTACCGCTGCTATGAATCCATTTTTTACATTATAATCCTCTTCAAATCTGATTGGTAAAGGATTTTTTAGACGGATAGTTAAAATTAAAGTATTAAACGCATAATTTCTATTGTAATAGGATATTTAAGGGCTTGTAGTACTTTAGCATAAGAGTAATTTACTTTCGCTAACTTTATGTTTGCAATATTAAAAATTTTTCACTAAAACTTAGGCCATTTACCTCCGTCTGTATGAAATGGACGTAAATGGTATAGTTTTACAAAAAATATTTATTATTCCGCGCGTAAAGTTAGAGAAACTAAAGCTCTTATGGTAATCACCACATACCCTTATAAGAATTAAAAAAATTTATTTTCCCAACTAGCTTTTTGAGTTCATTTTTATTACTTATGGTCCACTGAAAAAATAGAAACGTAACTCTCGAGTTATCTTCTAAAAATGAGGAAACTGTAATACAGAGCTCTGCATTATACGGACGTAAAGTCTCAGTCGGTATTCCTGATACAAAAATGAAATAATTAAATAAATAATGAAACTTTTCTAAAAATAAAAATTCAGTAGTCATTGAAAAAAATAAGAAGTAAATAATTTTAATAAAATTATCTTCCCAGTCAAAGATATCTATCTTATCGATCTTCTGGGTAATAACTTACCAAATAATTTCTTAAGGGAATGTGTACCATAAGAGCAAATTTAGTTTCACCAACTTAACGTTCAGAAAAATATTTTATTTTTCGATATCCTCCGTTTTATGAAAAAAAAAAATAGAAATTCCTTGAAATTTTAAAAAACTTTTAAAATTCACTAAATTCTCTTAAAATCCTATGAAATCTTTGAAACCTCTTGAATTTCCTTCAATATTTCATATCTGAAAATATCTTTAATTGAAAATTGGATGTTTAATCAGCAACCAAAGTTGAGAAAACGTGTATACGCCTCGAGGATAAAAATTAAAAAAAACCTCCCTCTATTTGCTCGAAACCTAATAACATTTTCCAATTAAACTTTTTATGCTTCAATTCGGCAATCCTCTGAAGAGCATTTTTATTTTTTTTTCTTCATTGAAAATCAGATTTTTGAAGTAGTTTTTTTATCTCTCCCTTGAACTATCCTATCTTAAAAGTAAAATAAATAATCGTGCGCATTTGTATGACTCAAACAAACGTATTATTGATATAGTGTAAAAGAAAAAATATCTTTGAATTAAACAAAATTTGTTTGATTCAAACAAACTTTTTTCTGAGTATATACTGGAAGAAGAATAACTATTCATGTATTTATTCAATAGATTGGCCTCAATTGAAGATATTGGAAGTGAATGTAAAATCCAGGTATTGTTCATAGATCTGAAGAGTCTTTGGAGGAAGATGTCGTCAAGAGCCATAAATATTCCGCGTTACATTCTGGGTTTTATTCAACGATAATAGCAGGACAGTATAGGTTGTAGGTAGCTTCTAGAGATCGTTTCGTACCTTCCCTGGAAACTCGAGAGTCACTCGTCCTATCTCTTTGTGCTCTTCACGAATGCTGTTTCGAATGAGGGCACAACCTCATCGAAACTCCGTGCCTATACATTTATACGTATGTTTAGAATTCGAGCGAGCAACGAGGGAAATTAGAGAGGACCGTGAATTCGTGACTACGACTACGGTTTAAGGTACCGCAGGGACATCGGTAGAAATCATATGAGAAGTACTCAATATTCGTAGGCCGGATACTATTCGAAATTCTGCAGTAGGAAAACGAGGGTGTAATGACCTTCTTGCAGGTGGAAGTGGGATCGATGGTCTCCAAGCTTCAACTTTGTTGGAAACCCTCATCCGCGAACTGGTTGTGCCACTCTTGTAGCTGCAGTCTGTTGCCACTGAACTGACCTACTTTCCTCTTGCTGTTTTGCCCTGCCTTGCTTGCTTTCCAGGTTTCCAAGCCCCAACGACACGACGTTTTATGCACTCCCTTCAAATCACGAATCAACGATTTCCATCGAGCGCACGCAACCAGAAAACATATAAATTGTCGCGAGTTCATGCACTTCAAGGAAAGTGTGGACTGATGTGTATAATATAGAATTTATATTGCAGAGTGGAGGAAACTGATGAGGCTTGTCACACTCTCTAGATTTTCGTATAACAGTTCAAAGAGGGAAAAGTAGTCCTAATATTTCAGAGTCAAATATAAGTCTCCCTTAAGAAAATATGTTGATCCCGTGGGTCTTGGAAAAAAGAGAATGAACGACGTCTGCATAATGAAGATTATACTTGTTGTTCGATGTAGTAAAGCAAATCATGTGATCATACTTATCCTCTTGATTTCCCAAGAGTCCGGGAAGCTCAACATCTTTATCTTCATGAAACTTTGCAGCACAAATTAATCCTCCTTTAGCGACACACTCTTGTAAATCCTTTGTTCATTTATTTATGGAACGTTAATTTCGAAATGCTCCAGAAGAAGACAATTTTTTAAATTTTCGGGCAATTCAACTCTCACTCGGAAAATTTCCATTCAGAAAATTCGTATGAACAAAAAAGCCTTGGAAATTGTAATTAACAATTTTTTTACGCTCTTATTAGAATGTAGATTCGTTTTTATGAATGCAGGTTCATAAAAGTAGGGTAGATCGTTTCCATCGGAAATACAGAATCCTCTGAATGGACCTCCCCCTTGTCATTTGGTTTTCATCTCTTTGGGCGAGTTTTTTTTTTTTTTTTGCTTTTAGCTTTTTCCCTCAAAGAGTATTGTGCGAATCAGTGTGAAGAGAAAGAGCGACTCTGTTGAAAGTTGTACTCTGTGCAACTAGGTACCAGCAGGATGCATGTCGAATGGTATCTGGAGGGACGAGGGTGGTTTAGTTTGGTCGGTGGTTGGCAGGCAAGCAGCACCAGGTCGATAAGGCGTCCACCCGTCTCGGGTCGACGAGCCGCAGGGCACAGTGACTTTAGGACTCGAGAGGCATCGGCAATGCGGCAGCATTTAGGGATTTAAGCCATATTACATGACCATGCTTCTGCAGAGCATAATGTATGGCGATAAGCGAGACCCTTACTATAATGACTCTTAAAACCTTCAGCTCATGTATATACATACGCTCATATATCACTTAAGAACAATGGAATGGATTCATTGACCTGAACACGGCCTGGCTGGTCTCCAAAGTATAATTACCCTCTTGGTGTATAAAGCTCAGAAATTTGCTTAAATTGTTATGCTGTATTACATTTCACGGTTTATGCTTATACTTTTTACATTCTCATCAGAGAAGGTATTAGATTTGTGTAAAATTTGACCCCTCCCGTTTTTGTCAAATGTATAATATATAATATGCATAATATAATATAATGTATAATGTATAATATATTTTTCTATTTGCCCAAAAGGTTTAAAGCAATAAAGTTGGGAAATATAGGGGTTGGAAAAATAGTTTCGAAAAGGGATTTGAAAAAGGACTTGGACTTTAGTTAAATTGCCAGAAACAGATAATAAAATTGTTAATATTATTATTATTCTGACCTCGTAAGTAATTTAATTCACTGTCATTGAATTAACTAGGTCGATCGACATGAATTCGTTTGCCTTCGAGTAATCGACTGCATTTAAAATGAACTTTTATTATTGATGATTCATAATCCAGATACTTATACGATAAAATAAATATTTCCTCAGTTAGCTAAATTTCGAAAAGATTCAAAAGTTGCGTGTACGTAAAAAATTAATTAGCTTTACTCAATGAAGTCAAGATTTAAGCTCTGATTTATATAGTTATATACTTATTATTTATTCACTTCCTATTTTCAAAAGCCTTTTCTTTTATATTTATATAAATATTGCACATGATTTTACTCGAGATAAGTTATCACTTTTCATTCCACATGGTGGTTACTATATCAAACTCAATGAAAAATGTATAAAGGGACTTCGAGTCTGAAGAGAATTTTTTCCCTCACAGTGGAGAAGAAAAGTGTGTACGAAAAGTATTACACCAGTTGAACTGAAGTTTTTCAATCTTACGTACATGAAAATATACGGGAAACTATAATACTTTCTCTTGAAAGGTAATTTGTTTTTTTATTTTCATGGAAATTAATAGTCAGTTAGTTCAATTTAAATTTACAAATTCAATTATTCTTATTGCTAGAGTAAAATTTGCAAATAATATATATAATAATAAGATAGAGTAATATAATAGTAATTTAGAGTTATATAATTTCTCAGTCGGGATCGGAAAGTAGTATAAGTCGGCATGATGTAGAACTCAAACAAAATATCTATAGAAAAATATGTAAAAGATATAAAAAAATATAAAATCTATATCTGAAATATTAGAAGAAAAATTGTTTTATTAATTCAGCAGAGAAAATTGATAATTACTGTATTTCATTTTATAAACTGAAATTGGAATTTCAGAAGTACATCAAAATGAATTTTCGGATGCACCCATTTGCAATGTAACCAAATATTTCACACTCACAGTTTACAACTATAAAGGGGAATGCCATTACGGCTGAATTTGAACTCGTATATCTAATGTCAACTTTCACCAGGAACAAAGCCAAAGTTCACGTGAATAGTGGTTGACCATCGGATTCATTCCACAAAACAAAATAGCTCAGACTCCACTTCACCCTGGTCTGGATTTCAAATTTTAATGGACTTTCAAAAGTTTTATAGTAAGTTGATGGTCGTTTCACTCTGGTTAGGAGATAGAGGTACTTCCAGAAGAGAATTTTCAATGCGAGAGACTCTGGAAAATAGGTTTCCCTTTATTTAAATCAAACTTGCACATTGTAGCCTCCATATCACACATAAATTTCAGAATTCATCCACCTGAATTATTTATTCATAAAAAATTCTATTAAAGCGAGTTCTTGTCTAGAATATTTGCTTTAAAATTATTTCAGTGTTTTAGAATATTGTTTTAGAATATTATCTTGGTAATTTGATGACAGATTTTATGTGAAGGTAATTACCGACATCAGGTGGTTCGTGGTAAGAATTATTAACTGGCTTTATATATATTTCAATGTGCTAGTAATTTCATAACTGCTGAATCAAACTTCATCTGAATGATCGCTGTAATTCAAATTCTGCTTTGAGTGCTTAATGAATTTTGGTGCTAAATAGTGTTACGTATTAGTGCTTCGAAACAACTTCCTCTAATACCTTTGACGTTTCCCCGATTCGCTTGCATTTTAAACCCTAATCACTACAAATGATTGTTAATTATTATTCATTATTATTTAATACCTTTAATCACGTACTTTTATATCCGAAAGTATACAAATTTCGAATATTATTTACTACATTTCTAAAGTAATATAATTATGAATAATAGGCAAGCGGATCTGGTTTTGAAATAGAATGGATTTGAATTACATGATATATAATGGGCACATATACAATCAATCGGCCTTGTAAATTCTACACCAATACAGATATAAAGTCATCCCACTCATCCTGTTAGTATAACTACGAGGGTAGTCAGCAAAATATCTTCTAGATGCTCCATATTCTTCCTTCACATATTACTCAAATTTTCTTACTTCGAATCACCCTCGCCGCAGATTTTTTCACTTTATCAGAGGAAATTATATGGAGCACGAAAGCACTCAAGAGAACATGTTGATATACATATTTCAGATAAACATAAAAAGGAAAGTGCTCCCCGGTAATAATTCCACTCACGGAAAAAAATCTCATATTGATTATAAGTGAAAAAAAATCTAAAATCTTAATACCAAAAAGTAATTATATCATATCTTTTTCTGTCTCTTGTTTCCGATTGCGAAGTAACAAGCATTGTTTCAAATGATAGGAAGTTTAAGAGAAGACCCGTTAATATTTCTGAATTTTCTATGCTACATTATTTAGGTGGTTAGAACCATCAGAACAGAAAATTGGTGAAATGTGGAGAGGGTGTATCTCATTCTCTTTTTGAAGCCATGCATACAGAGTAGTCTGATATCGATTAGTGCTTAGTGATGCCTGCTACCATTTTTCCTGAATACCCTGAATAACCTACTGACACTGGTGACCCACTGGTATTGCAAATATTTATGATCGATATATGCAACCGCACTGACTGTTAAATACCATTTTCAATAACAGATTACACGTTATTGGCCTCACATTTCGTTCTTGAAGTTCAATCAATATAAAACACCTATAGGCAATGGAAATCATGTGCTAACTTCAGATTAACATTATTGTCTCATATGGCATTGCTATATATGCATTTGTAATGATCAATCAATTATTGTCTGAAAACATTGCTATTAGCAATGCCATGCACTATCAATTATAATTAACACCAACAAGTTCGAAATAGTTCAGATGTCATTCGAGGATCTGGAAAGATGATTGATTCTCTGCGACTTTCAAGCTTCTTGCGCTCTGTTTGTACAGCTGCAAGGAACACGAACGACGTTTGCTGAGATGTTTTGACCACACTTTTGATTTATTACTTCATGCGCTTAAATTTTCTCCTTTCTCGTTTTAATCCATTCCAAGAAATCCGTGCCATTAAAACTTTTTGAGCTTTGCACAAGAATAAAAAATAGAGAATATAATTATGCATAAGATAAACTTTCTAACCACTTATACCTAAACTAGTTTTAAGTTCTCACAATCCTCGTAAACTTTAGAGAGCTGATGCAAGTTTAAATATTATTATTTAAATATGAAATATTCTAATACAAAATGTCCTCAAACAAAATTGATTTTAAACCTAGTTTATTTAGCTCACAAAATTATCCCCTGAGGTCTTAACTCGTGCCATCATTGTCCCTCCCCATTTTGATTCAGCCACTGATCCTGAAAGACATACACTTGATCTCGTATACATATAACATTATACATTATCGAACATCAGGACAGCTCTAGTCTCTCCTTTCTACTTAAATCGTTTATTTATGGTACCATTCAAGCACTAAAGACCTATCTCTCGGAAAAGGCAAGAAAATTATTGCATCAAGGATTACCATATAAAGTAGCTATTGATTTTTCCATTCTCTCTAAAACAAACTTATTTTCCCAAACTGCAAGTTTCAAAGTCTGCATATACTCTATTTATATTTAAACACATATAAACTTAAACTTATATATAAACTATCTTATGTATCTTATAAGATATTTATTTTTCCAAATTCTTTTGTAGATCAGGGTAAAAATAAAAAGAATGTCTCTTTTACGGATTAAATCTCTATTTTGAAACTTGCGACTCCCTAGTAAGAGATTAGTAATGAAACAGTGCCAAGTCATTCCTTTAAAGTTTCATCAGTGACTTCTTATTCAGATTTCGAGGTTTCTAAAACCTGATCCACATTTAGTTCCCTATCTTATTTCCTGCCTATCGAGAGAATAAAAATTGAGGTTGATGGAAGGCGAAAAGGATTAAAAAGTGAGCTCAGAGATTTGAAAAGCCACAAATTCGATTTCTTGAAGCATCACGACCAATCGCTGAGTCGCCTCTGGCACGATCTATATCTGGAACGCTTACAGGTTGTGCAGCTATTCATGAGTGCTTAACACGCAAGAATACAGTCATCGACCCCCGTCAAGCGTTAGTTGTACAATACTATGAAACTGACCTGCACCAACGTTTCATTCAACACACACAACTGTACTAAGTGTTGTACTTACGCCTTCCTACATTTTACGTAGCCTTACTATTGAGCTCGGCATATTCTGTTAGTTTATCAGGTAACCAATTCCCAAGTAAATCACCTATGAACCAATCACGTGATGCCTCACGTCGATCTTTATTCACTTATTGATTAATCGATATAGAATTTGATATTATTGTCAAGAAAGAGATATGGGTAGAAGATAATAGGAGATATTTCGACTTCCCAAACATTTGCATTAAAAGTAATTTTAATCAGAAATCCTCCTATCCTCCTATTATCTTTATTTTAAAAAAGTGATTTAATGATATGTCTCGAAAATCTCGCATACATTGTTGTAAACCTGATTGGCTTTTGAATGACTTGAAATTGTAGGAAGAAAAAATAAATAAACGCACTTGTGTTTGTTTGCTCTCCTTCCTTAAAATTTCACGAAAACATTCGAAATTCATTAAAATTCGTTTAAACATCTTAAAATTCCTAGAAACTTCTTGAAAATCCTTAAAAATTGAAGAAAACTTTCAACATCATTAATCTCTTGAAATCCATGTTAAAATTCATGAAAATCTCTAAAAATTTCTAGCAATCTCATAAAAATCCATCAAATCTATAAAAATTCCACAATATCTTTTAAAAATTGAAAAATTTCTTGAAAGACTTTAAAAAATGTACAGCCTTTTAAAATTCCGCTCTAACAAGTGTTTATTTGCTAGTTATTTTAAAAAATGACTCGATGATATCGAGTAATATAATATTGGATGATAATTCCTCTAATACCAATATCAATAAATTAATATTAAGCCGGTAGTGTATATATATATACTGGATTAAGCATTTACTTTAAATTAATCCGATTTTACATAATATTTGCAAATTTATTCAATATTTGCATTCGCTGATCTGAATATTGATAGTCTATGAATTGAAGCTGGTATTTTTCGGTTCTCTCGATCAGTGTCAGGAAGCAATATCATCATATCGCGGATACGTTTTATTTTCGACTGGATAAAATATTTCTATCCACTTTCATGTTAGATTCATGATAGATTTTCTGTCAAAAATGTCTTATGAGTATAAACTTCAGAACGTTATCAGTAAATCCATTAATTAAAACTTTCTCCTATTTTTTGTTTAGTTAAGGATGTCGAATATTTCTTAAAGTTGGATTAACTGAAATGACCATAAATCATCGAATTAAGGTTCCTCCCATGGAAATTGAGTTATACGCACTAAAAGCGAGACTAAAAGGAGATCTGGCTTGTATAATCTCTTTGAAAACCCTTCAAAATGAAACCTTAAAATTGGAGAGGAATCTTACGGACTCAAAACGAACATTTAATATTAGAAATGAATGTTTTTCTTTTAATTATTGAAATATAAAGACATAATTTTTTTTGTTTCAATCCCAAATGGGGTCTTATATCAAGGTATCCGTTGGTTAATGAATACCAAGTCAATCCTGCAACGATTAATCACCGCCTTCGAGTTTTTCACCTTCCTTTTTCTCAACAATAATTACACTTCTAATGAAAACGAATGTGGGCCCAGTGTCCGCACAGAAACTTTTTCCCTTTAACGACAAGAACATTTAGGATCGTTGGGTTTATCGAGATCCCCAAGGATAATTTCTTTTCTTCCCCTTATATAAAACTCAATAGTGTAGGGCATAGGCTCGCATTGGAGACATTTCTGTTGGCGTCCTTACCGATTGGATCGGTTAAGTAAGGTTTCTCATAACATTACTGAACCTTTCTTATAATTTGGCCAACCTCTCGTATAATTTGGCCGACCTTTCTTTTAGTTTAGTCGAAATATAAAAAAAGAATCAGGCGATTACCGTAAACGAGAAAAATCTATTTTAGCATAGTAATGAAAGTTCTTTTCTGTTTCTTCAGATTCTAGACAGAAGTATAGGAGGTCAGAATCATTACCTTTAGCCGTCTATCAATTTACTGTCAAGAGAAAAATTCATATTCGATCAAGCAAAGCATGCAGATAGTCGACACGAAAGAGCCCGCATAAAAATAGGAATTTTCTAAACATATCAACTCTCGTTTTCACTGTTTCTAGTTTCAGAACATTCACGGAAAAAAGAGAATTGCTGAATTTACCATTTAAAATAGTCAACATGCGCTCTGAACGCATTCTTCCAGGAATTTAGTAAGTTTTACTATTTAAAATTGTAATTTTTGCTAAAAAAATTGCAAACCCTGTTTTTTCATTGCAAAAGTTACAATTTGAAATAGTAAAAGTTACTAAATTCCAGATGGTAAATTCAGTCATTTTTTTTCGTGTTTGGCACGTGATGAAAAAGTTTCTCACATAATATATGAGTATCATTAATAAATTTTATTTATTAATGTGTAGATTTAATTTATATTTATAATTTCCGCAATATAGAGAATACTTTAAAATCTTTCAAGGGTTATTGCGAAAAAATGCAAATTTTCTTTCTCATTGTTTATAGCAAACTTGAGAGTGTTTTGAGGGATGATAATTAATCTAATTATACTCATAACATACTTATAACAGAAACTCATCAGATTTAAGAAAGGATAATGTTGAAACTTTTCTACTGGTATTTGAAATGTGCTGAAGAGTCCTTCCTTATTAAAAACTTCGCTTTTGAAAACGTTGCTATTTATCCTTCAATCGACGGTGCTGAGAGAGAAAGAGAGAGAAAACCTTCCAATTAAGGAAAGTTGAAGATTCGACCTGTGAGAGTGTTCCCTCGTTTGGTGAACACGCATACAGGGGTATTCCTATAGTTAGACGAACTGACGAACCAATTTCTACATCCAGACCCTTCAGAGTTACATCCTATATATGAATTGAAGTTGAATACCGGACGTGTCTCGGCTTCCTTCCTTCAGCCCAGGCCCCAGAGCACAGGATATGGAAGTCCCTCCCTTGGCAATACTTCAGTGTCGTAGAACTTTGCAGAAACTTGGCAGTTGACACACGTGTGATGATTCATCATTATACATGTTCAAACTATAGAAGAGTAAGTTGTTGCTGTCAGAAACGGATTAAGAATGATGCTGATGAAGCCAGTGTTTAGATTCCATCCATTTTTCAACTCTTTATGATCCACCTAAAGAATTTTTATATCTTTAAAGCCTTTATTCCAATTTTCTTTTGGCTTCGTAATTGGCCTTCCTTTCTTCCAATTGAGAATATTTCCAAGGAGAAAAATCCATTACAAGTATTTCTGAATTTGTTTAATATTCAAAATGGGATATTTCTGTGTGAAATGGATAGAGGTACAGACACGATATTTTTATTTTCTTTTATGATCCCTTGATTTGAAAGTCATTATTTCTGTGATATCAAAGAAGTGGAACTTTTATTGATTTTCATCTCTGCTTCCATTATCTGAAATAAAAAAAGGTTTCTCTGTGATCAAGGTTTCCTATGAAAATTATTCTGCTCGGATATATGTTAATAAGCGGAACGAATAAAATGACACACTAAAAAAAAGTTTCGCATCAAGCCCGAAAGGTCTAGTTTGTGTTACATTTTAAGCCAGTTTTTAGGCTTAAATTTAGTTTCAAGCCCAAAAACTGGCTTAAATTGTAACACAAACTAGACCTTGATTCAAAATTTTTTTTTTCTGTGGAAATATCTTGAAAAAGTTTTTGTATTACAATTTCGAGTCGCTAGAATGTAATGAGCATGTACTTCTGTTGATGAAGTCAATGTGTGTGTGTGCTTTGAGCTTCCTCTCCATACACGAATATTCTTTATGTGCGTTTACTGTATCGCAGACGTTTTCCCACATGTTGCGCCTGGTCCGCTGGGCGCAAGTCCACCGGGCGCCCGGGCCATCAGGATAGGAAATTTTCTCCCCTGTTGGTTAGTTCCGCGGATGCCATCACGCGGTTCGCGCGTGTTTTATTAACCTGATAATTCATCGAAAAAAACGCTAAAAAGTTTTTAATTTCATCCTTTAAAAGTGTCGTGATTCCAGGATATATAGTGATAAAGCCCTTAAGGATGTCAAAAATGCGGGGCTAAATAATTTTCAGTGCTTCATTTTTGTTCCAAGTGAAAGGATCAACAAACATGCTCCAGCAGTGAGCTTTTTCTCCCTGATAAGGTTCATATTAATTATTACTATCAACTGCAATATATATCAACATAATTGCCATTGAACGTTGTTCTACTTTTTAGATTGTTCGACCATGACACAAAATGTATTTATTTCAATTGATAACATAAAAAGTAGTACGATCTGTTTTCACTAAGCTTCTTTGAAACGATTTTCCCCGCCACGAAAGGTGAAGCTTCTGGCTTGGTAATTTCATTTGATACTCTCTTAATCTGAATTAGTAAGAAATTACTAATGAATTAGTGCCGATTCGTTTGCTATTCACTTTAGTAAGCATTTTTACTATCAATTAATTAAAAACTACTAATTCACAATAAAAAACAACTAATTCATTTAGTAAGTATTTAGTTTAGTAAGTATTTAGTAGTATTTAGTTTCATTAGTAAATTCTTACTAATTCAGATTGAGTGAGTAGTATATGCTGAGAAAAGCTATTGAATTCTGTGACAGATACCGTTTTTGCAATGAATATCAATTTTACTGATTATAGTCTGTTTCTTCGTTGATGATTGTCTAATATTTGCTGGATTCGCTATGAATTTTAACGATTTATATATATAATATTATATTTTAATAACATAATAATATAATAATATAAATACATAATAATATAATAATATTATTAATTATAATATAATATTTTTTATAATAGATGCAATGCCCTTCAGAAAAGGGTATAATCCATGACACTATAAACTTTTATTTTAATGATAATATTGCTATTATTGGAAAATATAAAAATCAATTTTTATTATTAATTCTCAGCCTCTGTGATATTCTCGTCATTATATTTAAAGAGAGTATAACAATTTTTAATTAAATCATTTTTAATTAAAGAATTTCTTCATTTAATATTATACTTTCAAACATTCCACTATTTCAAGTAAAGAATTAACGAAAATGAATTTCTTACAGAAAACTCCATTTAGTCAAACGTTAGAAAAACACAATTGTTTTTATCACTATCACATCTCTCACTATCACATCTCTCATTTGCAAAAGGCCTTTTGCAAATACACTCTTTTTTAATATTATACCCAGCAGTAACCTACTTTTCAAATGCCAGCAATTCTTTTCTTTATAATCCGTGTACGTTTCCGAAATAAATTAATTAAACAATTTCATAAATTAATACATTTTTATATCTTTTCATACATAAATGTCATCGAGAGTCATAATACCTTTAAATTGATTTCAGTTTCTAAAGGAGTGATACGAAAAGAACTCAAAGGAATTTAATATATGTAAACATGACATGAAAGGAAAGTTTATATATATATATATATATATATATATAACTTTATATATTTTATATAATTATTTATAATAATTATATATTTTATATACATTTTAAATGCTTACTGGAATTTCAATGGCAAATTACTGATTGCCAGTAAAGACTTACTGGAACTAACAGTAAAAAATTACTGGTTCATCCAGTTGAAATTGTCTTACTGATAAAATAGTAATACTTACTGTCATATGCAGTTACTTTTTACTGATTCAAAGTGGAAGCCTAGAGACTGTCGGAAACAGTGAAATTTTACTGTGAACCAGTGAGTTTTTACTGTTTCAAATTTAAGTAGTAGAACATTTGAATAAATATTTTTCCTAAGAAGTGGATACAAGATATGTTATTGTGTTGATTAGGTAAACAGTAAACACCATCGATGTTGAACACACATCACATGGTGTTTTGAAGTTTCCTAAGCTTTTGTTTAACTATTTCACACACCGAGAAAAAAAGTTTCTTCGTTTAAGAGGAAAATTCCTTTTACGAAATCCTCTCAAAAATGAGCATATTCCTCTATGAATTAGATTATTTTCCTCTACGTTTAAGAGGATTCCTCTTTATTTGAGAGAATCCTCTAAAATTAAGAAGAAAACTTTATATACCATATTGTAGAGGGAAAATTGCATCAGAATAAGAGGAATCCTCTTAAACGAAGAAACTTTTTTTCTCGGTGCAGCACCCTTATTTTGAAAGCGAAAGGATGGCTTTATGCATCAGGAGTTAGAACTTAATGTATTCAAGTTCCTGTTTTGAATTTACCTTTGAAACTCCGTAGCTGATAGGAATCAGATTCAGGTTTAGTATTCAGATTATTACCGTAACTTGGAAACCACATACCTACAGGAGTTCCTCGAGGTTTCGAAAGGAAATAGGAAGATGCAATCTATACTAGAAGTTACTATCACAATCTTCTGTACAAACATTCAAAAGTTAATCCTCAGATTAATTCTCTAATATTTGAATTCTTTTGACTTCATCTGGAATTCGTGTATATATACAAATTACGTGCATATATACAGTATTACAATATTACAGTCTACTGTAATATTTTCATATGAATTTTAAATTGTCGAGAGCATATTTTTGAGATTATCCCATTAGAATCGATCCCCATAGTATTATCTGGTCATCACATGGGTATTCACATAGCCTATCGTGTAAAGAACGATGATGTCTTTTTCCTGACAGTAACTGAGGCACGTAAACATTGGGTACTCTCCCTACTCTTTGAACCCACTCTATTTTCATTTCCCAGTTTTATATTCGATCGAGCTACTCCTCGGATCCAAGCATTAGTAGATTCTCCACTTTCATGAGAAATGGACGCATTAAAGAGTGAGTTTCTCCTTCTCGCATCGGACTGCCTTCATTGTGCGAAGGATTCCCTTCTTCAGCTTTCATTATAAAATTACTTGCCTGATTCGATAAGCTATCTATTATATTAAAGCCCAGGCAAGATAACATGCACGAGATTATGGCCTTATCTATCGATTATATCACTCCTTAACAAAAACTCAATTTTTCATATTGAAAATATATTTAATACTTTTTGGGACATCTGTAATTTCAAAAATGCTATTATTATAAATGTTCAGCTATTCCGTGTGCTTTTTTTCATTTTTGGTTTAGCAACTAACCTACTTTTCTCTTCCTCCTTAAACTATGACTACCAAAAAAAATTAGACACTAAAAAGAACACCGTGTAACAAAATGACAAAGCGATGCGAAAAAGAAAAGGGGAAAAGTAAAACTGCGGAAGTTTTGTAAAGCGCTTTTGTTGCTTGGAACGCTTTTTGTTAGTTGAACTAGAAGGAGATGTTTTGTTGTCCACAAAACAGAGATAAAATATTATCATAGTGTAATTATCGAAAATTTAAATTAATCTGCTACTCAGAACTTTTTTAGTGAATATATTTGAAAGTTTTATTACATTGATGATTATTTGTTTATTAAACAATATTAGAGGATGTCTTAGAAATTTTAAACATTTATTTTTAGTCTTTCTTTTGCTTTCTAATAAAACTAAAAGAAACTTTTATTCCGCAATACAAACAATTTAACAATTTTCTAATGAGTGAATGTATAAAGTAACAAGTAATTGATGATATAATAATGAGAACAGCATAGACATCTAATAATTCTAGCTGCCACCATTTTAGATCTAAAGCTGGTGACCTCAGAACAGTACCATTTCTTGCGATGTATTCCACCCAAAAAATGGCTGTATCCAAAGGTTTCGCAGGACGATCAAAATACTGTTTCCGAAATCTATCAGTGCTTTTCCTAAAATTCAATAAAGTATCAATAATTATTTTTCTAAAAATTATTACATTTTCTAAAATTTTATTTAGCATTTTATTTTCATTTTTTTTACCTAAAAATAGGATCCTCTAAAATTTTTTGAAAAGCAGTTGTCAAAGTTTCTTCATTCAAAGAATTAATATCCAGAGCGATTGCACAATTACGTCGTACATAATTATTAATGTTACTGCACTGGTCCACAAAAATTGGCATTCCAATCATGGGCACCCCGAAATAAATGGATTCTAAAGTACTCATAATGCCACCATGCGTAAAGAATGCTTTAATGTTTTTGTGTTCTGAAAAAAGGACAATAATTATTCGTATATATGTGAGAAAAATAAAAATAGTGAGAAAAAATAAAGATTAAAGGACACTTGCTTAAAACTTGAATTTGTGGAAGCCACGAGGATGTTTTAACATTTTCCGGTAGACCAGGGGGCAGTTCTTCTTCCTTAGCGATTTTTATCAAAACTCGAACTGGAGCTACAGTTTTGAATGTGGCATAAAATGCTTTTAGAATCTTCTCCGGGATTGATTCAAATTTTAACATAGATCCAAAGGATATATAAATGAAACCGCGATGACTTTCATCAAGCCATTCTTGTATTACCTTAAATTTCAAAAACACATTATTAACATGAGAATTTAGAGGATAATTTATTTTCTAAATTCTCAGGATTATGAAAAGTAATGTTCTTTACAGATGGTAATTTTTTATTGTTATCGTCTTCAATATGTAATCCTCCCACTTCGACCACAGCCTGGGTAAATGGTCTAACTCCATTCAGACTAAAGTGAGAATTCACCAGTACCAGAGCCACATCTTTTTGAAGGTCGTAGACATCTGGGAATCCATTCCCAAAATATTTTTCCACATATTTATTCTGTTGGGCTGCATAAAAATTGTACAAGGCTTTTACCATTGTAGTTGTTACTGTATTGGCCAATCTTTTAGGAAAATTCATGTGTCCTGAATACGAAGAAGAGCCTCCAGGAACAAAAGAAGGATTAGCAGGATTCCCAAAGGGATCATTCATCCACTCGTATAAAACACTGGTTACAAATCCAATCATTGGGATTTTCAATTTTCGACCAAAAGAAAAATAACAGGGTGAAAAAAATTCCTGAGACGATAAGATTTGATTATTTTTCACAGAAATCTCAATTGATAAAATTCTAAATCTCCTGTGTTACAACTAGTGTTGTACCTTATACATGCAAAATTACTAGGTCGTATGGAGCATTATAACCGGCTGGACTCATAAGATTTTTTACCCAAAGATATGATGAGGTAGCTTCTTTAACAACTCCATAACTGAGATTATTCTTTACATCTGGCAAGCTACCAGCTAAACTTAAGTCGTTATAATTCGGAATATTTTCCTTTTGGGGAAAATGACTCACGACGTCCACTTGATGGCCTTTTTTCGCCAGTCCTTTCATCAATTTTTCAAACATAGAAAAGTGACTGAGCCCGTTGAAAGCACAAATTCCCAATATTTTGTAACCACTGCAGAATTCAAAATTTAACAGAGACGAAAGAAATAAAAGTTTTATAAGTCTTGAAACCCACATTTTTTAAAAATAATTATAAAAAAGTTTGATTTTTTAAAGAAAAATATGCAAATTCGTGATTTTCTTCGAGTCTATGTGAAAACGAAAGAAACACTCTGAATACACTGTGATATGTAAAGTGCATTTCCTTTAAAAAGGAAAAAAAAAATAAGATTAAAGATACGAACAAGATAAAAGGTGCAGATTTGATAAGATAAGTTTATCAATTTCGCGAGATACCGCAGAGAAGAAAAATCTGTTAATATATTCACAGAACCTTATTTTAAAGTAATTATTATTAATAAATCTGAAGTTATCGAGGACTGTTGCTATAGACCCTTATTCAGCTTTTCATTAACTTTTAGCGAGAGAGCAAAATAGAAGATGAAATTGAGACTTATTCAAATTAAATTCCTCTCTTTCCTTTATCGTTTGAGATAATGGAATATGAAAATATTTCACTCTTAAAGAGGAACTGAAGATTCTGGGTTATGAAAAGGCATCATGTTATTATTATAATGACACACTTACGACGAAAATATCTTCTGCAAAGAGAGATTAAGATTTGCATAAGAGATGGTAAAGACTCTCTAAAAGAAACTAGGAAATGCAATCATTCCATATTTTCGTGCACAAGACTCGCCAACAATCAAAAAAGAACTTTCGTTCGTGCATTTTTCCCAATTACTTTTGTCTGAGTGGAGAGAAATAGAATTCGCAAGTAAAAAGGTGGAAAGAAACTCGACGTTCATCTGTAAAGTCTCAAGTTTTATGGATTCTAAAATACATAGTATCTTTGAACAACCAGCTGCTGATCTATTTTTAAAATGGTCCTATGTCATTAACCGATAACCTTGGCCCAGTTCTTGCATCACTTGATTCGAATTTTTCCGACAAAAATAATGAGATTGGTTGAAAGAAAAAAAAGTTTTAAGTAACTCGACGTGGGATAATTCTTAAAAGCGAGAGCTTTCCCGCTTGCGAGGGCTGCTGAAAAAGATTATTTCATACTCCATTATTTCCTGAAATAAACTAGAAAGAGTTTTCTAAAAGCATTTTACTGTTTGGAGATATTTAATATCGATAGGATTAAAATTATACAGTAAATATATTTTTCTTTATGTAATAATAAGTTTGCTTATATACAAATCAGAAAAATTTCCCGAACAAATGTTTCTTTTTTCATAAACGAAACCCATGTTTATTTTGCTTCCTAGCTTTATAAGGGGAAAACCGAATTTAAATTTACAATATTCGAAGTCTTGGCTTATAGCCAATTTTCCAAGCGTATATCTCTAGGTATACGAAAAACGTTCGTTTACATGCTCTATTAAATTCTACACAGTTCATTACAACTTTGTAGTAACATACATGCGAATTTTCACAACTGTTTCTAATAATGAAACAGTTTTTTTGAAAAATCGTTTCAGAGAAAATTTTTGCTAAATATTTTGATGTAACGGAAATTGAATTATTTTCTAACGTTAATTAAATGCCTCTAAAATAATATTGCGATAATATGTAATGTCAAGATAAAATCGATACAAAATGTCGTTTTCTCTCGAAGAACAACTATATATACTATATATGTATTTTTGCTGGTGTGCTTTTCTTTCTAAGAATCATATCAATTCGTAGAGTTGTGTAATCCGATCCTGAAATTCCATTTTATGAACTTACGTCTGTTTTATCAGAAAAGCAGGATTCTTTTGGAAAAAGCATGAAAGTGGAACAAAAATTCTTTTTTGTAAAGTACATTGAACAATATTGTAGCGTTTTTATGACTCCAGTTAAAATCGGAAATCATTTTCATAAAGATACATAAAAAAATAAATAAATTTAAACATGAAAGTTACGTTTACATCTGCAAACGATAATTTATTTATAGCTCTGTTTATTAATATCCACGAGTTAATTAAATTAGAGAAGTAAACGTAATAATTATATCCCTTAAGACAAGAAGGCAATCAATCATTTTCATTACATGACACAACTACAAACCTTACTCTCAAATAAAGTTTTGTTTGCACCCCTTAATTTTATTAAAATCCAATCACATATTTTTGTAGATCAATAATATTCTATATAGTCAATATTTCATTTTCATCCTCAAATTCAATTAATTAAAACCATTTTCCACGTAGGTGTAGGCTTTACTTCTATAATAAAGTTTTCTCAATTAAACGTAACATTGTATTTGAAATAAATTTTACTCTGGTGAATTATAAATTGTAATTTCAAATCCAGAGAACTCTAATGTGAATAAAGAAGATAACTTTTAAAATATAAAATTGTATATTAATTAAATTATTGTATATTAATAAAATTGTATATTAACGAAAAATATTTGTTTCAGGTCGAGGCGCATTACAGCGCGGCGGGGTGGCCCCAATGCCGGCCAGGAAGGGCCTCCTCGCCCCCCAAAACACTTTTCTCGACACGATCGCAACTCGTTTCGATGGAACTCGTAAGTAAACAATAAATTTTATAATTTACTAAGCAAAACAAAACAAATATTACATTTTCCACCAGTTACTGTTCCGCATATAATAAAAAATTCTATTAGTGAAGAAATTCAAATATTTGTTGCAATTTGCTAGGAAGAAATTGAGATTTTACGTTTTCCTTATTAAATAAAACAAGGACTCGTCAAAAGAGAGTTTATGATATCAAAAACATTTGTTTTACCTTTGAGGCTTTTGATTGTTATCTAAAGTCTGGATATATATCATCTTATCTATTCAGGAGTTCACGGTTTGTGGATAAAGGAACTAGTTTGGAGTTTCCTTGTTTGTGAGACAAATTTGTGTTAGCAAAGATGAAATGTCTGACACCACTCCTTGAATCCACATTTTGCTTAGGGTATTCAGAAAATCTTCTATCACGTTGTCAACTCGAAACTCAGCGAAGTGCTTAATTCTCCTTAGTACACTTCCATACCTTATTTTAGCTCACGATTTTAGCTCGCGATAGGTTTCTTACTATTTTTAGGGCACTATGTTGTTCTTTCGATCCCTCATTTTTATCCGCGACGAATTATCGGCTTACTTTATTTTTCCCTACTAATTCAAGGACACATGCGCTGTAAATAGACTTTTTTGATGAATTGAAATCTACTCACGCTAAACATGATTACTAAATTAAGTGATAAGTGAATCAGTTTTAGATAGACAGTTTCAGATAAAATATTTTAAGATATTTAAGATATTTTCAGATAAAATCCACTTTTGTTTGCGAAATTAAAATTAATATTGAAAAAATAGTATAATAATCTTCCTATGAATGCGATGAACTAGACAATTATATGTCATAGAGATCCGTGAACTCTTGCTAATGATGATCGAACATACTTGTCAGACTCTGCATTGTCCATAACATCATTTACTTCCCCGCTTTATCTTGTTTCGTGGTATCTTTGTCCTCACAACGTCCCATGCAATCTACCGAAACAAAAGCTGTCTGTTCGGTTGACAGAATAACCAAGACTTTGGTATTCATTAATCCAATACCTCCTAATTAGTCATTCCTATTATAACAAAGACATCTAAAACTCTAAAAGCAAACATAATAATATATTCCACAGAGATGATTAACAACATCCTCTAGGTACTTTTCAGGTTTAGCCTCGGGTTTAACTATAATTTTGTAATAACTTGTCTAAACTAACTGCGTTTCCCTGGTAAAGGTATTAGTGTAAGACCCTGTGGTAAATTCTGAACACTTCGATCAATTGAACTTATATAACTAGAATGGATTCAAAGGAACTATAATATTATTGCTGTGGTCTATTTTAACCATTGGAGCTTACATTTTACGTTTCTCGCAGAAACTCTCTTAACTGCATTCTATCAGGAAAACCAATAATTATCACAAAAAGAACTATTTACAAAAATTCTTTCTAATAGTTTATTTGAGACTATTTCTTTTTTGAGACATGAATTTCTACATTCTCTTTGCGTTGTACGATCTAATTCTATTTCAACAAGCTTCGTTCCAGGTTAATAGTCACAAGAGACCCGGAAATTGCTATGTAGATATAATATTATGGCGTTTCCGGAAATGCCGAAGTTTTCCTACGCAATATCTTAAGGAATCTCTTCCTTCCTGGAATTCATGTCTAATCTTAAAATCCAAATCCACTCTTCACAGTTTCCTTTTATTGGAAATAATCTACTGTTATATTTATAGACCGGTTTAAAGCGAATTGAATCGTGAATTTTAGTTTTAGAACAAAAATATATAGGAAGATCCAATAACATTATTTTCATGTTTCAATTGGGAAAATACGAATTTTTTTCTTTTAAAGCAAATATTATATTTTTATAGTTATCCTTTTGATCATTCATCATTGATATAAACCAAGCAAGATTTTTTTAAATTATTCATGGAGGGAGATTCGCCGAATAAAAATTTCGAGATACATTTAAAAATAATAAAGGAGGAGGTAAAAATTCAATTTTGATTCATAGTTGGCCGCTGTTCGAGATATTGATTTTTTAGACTTTAAACATTCATATTAATCAAATTTTATCGATTTATTTTCTGATGGTAATAAATTGGAAAGAAATCGTATCTCAACCTCTAAAGGAAAAACCCTCGAGTTAAAGAAGGTACTTTAGGATATATCATTAACTTACGGATACGGGTTTCACTCGACTTTTAGTAGGCTTTTTACTACTGTCCTTTTATGTCTTTTGGAATCGTATCGAAACCTTAAAATCACTTTATTGCGCAAGTAATTTATAATTGAGTTAAAATTTAGTGGAATTTTATAAAAGGAATTGAAGTAATGATTGGATTTAAAAAAATATATAAATAATTTTGAAATTTTGAAATTTGAGAATCACTGTTGTCGGTATACAATACATATATTCAAAGCATCCGCTTCCCTCTAAGTCCAAACATGTCCGTGATTTGCTCAGTGACAGACACAAATTGATAATTCAAACAAACGGCGATTAGTACCATAATTAACTATTGTTATCAATCGAAATTCGAAATGTGAAATATTGGAATCCCCAATTCCCCAATAATTAATTTAATTAAGCTCTTGCGCCCAGATTTTTTTTTCTCATTTAATTAATTTTTACAGAAATTCTACACATTAATTTAATTTCAATATAAATAAGGAACATTCTTGGAAAGATAAGCGAGGATAATATAAATAAAGGAGGTAGGAACGAAAGGAATATGTTCATAAAGAGAAACAAATATTTATCTTGACTGCTAGTTTTGAGTTCATAAATGAGAAATTATTTTGTAAGACAACCTTTGAAATTTCAAAAATGAACTATGAAATAATAAATTTGGAAATATGAAAAATTCGAGGACTTAATTAAACATTTTCCCAAGAAATTAGTTTAGGACGAAACGTAAGAGACATAATTATGATTATCTTGATAGTGGGAAAAGTTTAATGAAAATAAAAATGAGAAAAATTGATTATACGATCATTTAAAATAAATTAAAGTTTCTTTGAAGAATGAAGTAACTTTTTAGTAGAATAAAAAGAAAAAGTCACAAATTGCATAGAAATCGATAATTGGTCTGTAACAAAATTACACTTTCTTTTCTCTCTATGGACACCCTCCAACTTTCTCTCTATCTATCTTTCTAAGCCTGACGTTTTTCTCGTTATTTCGCTTTATCGAAACTGATCTCGAGGCGAATAAATCAGTTTTGTATTAGCTTTTCGCTCTGGAATTTAATCCACGAAAGAGAAATTGTAAAATAATAGAATATCATATTTAAAGATTGATTAAACAAAAAAGAGAACTAAGCTTACATTTATATCAGGATTTAAATATTATCACTCAAGCTTTTAAAGGAAATTTACATTTTGTGCTTCATTTCGTTACGAAATTGGATCATTTGGAGTTAATTTTTAATTTTTTATACTGCAAGTTCAATGACTAGAAAATATTATTTCTTCCTTCTAAATTTATCTCAAACACCGAGAAGTAATGTCAGTGAACTTTAAATGTGTCTCTTTTTCACTTTTCCGCGCCAGGTTTAAAAATAATTCACTTACATTTATGCAGTTTATTTTATACGATGCTAACGAGGTGGAACTTTTGTTAATAAACTGAGCGAAAAGCCACTTTCAATTAAACGATCCATCGCTATTCAATTGTACAATAAAGCACTGTCACCTATTTTTGGGAACGCTCACTAACAAATGACAAGTTAAGCGGAAGATTAAACTTGAATAACGAACAGAGAAGATCCACGTTCTTATTGTTTCAAAAATTCTATCAAAAATTGTCCCAGTATATTCCCATTTTATTCACCTTCATTTCTGGTTCACTTCAGTTTAACTGACATTTCATTTTTTATAAATTTATATTTAACTAATACAAATTTCATTCTCCAAACAGGATTTATATTTAGTTTTAATATCGAACAGAGAATCTAAAACTCCATCACAAGTCCGTGACTATTTATCGTATTTAACCGAACTTCCATAAAAAAGCGACTTATTCGCGTGATGAATTTTTTTTAATTTCAGCAATTAGTCGATTAATCTCACGATAAGCCAATGGCTTTTCTTTGTTTTACTCTTTTCCGATATCACCAAACTCTGTTTTTTTACCATTCTCTCTTTTCTCTGCTAATCGCCTTCTTTCTTCCTAATCTCGTTCCATTGTTTTCCTCTTCTTTTTTCGAGCCGGTTTTATCCCCCGGAAACGCGGAAATGATGAAAATAAACCAATTCTACAACAATCTTGGGTTTCTGCTGCATTCCTAGACTAATGATAAGAAATTAAACGGACGAAGAATTTATCTCTCTCATCAATACTTGATTTTTTTAATTTTATTTTTTACATCGTTATACATTTATTAATAGAAATTAATTCACACGAATTCAAGCTGAATTTATCAATTATTTCTAAGGTCACGATATTGAAAATGATTATATACTTTTTTCTTATATCTTTTACGCCACCTACTCTCCAAGAAAAATATTAAAATACAAAAGAGATTTTTGTGCAGGGCTTTCAGTAAAACCCAAGAGCGTGTAAAGTTTCCTATCGAATATTCAGATGGATAAGCAAATATCCAGTTCACTGGACGCTGAAGTTGGAATAAGTGTGAATTTTACAAATACATGCACCAGCCATCACACATTTGTCGATCACATACACTTATGTTAGTCATGTACAATTAATTAATGAAATATATCAATTCAATCGGTACACAGATTAATTAGGTATATACCTCGTCATATTGAAATCGAAGATCTTTTTTGAAACATAAATTCTATACAATCAAAAGTCAAAGTTCTATCAGTCTTTAATTTCGATCTTTCAATATATCTTGATTGATTAATCTCACAGTTCTCATTGATACTGAATTAAATTTGATATCGGCAGTAAAATGATGAATTCGACAAGACACGAGAAGTAATAAAGTGAAGTGCATATTAATGAAGAACACTTTATAGGAATTACAATTATTACAATGTATTAATCATGCTAAATGCACTACATTTCAATATATTGATGAATTCCATCACATGACGTTTCAGTCAGAAGTGGAGGAAAATAATCTGTTCTTCATTTAGATTTAGACAAGTCAGTAAAACTGCCAATCACGAAGAAATTTTTTTTCAATAAAGTTCTTACGGAAGTCACCATTTTCTAATTAAATTTGACCTCCTTTGAATCTAATATGGCACGTCATCTCAGCGAATTTTAAAATGCAAAGAAAGATCAAATATTCTTCAGATATTGCAATTCTTTACTTCCTTTATTTTTTTCTCCATCTTGTTCAACGAGACATTTTCCACAATCTCGACTTTTTTATTTTTCGACTTGTTTCTAATTGTACTCCTGGCCAAATATTTCTTTTATTAAAGTACTTTTATTATTACATTAGATTTTGGTAAATATTTACTTTCCTTTCTTTAATAAATTACTTGTGCGAGAAAAAAATTAAGTTGCTCGTAAACTTAATTAGAGAATTGTCTGAGGGGTGTGAAAAAATATTTAAGTTTTAGGTTTGAAATCTTCCTCATGGATTTCGTCCTCTTGTTTTTTAGTATGCAAAAATAATTCAATAATTCAATGAAAAATAAAAGGAGGAAAGTATATTCCCGTAGAAAAAAAGAATAAAACAGAGGGATGAGATTTCCGTGTTGATTTGCTCCTAAGTGCTGAAGCTCGATCGATGGACTGGTGGCATCAGTTGAGAGGCTCTTGAATCCTTAATTAATTAGGGTACGTTTAAATCTGCATTGTCATCCTTTGATGCGCACCGTGAAAATAAATTCTATACAATCAAAAAAAAAGTTAATTAAGTCTCTAACTTTTCACAACTATAGAATTTATTCTAATCTATTTAAATTGTATACTATATTTTTGGTTTTTGGTATTGATTTGTTTCTCTTTTCTTCTGAAAATTCCCCTCGTTTTAGCCATATTTCCCAATTTTCCTGAGGCAAGATGAATAGTTGAAAATAATGAATGATTAAAACCCAGCAAAGCAAATTCGTGAAAATAATATCCGATAGTTTCTTCATATAATTATTTTATTATATTTTTTTCCAGTCATTTGAATTTATTTATTTAAAAATAATATTCGGAGATAAACTTATCGATTATCAAGTTCGAATTCATCAGAATATAAACAGAAGAGCCTGGAAAAGGTATTTACGGCCTCGTTATTTATACAGATGGTCTTTTATTCATCCCATTCATATTTGATTCATGATCTAGAAGAGAAAAAAAAGCAAATGCAAATACAAATAATTCTATAACTTTTTCATTATTTCTATTCAAACTCTTATTTATAGTATAATTAGCTTGTTAAGAAAGTATATAAAATTTTTGGTCTGTTTAACTTGAAAAAAATTAAAGAATAATTTTAAAGGTTCATGAGCTGCGAATTAAAAATCAAGTCGAAAAAAAGTTCCCTTTTCGATGAAAAATAATCCTAGGCCGCGACCTATTTCCTTTTCTCAACATCTCACCAGGTTTTTCCTTCTCTTTACCGCTTTTCCGGCGGTCGTGGATCGATTCCTTCATCCACCAAACTTGGAGAGCGTGCTTCGTGAATAAGAATGATATCGTTGAATTTACCGGCGTAAATGTTCCAAGCATTATTTTATATATCTGAAAAGGGATTTTTCAAAAATCAACCAATCAATTTTCTAAAGTGGCATTTACTACTTTCATTCAATTAAATTGTGGTAGAAATAAATTATTATTATTTTATTGTTCTGCAATAAATCCTGAGATTTCCAAATAAATTATCAATTTAATATTTAATTTATAAACCTATTTTTTAATTAATCTGAGAATACGCAATTGATCCTGCAACTTGTCAATTGTATATATATGTCAGATTGTCGGGCAAGCAATACGACAGGATTGTCGGAGGTAGCTTTTGTACGCCCGATTTGGCTGATTCGACATTTCGAGGATATTGGACATTTATTTCCCTCGAATCCCAATGTGATATATTGTTCATATCGAGAATCTTTGAAATGATTCAAGTCTCCACCACAAAAAGAACCTCCTCAAATTCTAGTCTAGTAAAATAGAAAAGAAAATCCTGCAGATTAGTGTCCGTCAAAACGTAGATAGAATTTCTCTCTCTTTATCTCTTGGACATATTTCTCAGACAATGCCTGGCCTTCCAAAGAACTTTTAATTGATTCTAGTCTTTGAACATATAAATATAAAATTATTACTTTTGTACAAATCACACTCTTTTCAATTACAGAAAATATATTAGCAATTCAAATTTCACATTTAAAAGAGACTTTTATACCACGTTCACAAGGTATATATTGTTCTCTCGCAGCAATTTTGTTACAAAGCTGAAAAAGTTTTTGAATATTTTACAATTTTGATGTACAATATTTATTGTAAAATATGAAATTTGTGATAATCCGATTAGGAGGAGAGTTTTTCAAATATTTTTCAAACCAAGAGCTGAATATTCCGGATTTTTCCAGCCGACTTTCTATATTGATTGAAGTTTGTTTAATTTTTATAGTAGTTTTTTTATTTTATTTCTTCCATTCCTATCTAATGCTTACACAATTTATATTACCCCAACCACAGGCAATTTTTTTTGTTTTTTTGTGAAAAATAAAGAAGGTGGATTTACTGACTGAGAGGAATTGAGGATCTCATTACTGGGTGATTCTCGAGTCCTGAGCCCCTCTGTTCTCAGTTTTCTCCTCCCTTTGGAGCTTTCTAATACGCATAAAACTCCTGTATCATGATCTCATCGTTATATGTAAATCCAAGATGCACTCACTGCAAATTCCAAGACTCTTCCGTTACTATCTCTAAAAGAGTAAAAGATAGATCATACACGGTAAATCTTAATTTACTTCATTTATTCCCACCTCAGAGAAATGCGAAAGAAACCAGGTCGCCACCCTGAACTATTTCATACTTTATCGTTACAAATTAAGAGATCACGTATTTTTCTCACGAGAAAAACAGGTGTGAAGATAAAATCTACTTTGAAGGATACACGAAGCTTTTTTTCGTCTCATTTCAATAACTCATTTTATCTCTGCGAATTAGTTCGAACTTTTTGCAATTTCATAGAGAATTTATTTTTTACTTATATTACTTATGTTTTTTACTTGTATTAGCTTTTAATCTACATATAGCAGAAATAAACAATTTTGGTAGTGCTTTTAACTTTATCATGACTGAGCTTCAAAATTTATTTAAATTTAACCTTTGATAAAAGCGCACAGTTGAGAGTCACTGTTGGCTAAATGGAGGCAAGAGCTGTCGACTATAGAGCAAATATACAATGGTCTAGTACTATGTGTAATTTCGCCGCATGTTCTGGAAAATTAATTGAACTGAAAATCAATAAAGGAGGATTTCATAAACCTTGCACGCGTCGCTCGTCAACTTTAATGCACATTTGGAAAGCACCCTCGTGCGGTTAATATGTGCGAAAATAAACTGTGAGCGGAAAATTAATCATATTACTTTAAAAGCATCCGCGATTTCGTTTACCATTTCAGAATCTTTGATCTTTGCCTTTCACAACAGTTAGACTTTATGCTTGCTTTTAAAATTCCTACTAGGATTCGGAATCGTTTCTCGAAATTGGAAAATAAATTTATTTCTATTAATGCCGTGAGATAAATCTGTAATTGGGTTGAAGTTTCAGACGTCTAGTCTGACGAATTTTTTTATTTTATTTTTTTTACATTTACTGGATTAACAATGTCAGAAAAAGTTCCTAAGACTATTTTATTTTATGTTTATTTACTATCAGAAATTTACCTGGCGTTGCTCGGAATTTTAAGAGATTTCAAGGGATTTAAAAATTTTTTAAAAGATTTTATGGTAAAAGACTTTAAGAGATTTATGGGATTTTAAAAAGAGATCTAAGAACTTCGAGGGATAAAAAAATATTAAGAGATTTAAAAAATTGTTAAAGAATTCTAAGAGATTTTATTTCATTGTAGTGACTTTTGTGGATTTCTAAAATACTTCAAAAGAGTTATCAAAAGAATTTTTCAGCCATTTTTATCAATTCTCTTAAACTTTCTTGAAATCTCTTCAAATTCCTTCAAATTCGTTAAAATCAGTTAAAATGCTTTGAAATCTCGTGAAATTTCTGAAAAAACCTTTTGATAACAATTTTCAGCTCTTTTTAGAATCCTGTAGTCTTTTTAATTTTTTAAATTTCTTAAAATCACTATAAATCTCTTAAAATCCTTTAATAATTTCTGAAATCTTATGAAATCTCTTGAAATCCCTTAAAATTCTACAAAATCTCTTAAAATCTCAGAAAACACCGGATAAATTTCTGCTATTAAATAACTACAAATTTTAGGTTTTGAAAACTGGAAAATTTTTGTTGTTGATATTTTTATTCAAATAAATCGAAAAAAAATCGTCAGACTATAGACGTCTGAAACTTCAACCAAATAAATCTGTAGTCTTATATTAAATCCTTTGTGCCAATGAAAAATCAATAAAAAAACGAATAAGAACTTAATTATCCTTCCAATTTCGACTTGGTGAAGGTCGACGCAAGAACTAAGAGAAACCTGCAAAAAAGGGAAGTTTCTCAGATCGCGTGATATAAAAAATTAGGGGAATTTTTTAACTTAATAAGGAAGTTATACCTTTTTTGCAATTGAAATATATATTTTATTAAATGCAGTGTTTAATTATCCTTGGCACAACTGAAAAATAGAATTATATTGACTTGTATGCAATTAAACGATGTAAGTAGTATAAACGAAAATTGCAAACTAAGTGACATCATTAGCTCATTCGATCAACAATATTAGTCAAGTAGCCACCCATACATTTGTTTAATAAAATAGAGGAATCGCTGGTAATTTCAACTTTACATAAAATATGCACATTGAACTCTCGTGAACTCATTGAACTGACGTTCTCACTCTTTATACTCTTTTCACTCGTTTCTACTCTCCTAAAAGACTTTTTGCGATTACGAGCGAAAAAAGCATCGTCCTGGTTACAAATATTCGATAAACAGGTCAAACGGAGCAAGAAGTCAAGAAAATCGCATATCGTTCCAAATATGTTCCACTTCAAGTAGACGAAAGTCCCTTGAGTCTATCCGCAGAAGGTATCAAAGTCGTGTGCCATTTTTCACTTCAAAGCGTTTCTGAATTCCATACTCTCGTAAAAAAAAGTGTCGGAAAAGGTGTGTCACTGCTCTCAAATTTCAAACTTAAAGGAAACGAAGAAAAAATTCAGAAATGTGGGAATGAGACGTGATTATGAAAAAGGAATTATTTTTAAACTGGATTAGTTCTGCGCCAAGCGTCGAGACTCAAGTAATTCTTTATATATATATATATATATATAACATATTTGCATTTGCATTAATTACCCTGTAAAAGTTTCTGATTTATAATCGTCACGATTCGCACTCGGTGCTCTTACCTACTTGTACTTAATTTTAACCGCAAGCTGCAATTTTACGCGGTTCTAAATGTGCCTCAAGTGAAAGCATAATGAAGGCACTGCGCGTAACGAAAACGATTAATCAACTGTTTCGTGTAGTAATAAGATGACAAGGAAAATCCAGGGCTGCTTAAATGTTTAAAATCGTTCATTATAACCACCCTCCCTTTTCTCATAATAAATCCCCATACTTTCCGTCCTAAAGATAAAAGCCGCGTTAAAAGCATTGATAGTCCTGCATAGTGTTAAATTCTTGCGTGTAATATATTTTCAGTTCTTTCATATTTTCCATTGAAAGTTTAGTTTATTATGCATAAGTAATTAATTATAATAAAGTTTTATTAAAATAGAATCTGAAGATTTTCCAAGTATTTCATGTTCTATAAGATCATAATGAAAAATTCCCAATTGATATTCACCGTTGCTGTCCAATGCAGTGCTAGTAAAAGAAAATCGATTTTTCGCTCTCTTTTATATAGAAAAAATGTCTGGCTTTAATTGAGTTAAACCAAACCTTATTTATTTCTGATTGATCAAACCCCCGTTCGCGAAATTATTTATTTATGATCGAAAAGCAATGTCTTTCTTTCAACATATAAATTTCTTTGAATATATTATTTTAAATTAATTATAAAATTAAGTAATCCTTTATGTGTATTGAAAGCAAATATATTTTAACAACCAAATATATTTTAACAACAGGTTTCTCTTGCGGGTAATATTAACCCAATAAACGGTATTTTATGGAACTCCAAACATCAGCCAGGCTTTGATTCTGTGTGAGTGTCGATCTGTTCTCACATGTTTGATATAGCAGTACAGAAATGCCCAACAGGCAATTTACTGGATGTTGATGCACGCGCCACAGTTAAGGGCTTCAATGTTCAATGTAATTACTATAGCATCAACCCCTATCGTCTTCTCTAGCATCAAAGCACTTGGCTTTTTCTTCGTTTTACGGCCTCTTAAAGTGCCGTTTTCACCACCTAGATTACAATTCTTCCTCTCTTCTTGTTTTCTTTTATCTATTTTATGCACTCATGCATTCCACTCTATCCGATCTCAATGAACATAAACCCCAATCTTTTTAACATAAATTTATTCGCTTAGCTTTCCGAACTACCGTAAACTTAGATTACGGACATTTTTTATTTCACTTCCACAAAATATGTTTTTTAACGTCTCTCGACATATTTAAAATTAAAATATGTCGTTGTTATATTATTATATTGTATTTTTATTATATTGTATTTTTCAAATTAGCAGAACAATTTGAGTAAAAGGTGGGGATGAGCGAAAAAAGCAACCTAATTTATAATATCAGCCTGCATTTTCTCATACCTTTATGAGAATGCAAGTTGAGTTAAACGCGTGCATAGATGCAGGTGTTGACTAGAAATGTGAATTCATATTATGCACGACCCTGTATTTTCCACTCAACTTGACGATATAGAAAGATATACCTTCCAGTTCTCGTGTCTCATGGTTTTACGGTGCACGTGCAGGAACGATAGTGAATTACTGCTCGAAATGAAATTCATGTTCCAGTCATCTTCTGCTCTATCATCTATAGCGATGTTCAATCTACCCATAATCGTTTGCCAAAATTTACTGACTATTTACTTCCACATAAATATGCTCCTTACATTAATTACAAATTATTTGGAAATGATGATGTGTGCTACATTTAGGAGTAGGAAGCAAAGTTAGAATTTAGGATTCTAGTTTGGATTTAGGTAAGCAAACTTTATGAATAGTGTTTAGAGCTTTGATCTAGGGCAAGTCTATAGTAATAGATTTGCAACTTAGATAATCAGAAAGCTTTCAAATATTTTAAATAATGCAGATAACTTCAGCATCAAAGTTGATGCATTAAAAAATGAAACTATTCTTCATTTTTATTGAATATTCAAAAATCGGGCATCGAAATGGAACAGGATATAGAGGCGAGAACCAGGGATAGAAATGAGAATCCGATTTAAATATTCTAGCCATTAATTTCGTTTTGTATCAAATAATAGAATCAAAAATGGGGCATTCGTATAAATCTGAGCGTGTGATAACTTCTAACTCGCATGCGATGCATTTTTATTTGGAAAAGTGGGAAATATATTGGGAAATATAGCGGTATAACGTTACTATAAGGCACTTGTAGCAAACAGCTTGAATTGCACTATATATGGAGGCAAGAAAAAAGAATTTATACATCCATTTCGGACTCGGATAAATCGTTTAACACTCCTACAATCTAGGGAGCGATATTGCATTAAGAAAAATGCAGTCGGCTTCGCAACGAACGCCATGGGCGGATCCAGGGGGGGGGCCACGGCTTCTTGGCCCCCCCCAAAAGCCCAGATTTGAAATTTTCACGCAGCTTATAAATACAAAAACTTGGTGGAGGGGGAAGGGTAATTATTTCGTGGCCCCCCCCAAAGCCCTTGTCTGGATCCGCCCCTGACGAACGCAAAAAGTCGTTTAAATCTCGCTTGATAAGCATCTGAGCAGAAAACCCAAGATGCAAATTACGTTGGATTTTAATTAGCAGTTTTATGGAATTACAGAGAATATTTCGCGATTTTATTCAATATTATAACTTTTTTTTTCAATTTGGGCTGATATTTATTTTTAATATAATATATAATAATTTCCTAAAACTAGGAGAAATGATAAATAAAATCTGTATATTTCAGTGAAAAATTGGCTATTATTATGTCCAATATCCATACTTTGTGATAGGGTGAAAACAGCAAGTTTAACACAGCCCAGAGGTGATCAAATTGTAAATTGCAGTATGCATATCCCAAAGGATTAAATTTAAAAGCTTACCGAATTCATATTTTTTCCCCTCTAAATATTTAACCAAGTTTCTATTTCTATTATTCTGCAAATTTTTCCTAAGTTTTCCGTACAATTGTTTAAAAAAAATAATTTTAACAAGTCCAAAATTTTAATTTATATACAAAAGAAAATTCACACAGACACAATTTTTCTAGTGAAAATCTCGCATTTTATTCTGAAATGTTGGCAAATCCTTGACGAGCCAGTATTACAGGATTTTCCGTATTTGTGGCTCTTTCATATCTATAACGCGTATATTTGAGTGTAAAATATTTTATCTCAATTTTGACATTCGTATAAGCCCCTCTTGAAAACGGGGGAATTCGAATTGCCAAGGGTTGCAAGCAGCTTGTGAAAAGAACTTTACATTGATGTGTGGCTCGGTAAATCTCATGTATCCTACAGATTTTCATGCGTGAAATTCGAGCTCGGTTATGCGTAAGAAACCAATTTTAAACCACGAAACGTCTACCTACGTTCAGAATTTTCCCTGAGGGCTGAATTTCCAGACCGAACTACAACTGTCCTCTAGAACAAGCACGAATCTTATACCTTTGTATAATCTCATTATAGAAGACCTTCATCTCAAAAGTAAATTCAAAATGTTAATTGCTGCGTTTTCGAAAAGAGAAATTCAAGCCAAATTTAGAAAATTTGCAGAAACCGCAAATTTTATTTAATGTAAAAAGCCTGTCGCCCAGTATTTTTTCCTGGAACACGACTGCGAGAGATTTAAAACTTAAAAGCAGGGGAATTTATTTTGAGGCACAGTTTCCACTCCGGTCACGCAAAGTTTTATTAAAATGAATTTTACTTGTGTGTATAAGTAATTGCATTGCTTTAAAAGCTTTCGAAATAAATCCTCGAGGTTTCCGATTATATGTATATCAAGGGATTAAGTTCCAAATACACTTTTGGATTAATTTAAACACAAACTCTCTCATTAAATAGATCGCGGTTGGAGAAAAGAGGAGTTTTTTCTTCTAATGAAGGGAAGTTGCACTCATGTCATGTACACGTGTGAAAATTTTTTAAAGACCTGGGACTAACTTTAATGGTACTCACGTTTTGTACTTTGTACTTTAAAAAATTGAACTTTAAACTGTAGCTAGAAATGGAGAGAAAAAAGTCTTCACTTTTAGTATTAGTGGCTCTGACTATAGAAGAAAGACTCGCGAAAAAATATAGCATAGAATAAAACCCTTTTGTTCCAACGCTTTGTGGCGTTGGGGTTCTTCCTTTAAAGGTCGATAACTCTGCGGTTCCCGCCACCACTTTATACAATCTTTGTGCTTGAAATAAAATTTTACTTTTTACAATTGGGTTCTTTCTTATATAATTTTTACAATGTCTGGATGTTGAGTTAAACATTTAGTTAAAAGTGTCGCATGAAGTAATTAAGGGTTTCCTGGTCTCTGTTCCTTTTAAAGAAAATTTCCTCCCAGATATATGTGAGATACAAGTTCCTCTTTGTTAGAACATTCATTAGGTCACAGAAACTCCTAATTATTCCCAGCAATTCAGGTTTTTTTGCATTTAATTTCCGCCCTCTTGGAGAAGTACTTTTAGTTATTTCGCAGCGAGAGATGGTCCTTTGTAATCATATTTTTCAGACCGGAATGATAAATTAGCAAAATAGAGCAACTGCGAAAGACGTTAACAAAAGTATTTTACCTGAAATGTAAATATAATGTAAATAAAGTGTCTGTTGGAATTAGGCAGTCATAAATGATAGAAATTTGCTTGCCAGATTAATTTCTGAATTCCCGGATTTATTTTCGTTTTGCTTCATCGAGATTCTAAATATTATTGTTCTCTAAAAAAACTACCCTTTTTTAAAATAACGTAGCTTACTGGCAATTTGGCATTTTAAAAGCTTTTTTAGTTTCTAGCGTATTTCACTCCATAGAAAAATACGCAAGACACAATTCTGCGAATTGTGGATCGGATGCTGCAAAATTCGTGGAAAGAAGTAGTAAAATCCAATACTCAGAGTTCTGCCTATCTTAGAAGTTGATTTATGAACCTCAATTTCAGTTTCACATAATTTGAAAGATACGTTGCAGAACGATTCTTTTTTTCATGAAAGAAGATAATAAAAGAGTTAAAAAGAACTATTTGTAAGCATATCCGACATATGTGAATAAAGCTGGAGCTTGATTTACTTTTCCGAAAAAATGTACTGAAAGAATTATTTCATAGAACCAAACGTGCTAAATATTTCTTTATTTAGTGAGTACATGAATAATTTGATGTTGCTAAGTCCAGAATGGGATTAAAAGGCAAATTATCCTTGAAATTGCAAACATTTAAATCCATCGAACGTGACGAAAACTGCAAGGTTGGCACTTCTCAGTCATTATGACCATGAATATGGTTCTTTCAGTGCCACGTGGGAACTGAACGTGGATTCATGAGTTTGAGAGGATTGCAAATTTTCAACGTAATATCACGTTCTGTTAATCCGAGTACCTATTCAGAAAGAAAAAGCAACCAGGTCGGATTTATAAATATAAATACATAGCTCACAAATACTTTCGATGCTCGTTCCATTAAACCTTACAACTATAATTAAATCGTAACTATCATTTAACATCTTGAAATCTAATTATCTGAACTTTAGATGTAATTTTGTTTGAAATATGAATTAATGTGTATTAATTAATAATCCAAGTGGGTGGTAATCTAGTTTGTCAGACTTCAATATTAACATCGAACCAACTCTCTCGATCTGAATTAGTAAGCAGTTACTAATGAAACAGTGTCGATTTTCATTTACACATTCACTTTAGTAAGCCTTTTTATTATATCTATTTATTAAAAACTACTAATTCATGTAGTAAGGATAAATTAGTAACCCTTACTAAATGAATTAGTAGTTTTTTACTTTGAATTATAGTATTTTTTAACTGATAGCAAAAATACTTACTAAAGTGAATTAGAAAAATGTTTTTAATCATTATTTTCCAATTTTTTTCGTTATCGAAACACAATTTAATCTACTTTCATGTTATTTTACGTTTAATTATGATGTGGTTGATACTCGATTATCATTCATATTGGAGATGCAATTAAACGAAAATTAGGTTAAAATGTGATATCGTTCATCAGATTAAATCGATAGACAGTTTTGGTCAGCGAGGAATTGGTTTCCTATTACAGAAAGTACTCGCTATTCATAAGCTTGCTGAAAACTTATAATGCAATCTGCTTGTGCTATTGAAATCCCTAAATTTTCATAAACATTACGGTTATTTAATTTAAACAATCCATAATTTGAATAGAAATAACATTTTTAATTTAATTACTGAATATTTAATCTTTTGATAATAAATAAATAATACATCTTTTGCAATAACACTGTTCTTTGCGTTTCTATATAATTTCACTGATTTAGTTTTCTTGGTTTTCTTGTTGGAAAATATACTTCCTATTTCATAAGCAGCCTGCTTCATCATTTAAATTCCATCTTCAATTAATTAGGCGATGTTACGCAATCTGCAACTCATATTTGATCGAATATGATATTCTCACTTCTCACGATATATTGATCAAAACCAAACTGGACGTTGATTCAATCTGCTAGAGTTTAATCGTAAATTCCTGTATTGTACAATTTTTAATTAGTAAGAAAAGAAAAATCTTACAAACATATCAATCCATTCAAAAAAATTAAATAAGATAATCTCTGCATAATATTTCTCGAGATTCAGCCAAAGAAAGAAAAGTAATTTATTATTAAATAATAATTGACGAATCTTTTGTGTAAAAATATTATATCTTCTCACAAACTTGTAACCAATTCAAACTTGAGCTAATCCGACGCAAAATTCGATTACTTCTTCATCTATTAATTAAATTTTATATTCTCTCCGTAAATTTACTACTCAACAATTCAAAAAGTTAAGTAGAATAAAGTCTTTATACTAAACTGACTTAATCGTCCTCTGAACCAGGGCCGGCGCAGCCCATTTTTACCATGTATGGATTTACGATGGGGGAGGGATAGACCGAAATTTTTTTCTTTGCTTTTTCTTTATTTGAAAGAAAATGTTTTCCTTCGTACAACATTTCTAGATATAAATTGTTGTCAGCCATCTAATTTAAATAGACTTTCTCCAGACACAGTAGAAAAGGTCTGTAAGAGTCAGACATCGAATTAATGTATAAAATAAAAATCCGGATAATTAGAATATAATTTTAGACATTAAAAAACGTGTCTGAACACATCGTGCCTTTTCTACTTATGCAACTTAACAGTTTTTCACTAATGGCGCCAGTGAGCCCTTAGTAGTAAAACCACGTTGTTGTCAGCCATCTAATTTAAATAGACTTTCCCCAGACACAGTAGAAAAAGTCTGTAAGAGTCAGACATCGAATTAATATATAAAATAAAAATCTGGATAATTAGAATATAATTTTGCAAATTAAAAAAACGTGTCTGAGCATACTCTGCCTTTTCTACTTATGCTTTTTCTTTATTTGAAAGAAAATGTTTTCCTTCGTACAAAATTTCTAGATATAAATTCGTTTAATACTTTGAAACAAAAATTATTATCTTTCCAGTCAGTTTTTCATGTATGGAATTTCCATACATGAAAATTTCCATGTATGGATTTATCCATGGCATCCATACTGTCTGCGCCGCCCCTGCTCTGAACTTTCCTCTTTCAAAGGATTATTCTTGCCCTTTGGAATCGTACTACGTAGGCGTCTAGAAAACATTTAATACGAAGTTGAAATCTTTGAGATCTAGAGGCTATTCTCACACTTTATGCGTACTATAGAGGAGGGTCGTGTCATCTAAGCTGCCTACAGAGTTAACTTTATCTTTTCGGGTCGCCAATGACTCTTTTTATGGGTCATAAACACCCAGATTGAATACGTACACTATAAATATATATGCAAAAAATTTCCCTAGCAACCACAATAACATGTGTTCAAATATGATACACAATTTTTATCTGAAGTGGACTGTATACGTATATTGCACGTTACTTCCGAGCCAGTTATCGTTTTTAATTAACTTTCCTCAAGCTTTTAAAACCAGTTAAAAACACTCGTTTTTCCGCGAGACTACAAAATTTTTGGGATTTATTTACAGAAACAACTCTCTTTCGAAAGCAATCACTACTCAATCACTCATAATTTTCATCTAAGTTTGTTTTTCATTTTATTACGTGAATCCTGAAAATTTGTTAAATCTAAATGCCTGAAGGTCTCTTCATTTCCCTCTTCTCTCTAAAACTCTTTCTATATTATTTTTATTCATTTCTGTAACGAAAACTTTTCAATGGAGTGTTCGGAGAAAGAAAAGTGCCACAAGGAGAAAAATAAACAGGTGTCAGAGTCGTCAAAGGAGAAAATAAAATGGAAACGACGAATAGAAGTGTCGCGAGATTTCTTTCAGGTCATGAGGGGTGAGAAGAACTCGTATCTTTCTTATCGGCTGACGACCTCGTTAAAGAACATAAAATTAACTTTCTTTCCATCACATATTCTCCCAGAGAATAATACTATTATATTTCTTTTTTTCATTTGTTTAATAATTGAATCATAATTCTTTACAGAAAAATTCAGTGTAGGATCTTTTTCCTAACGTAATTATAAATTTACTTACTTACTTTATTTACCGAGCTAATATTTACTCGGTTCGGAATGACGATGTATAAGTGGAAAAATAATCCAAAATGTATAAAAATAACTCGTTTGAACGAGAAACTTCTAAATTTTCAGAGGAGAAGCTGATCATTAATTAACTGTGCAGGATCAACCACTCTATTTTTATAAAATAAAAATCCAAAGAGAAAATAAGTTTCTGCACCTGATAAATGAATCTAAATATAATTCATGAAGGTTTATATTTCTTTGAGGAAATAGGACAATTAGTTATTATTTATATATTTTAAATTGAGAATTTAAAATCGTAATTTTAGTTTACGATGTAAATAAATCCATAAATCACCTAAATGGCAGTTTAGTTTCTGCAGGTCCGAGCATTTTGTAGAAAATGCAGTACACGAGATTCCGCAAATTTTCCTAGAAGGAGGTACACGAAAATGCACTACTATACTTAAACCCAGATGCACGAGACCTTGAAGACCTATGACATTAATTGAACGTAAAAGTCTTTCAAATTTCCACTCGTTTCACTCTTGAGTCTACATTCCAAATAAAATCACTTTTCTGCAGAAACTACGTCCCCAGGTGTTTCAAAATAATCAACTATATTTCATATTTCATTATTTTAATTACCTGGTTTAATAATCCCTTAGTCGTAAATGCAGGGAATTTATTAATATAATTAAATAACTAAATTTACATATGTTAAAGGATATAAATTGTGATTCACCCAAATATATTAATGTTTAAATTTAATTACACTATAATGAAGAAATTAATTACTCTATAATTTTACCTGCATTAATAAGTTGAAAGAAGAAAAATAAACTAAAGGCGCAAAAAAATTTAACGAAAACCTTCGAAATCCCTTAAAATTCGTTAAGATTTCTTAAAACTCCTAAAACCCTATTGAAATCCCTTAAAAAACCCACGAAAACCACTAAAATCATAAATATCTTGAAACCAAAGTTAAAATTCGCAAAAATCTCTAAAAATTCCTAAAAACCTCTTGGAATTGTTTAACATTTAAAATCTCTTAAAATTCTTAGAAATCTGATCAAATTCCATGTAATCCTTCAAAATTATTAAAATCTCTTGCATTCTTTTAAAATTCCTGGAAATTTTATGACAACATTTAAAATTCTCTTAAAATTCTCTTAAAACACCCAGAAACATTTTTAAATCACTTAAAATTTCACGAAAACCTTCCAAATCGCTTAAAATTCGTTTAAATCTCTTAAAATTGGTGAAAACCTCTTAAAATTCTCAGAAACTTCTTGAAACTCTTTGAATTTTAGGATAGAATTTAAAGAACCTTTATATCGTTTAAAATTCATTAAAATTATTAGAAATCTCATTAAATTCCACAAAATCTTTAAAGAATCATAAAAATCTTTTGAATTCGCTTCATATTCCTCGAAATTTCACGAAAACATTAGAAATCGCTTAAAATTCGTTGAAATCTCTTAAAGTTCTTAGAAACCTCATAATCTTCCTCAAAATTTCAAAAAATTTCAAATCCCTTAAATCCTAAAAATCTTTAGAACTTCGTAAAAATCACTTGAAAATTGTCAAAATCCATTGAAATTCCTAGAAAGCTTTTGAAACTCTCTAAAAAAGATGATGTAACGAAATGTCTCTAAAATCTCATATAAATTTTATTATTGTTTCAAATCTGCTCTCTACATTTAAATTAGCGACATTTTATTGGTTTTTGAATGACTTGAAGTTGTAAGAAGTAAAATAAATATTCTCTAAAATTGAACCAGTGAAAGTTGACTGATTTTTAGTGACCCTTTTTTCAAGATTTCATTCAGTGAAAAGTCACTGAAATTTTCAGTAATCGTCACTAAACTACTGAAAATTTCAGTGACTTTTCACTGATTTCCAGTATATTTTTCACTAATTAAAATCGTGAGATAAGAGTCACTGAAAATCAGTGGAATTTGACTGGGAATCAGTGAAATTTCACTGATTCAAGTTTAGAGAGTAATCGTGCGCGTATTTGCTCGTTTCGATAAATTTATGTGAGAATTACTTAAAGCATTTCGAAATTTGGTTTGGTGGATATAGAATTATAGATTATTGCTATTGCTATTGTAATTGCGTTAGTCTTAACAGTGGTTAAGAGAAGGCCGCATTGGGTATCTGTGAGGACCGTTTATGTCGCTTTTAACAGCAGACGAGATGATTCTAAACGCTTTCGATGGCACAATCAGCCACAGGATAAATTCCGACACCCTCATTGGTACTAATCGATTGCATATTGAACCACCATAAACTGAAATGATAGCTTTGCCAATCAATTATTATGAATCAATATGGTTATTCGCCTGTGGCTATTGCATAAACATTATTACGTTTATAATCTGCGATTATAAACGCAATATCTATCATAATTCAGTAGAAAATAATAATTACTTATCGATTTCGACTTTTGCTTTTCATTTGTTTCTATCCAACGCAGGAATAAAATTCATTGCTTTGAGGTAAAATCTCGAGAGAACAAATAAACAAGCAAGATTCACTCTCAACAAGAGAACTCCATTTTCTCTAATTAATTTTCAGACCTGATACTTCTCGCTTAAGTGATTCAATCTTTTCCCTAGTTAATGTTTTTTCTTGCATTTTGTATATAAAATCATTATTAATAAAAATCTAATATTTATTTTTATTTCAGAAAATTTTTTTATATTAAATGCTGAATGCGTATATTTATTTATGATAAATTCGTTAGAGGAATGATTTTGAGTTGAATTCATGTAGTGATGGAGCACAGAATGAATATTGAGTAATGGCTACATAATTACTGTCATAAAGTTCATGAAACATTCACACTCCATGCAGGAAGACTGATTTTCTCTCAATATGGAACGCCAACATGATTTCCAAATTCCTCTCGATGTACATTTAACTCTGTGTTTTAACGAAATACTGAATAAGTAAATATCAATAAATAAAGTAATAAATATTCATTTTAAAAAATGTTAAAAATTTAAGAACGCGTTAATTGACTTTTATCAATATTTATGGCAATTTCTTGTTATGAAAATAAAAGGCTTGACAGCATAATATAAAACAAATGGGGAATTTATTAAATCAAATTTTATTAAGTGTCTGCTGCACATTTTTACGGGACACTATAAAAGAGGAATTTTATGGGCCATTTTGTGACAGACTATCACAGGAAAAATAGTAACGTTCTTTAAATATATATAGTCGGAAATAATTTTGCTACGAGCAGAATTAAAAAGAATCGATAATTATGAGGGGCTATGTTTAACCTAATCGATCAGGTGTTAAAAGCGTGGGCAAAATCATTACGTATGTACGTCCTTTCATCTGTAGACTGACAGGCCGAGTTAAATTTTGAAATTTGTGCAAACACTCTTGTTCGAAAACATCTGGATTGAACTATTCTCGTCGCTAGAGTTAAACTTCTAGGTGCCAGTTAGGTGGAAAACAAACCGAAGGTATTTGAGATTTTCTATAAGAGTTCCCATCAGAAGGAGACGTGATTGACATTCCGTTATTCGGTTACTGCCCTCATCTTTTTTCCAGAAAGATTTCATCAAAGTTTCCGCAACAAACTTGTTTGAAATTCTTTTGAGTTCTTTAATGGTTATCTAAATTCTAAATTAAAGTGACTCAACATGATATAAGAAAAGGAAAATATAATATTATAAAGAGCTTAAATATACATGCCCTAAATATAGGCCCTGAGAGGAATTTCCTAAAGACTTTTCAATTGTTATGTACTTTAGCGTTGGCTACTTGATTTTCAAGAAGAGCTCCTGATAATCCATCGAGAGATCTTGAGAATGTACCTCTTTATTCTGTTTCTACCTTCCCCTGAATTTTCGTTCTTATTAATGTTAAGAGGCTTTTATTCCCTCAATAAATAAATAAATAAAGAAAAACTTTCTAACTTCATGATAAAACTTGTGGTATGTTATTTAGGTACTTTAATACGAAAAATAAGATAATTTAATTTTATATCAAGTAAATATTTGATGAAGAATTTTCCTTTTCTATTTTTCTTTTTATTTATAGGAAAATATAATAAAAGGATTGAAAATACAAATTAGTATTGCACTGATCTTAATTCTTCCTTCTAGACTTCTACCAAACAGAATGCTCAAAAGTTCTGTTATAGAAATACATTTATTATTGAAAAGACCGCCCTACAAGTGAACAAGTTGAAAACGGGACTTAAACTTATGTTAGAAATGAATAGTTTAAGTTATGGAGTGACATTTTATGAGTTAGGTAACTGTCTTGAAATGAAAGAGCGGGAGTTGGAAATTCTTTATCACTTTTCGAGAAGCAATATTGGTTCTATGTATTTACGTAGATGGGAGAAACATTTCAAAGTTATGCGCACGGAAATAAAGCGAAGCTTAAATGAAATTGAATATCGTAAATCTTTATAGGCAACCAAACAAAATTTCTTGATTTATAAAAATAATTCTATACAAGTGTACGATTTTATTATAAAATATAAATCTACTGCCGCCCAGGAGCTTTCTTTCAAATCTTTTTTATTCTTATTTATTTACCTCCTCTGTCTCTTTGATTTTTTAAAAATAACTTCTACTTTACTAAGTAACCCTGAAACAGATTACAGTGACGTCACATGCAAGTTACTGTTAAACCAAGTGCAACTAATTCTGTGACCTTAGATCGATCTTCAGAACAAAAAAGTGGACACGAGTTGCTTTCATCCCTTGAAAATCTTAGTAAAATCATCGTATTTTCCATACGATGGTATGGAAAATCATCGTATTTTCCATACGATGGTGTGGAAAATAATTGACGGTTTTGCATATTTTTTATATTTTCTGGTTTTTTGTCTCGCTTGTAAGAGATTATTTTATGACTTAATGTCATTATTATTTTATGACTTAAGAATAGAATGATTAAGATAGACCGTATTCATAAAATCATACTTTTATTCTCGAAAATGTTTGTTATAGTAGAAAATCATTTTTTTTACAGACAGCAACTTTGTATTGGGAAATGCGCAGGTTCCGGCAATCTATCCGATCGTCTACTGCTCCGATGGATTCTGCGAGCTGACAGGATTTGCGCGAGCGCAAATCATGCAAAAGGGTTGCGCTTGCAAATTTCTATATGGCCCGGAAACGAAGGAAGAAGAAAAAGCTATGATCGACAAAAGTCTCGAGAGCAAAACCGAGCTCAAGATGGAGGTCACCTTTTACAAAAAGAGCGGTAAGGAAATTAAAAATTTTCTCAGAAACTTTTGCTACTTCATAAAGTTTAGGCAACTAAACTTCATGTGAGATAAAACTTCTCAGGAAAAAGGAAATCAGGAAAAAGGAAATCAGAAAAAGTCAAATCTCAGAGAAAGTCTTTCGAAAAAGTTGTGTTGAGCATTAGAAGAGAATCTTCGATAAAAAAATATATTTGAAATTGAAAAGTAGAGAAATGTTCGCTTTGCAAATATGTGAAGAACATTCTTCGAAATTGAATTTCCGTGTTGGGTCTCTTGATACTGCAAGGAGAGGAAATTGGTGGACTGTAATAAAGGAACACTTCACAGAACACCATCTTTCCTAAACACACAATTTTGTAAAACTCTCTCACACTTCTCTACAAGCATATTTTGAATAATGAAGTACAAAATCGCAGTACCATGACAAAAATCGATGCAAAATTGCGAACCTCAGCTTCGCTTCCCTTAATTTGAAATTGATTAAAAAGGAGTCAGCAGTGTTCCTCTATAGATATGGGAAAGCCTTCCTTTTTTAATTTTCATTTGGCAGAAGGTGCATTTCATCAATTTTTCCTACTTCTCACCTTTCCATAAAACAATCTTCCTTTTTCCAGGTGTTTCAATTTTTATTCTCAATAAAGATCAATTAAACAATTAACGAACACAAAAGAAATTAGAGAATATTCAAATTCAACCTGAAATCGATATTAATTACGCTTAACTGTATTTATTGCAAAATTGATTAACAATTAATTTGAATTGAATTTCAGAGAAGCTTTATATGTGTAATTTATAGAGTAGAAAATGCATGCGTAGAAATGCAAACCAAATATGTTTTGGTAATAGGTAAACGCGATTTTGGCCAGCCGACCTTAAAACATTGTCTGGTTATATATGCACATACACATATTACAAAGTAAAGTGATTTTATGCATGAGGAATCTCTAATAATAATCTAAATTCAATTTTACTTCTGTGCTTTCGCCGTACATAGAATTCAGAGAATTCACCATTAGCCCCGGCTCAATAGTTTGAATTCAGTAGTACAAGACACGAATAGTCAGACATCGCAATAGTATGAATAAATTCATTGAAATGTGAATGAGGTTCAATAGAATCAATGTATCTAATATCTTTAATTGAAACCTTTGATATAAAAAATGATATATTATTATAATTAATTATTATTCTAATTAAAATTGAATATATATTCACAGTGTTGTGTGATGAATTGAAGTAAGAAAAATAAGAAAGCGTCTGTGTTGAATGCGTTGAACCTTTTTCATTGTCACATTCTTGAGAGGTGATTGCTTTTCCCATATAGAAATGTGTGGGAGACTACGGGTGCGGTTCGATTGAACCGATCTACTTGATCACTTGAATCGAATTGTAGGGATCTCGTCTTTAAAGGTGTGGAGTGAATATATATAGATTTACCCCACCCCCTTTCCTAAGTAGAAGACAACGAGCTCTGTATCAATCTATAATAAATTGCAGTGTTATTCTTAAGGTTTTATAACTTTTTATTTCTTCAATACAATAAAAATGTGTCGCTTCTGCATATAAAAATCTGGTTATTTGTACCACATTTGCCTGCCTTGCAAATATATAACAACCACTTATATTCGAAACGAAAGTACTCTACTTATATGTATAATTAATCATTTAAAATCCGTTCTTCTAATTTAAATGTAAGTTGAATATTTTCCATTTTTGTCATTTATTTTACTCAGACTTCTGATTGGATAGGGAAAGTGGAACGTAGAAAAAGTTTATTTCTTATTCTTACAATACTTTCAAAGAAAGCTGAGTTAGTATTATTATTGAATTGGATTTTCTTAGTTTGTGAGAGAAAATACAGAATACACAATTTATTCAAATTACATTGCGATCCAATCACACGAGAAAATCTCGGAGTTGAATGATGTGGAACTGCAACGATCAGCTATGTTCGATCGTTGTTTTTCCCAAACTCATAAAAGAAAGTAGAGCCAATTGAACGTCGTTATTTCTTTATTACGTCTCTGCAATTTTCTCGACGACAGAAACAGACTTTAAAAAAAGGGCAAAATTTGTTACTTAGACTAAATCCAATTGACTTTTTACCAGGAATACCTGTGTATTTAAATTTTGTATTTCAATATTCCTATAGTATGTATTTTATCATTTTCATTTTAGACATAAACTATCACAGAGAATCCTTAATGCCGAGCTTGAATTCATAAATCTGCATTTTATGAGCAATCTCAAATGTGATGAGTAATGAAAGATGATATTTTTCTGCTTAATTTATGCTTTTCAAAACAATATTTTCGTTAAAAATACCTTTCGTATGCAAATAAGCAATTTTTTCACATAAAAGAATAAATCAAATATTTAATAAACAGACTAATGGAAATTTCGAATTTTTTATGCTACCCCTTTTAGAGAAATCCTTTCAACATTCATTTTCATCTTCACTCATTTTAAAAATGACCTTTCTTGCAGAAATTATGTCAATTAATTTGTTTATAAGAGTTTAGTTGAATTTTGTAATTGTTGGTTTCTGGGTGAAAAGTTCAAGTATTTAATTCACATTCCTATGTCGAACTAATTTAGCATTGATATGTATATCGCATTGAAATTGTTTCAATATCGAACATAATTGCGCTATTAATTATGTTCTCTTTCCTCGTCTAATTAATTTCAATATTTCATGTGTTTACATTATTAGAATTAACCAACATCCAGAGAAATCAGTTTCTGACTGTTCTGAATATTTCTTTCTGCTTCTGAATGTTTGAAATACATTTTTCGTATTCTTCTTTTAAACTTCGTATTTTTCAGTCATTTTTAATACAATTATTATTATTATAGATTATTATTATAGAGTTAATGTAATTGGGGAAGAGGGGATCTATCTTTGAACTTTAATTAAAAATTAATTGGTGCTCTCCTATTTCAGGAAGTCCGTTCGACTGCCTACTCGACATCGTGCCAATAAAAAACGAGAAAGGTGACGTCGTACTCTTTCTGGCCTCTCACAAGGATATTACACATACAAAAAATCTTCAGCTCTGTGAGTTATACGATAGTGGTGAGTGCACTTTGCTTTGCGTATGTCGCATTGAACCAATGGTGGCGACGTGTAAAATCAATTTCTACAAAATATAAATTCAATAACGCAAAACTGAACAATTTTTAATAATCTTAGTGAAATTTTGCTGTGTATTATTCGTAAATGTATTAATAACATTTGTTCTTGACGATAAATATTTTTGAAAGAACCTTCCACCGGAGGTCGACGCGACATAAAATCACGCTTCTAAAACCATCGTGATTAAATCTTTCTGAACAGGAACGATGGAATTCGCGACACAATGGAAACGGTAGAATTTTTAATACCCCATAAAAGCTTCGAAAATTCCACGCCTTCTTCAAAATGACAGTGCACTAAATGCCATTGCATATACATAGAGAATTTTTAACGCTTTTGTAGAGTCCTTTTACGAAACTATTTTAGGATCTCAGTTTTTAAGGGTATCACATGCCCTTCAGCTACTTTCCGATTTAAAAAATGGAATAATTATGTAGTTGCTTTTGTAGAATGCGAAAAGCACTTTATTTATTAATAATCATGATTAATATGCACTGCTAGCAGTAGATTCACTGACTGAAAATATTTGAAATTTCTTCAAAGATAATGTTAATGAATAATTTAATGAGTTAATTTAGTTATGCAATTAAGCGGTTGCAATAATTTTGAAAACTTGGTTCACCACTCGAAATTAACTAAAAAAATTCTTCAGGGAAATAACTTGTTTGATGTTAACTTGTAAAACTTTATAGTTGAACAAAGCTGAATGGAAGCTTTGAATCTCAGGTTTGAAGTGAGTTTTCAGAATTTCTGTTACTGTCTTAATGATTACTTAAGAGAAGCTAATTACAATTTACTTTCTGAAACAAATATACAAATATACTTTTTTTTTAACTTTATATTTTATTTTATTTTTCGTTATTTATATATATGTTTATAAATCTTTATGAAGAATGCAAATAGATGCCAAATAAATGATAAATAAGCAGAGCGCTTCGTAAAAAGTTGAAAAAATTTAGAGTCCTGAGGCGACAGGCCGAGCCCAAAGGATAAACTCGAGTATATAGATAAAGAATGGTAATGCTGGGAGAAAAACCGTTTTAAGTAATGATGCTACATTTGCGACCATATTTATGGAAATTTAAGTCTGCAAAAAAGCAGACGGCTAAGCGCCTGACACAAGAAACTAACATAATTCGTCTTACATTTCAGCACTATAAAAACAATAGGGTCATTTCCAAAGCGTAATTGTGTTCAAAAAGTTCACTTGAAAACAAAGTTTTTAGTAATTGAAAGACTAAATTCAAAAGAATTTTAGAATTTTTAAATGATTTCGTAGAATTTTATGGGATTTCAGGATATTTTGTGGAATTTTAAAGGAATTCATGCAATATTAAGAGATTTTTAAAAGAATTTAAAAGGATTTTAATGAATTTTGAATGTTGTGAAATTTAGAGCAATTTTAAAATATTTCAACGAATTTTAAGGAATTTGGAAGGTTTTGTGTGAAATTTAAAAATATTTCAAACAGTTTCTAGAATTTTAAGGAATGTAAAAATTGTTCGTGGAATTTCTAATAATTTTAATGAATTTTAAAGGATATAAAGGGAACATTATTTATCGTAGAATTTTAAAGAATTTCAGAAGATTTTTATAACTTTTAAAATATTGTATGGAGTTTGAAGAATTTTAAAGTTTGTCGGGTAATTTTATTGAGGGATTTCAAAAGATTTTTATGACTCAAAAGATTTCGTAGAAATTAAAAGAATTTTGAAAGTTATCGTCAAATTGATCAAAGTTCAATTTTTTTTTAATAATTGAAAGTTGTATGAAAAAAATTTTTATGAAAAACAACATAAATTTGATGTTTAACAATGAAAATTCGGAAAATAAATGAAAAATAAACAAATTATATTCTCAATTTTTAGATGCGAATGGCAATCTCGATCCCGAAGCTCCACCAGCCAATTATGGCAGAAGAAGAAGCCGAGCCGTCCTATATCAATTGTCAGGCCATTATAAGCAGGACAATAAACATAAAATTAAGCTAAATAATGTGAGTTAAAATTGACATCATTACATTTTATACACGTATACTTTTGTGCGTTCTTTTAGCTAAATAATTATTCCAGATGTTTAATTAAAAACTGAATGAATTATTTATTATATTCAACACTCGATTCAAAAATATTTTGACGACAATAAAATAATCTTATATTAGAATAAATTAAGCGGAGGTGCTTGAGAGATTAGTCTGAAGAGGCTTTTGATGATCCGGCTCTTATCTGTAGTGGTGGGGTCTGTTTTCGACAAGTCGTTAATTCTATATCTTCACTCTGTTTTCGGCCCTCTCGTGAAGTTTGGGTATTAAATTTCACACCCTCGAGAAGCCTAGATTGCGAACTGGTCCAGCGAAGTAATAATTTACTTAGCCCTTCTCGAGTAATTTGATTTGCAACTCGTTACATTGCCTCCCATTTTCATCAGGCACCTAATACTGCATTATCAGTCTAAGAGATAATACCAATTAAAAACTGTTTTAAATATTATTCACAAATTTTTATGAAGTTTATTTTATAATTCATGTTACACATAAATTAGTAATATTTTCTGCTCTCCATATCAAACTTTTTATTTTGAAATCAACGATCTCATTATCAATCTATTTAGGCTGATGATAAGTTTAATGTTTACTGGATGCACAATAATAATTTATAAAAAGAAATCGGTGTAGCAATAAATAAATTTTAAAAATAAGTGATAAATATTTCGTATCTTTCTCTCATTTTCAGAATATTAAATAAGTTTGAAAAATTTTTATCCAGCGGAGAAAAGTCTTCTTGTTGTTTATGAGCGCCTCAGAAGTTAGAGTAATATGTCTTAATAATCGTAGAGAATTAATGAGGTGTGAGCTTAAAAGCTTTTTAAAAGTTTCAGAGTCAGCAAAGACTCTTAAATTTTCCTTTTTAAATAAGAAACAAGGTGATTATTCCATAGAAGTACATTTGATAAGCTAAGAGCTCAGAAATGACTCACCTTCAACAAATTTTCTGGAATATTTTTCTCTTATGAAATTTGAACCTCTAAAGGATTCTCCTTTCCTCATCAAGTTGCCTTTGTTAAATTGCAAACTACGAAGAGGGAATTGTGGGGTGCCTTAAGAATCTCGTAATGAGTTGAGGTCTAAAAATAAAATACCTCAGACTGTACATAATTTCTAATTAAGAAAAACTGTGCATTACTTTAATGTTAATAATTTGCAGGGTACAAATTATGAATTTTAATTATATCATGAATAATTATATATTATAATTATATCCTATTAAATCGAGCTAATCACAGTTCCATTGAACTATGATCGGCCCTGGGATTAATAATATTTTTATAGTTAATATCGATACGCGATAAGATTCTTAGTTTTAAAATGAAAATTCTTATCTGAGTAACAGACATTTTTTCCGTGTATTTCTGTACCATTAAGTAATTGAATGGGAAAATCCACGTTTTATCTCAATAGAACTGAGTGAGGTAAATTCATGTATGCACGTATTTTATTTTTGTGTCAAGAGCTTTAGATAAACAATTCCGGGAGTCACTCCCACCTGATTCTGCTTATCACTGATTGTAAGAAGTATAATTATCATTAATTCTGAATCATAATAATCGCTATCACAGAAAGTGTTGTGCAAGATCTGAAATTGATTAAATCAAGTGGTCAGTACTTAAACTACATTCGAGGCAATCACAATTCAAAATTAGTTGCTTCAGAAGTGTTCAAGATGATCGGGTTCCTAACTATTGCAGCTCTCGTGATTACCGCAAATGGTAAGTTATTATTTTAATTATCTATTCTACAATACAATCAAACAAAATAATTAATTTAAGAAGGAGTAAATGACTTTAATCGACTCTTTTATGCAATTATACGAACAAAATTCAATAGAAGTTTCTAGTTTCCGATCTTGATATTTAACATTAAACCTTCCCTTCTAAAATTACAGTTAATTAACTCTCTTTATCATAAATTTTTTGAAAAATATATAGAAGCATGACTAGTAAAAATGTCTTCTTTTTTCAGCGGCATCATCAAATTCACTCAACCCTCGCATAGTTGGAGGGTCGGTGGTATCAAGCATTGAAGATATCCCCTATCAAGTGAGCCTTCTTTTGAATGACAGACACCATTGTGGTGGTGTTATAATTTCCAACAACTTCGTTCTTACTGCGGCAGCATGTGTATTGTCTGGTTCTGTTTATCAATACACCGTTCGGGCTGGATCCCTGATCAATAATTATGGCGGCACTCTTCACCAACTCACTCGAATAATCAAACATCCACAATTTTATGTAAATAATCTAAACATCCCAGTCAACGACATCGCTTTGATCCAAGTGAGGACTGCATTTATTTTTGACGGAACTCGAGATGCTGTTCCAATAGTGAAACAGCCAGCAAAAATCGGAAGCATCGGCAGAATTTCTGGTTGGGGCTGGATGAACTCGACTTACCCACTTCAACTTCGAAGGGCTAATGTACAAATGATCGACACGAGAGTTTGTAATAGTAAATATGGAGGAAATGTTCCACCATATCAGATCTGCGCTTATACGAAAGGACAAGATGCTTGTCAAGCTGATGCTGGTGGTCCCTTGGTTGTTGGACTTCGTCTCGTTGGACTTATCTCTTGGGGCAAGGGCTGTGCTTTTCAAGATTATCCTGGTGTCTACACAGATGTGTACGCTTACAAAAGCTGGATCTCTTCCTACACGGGAGTCCTAGATAAATAAATATGTGTTAAAAATATGTAAATAAGATCTATTCTTTTAACAAATTGTATACATATGTATAATAAAGAATTTTTAATATTAAATTAACGTTATTTATTTATTTATTTAATTTACGTTTTGGTTGAGTAATCTGTTAACGCTTTATTTTATTTATCAGCGAGTGGAAAATTTACAATATTTTTTGAGATGATTGCAATTATAAATAATTGAGTGAAATTGAATTGATTTTCCTTCAAATTCCTGATAAGGATAAAATCGGAAAAAAATCGACTCTTAAGAGTTTAGTAACAACTGCATGAAAAGCTATATATTTTCTCAAGTATGTTCAGTTTACCACTCGTCTATAAATCATTTTGATATGACTCAGCTTTATCGAAAAATTATCTCTGCAGTATTCAACCTGAATCAAATTCTTCTTCAAGAAAATAATCATACACTCATGAAAGAACACCTGAAACACTATCTTGATTGAAATGTTTTTGAATGAGTAATTTTATCAACTATGTACTACTGTCTAGACTTTTTCATTTTTTTAAATTTCAAACAAAAAAGTGTATTCACTTTGAAGTTCACTAATTTTGAATTCTTGCCACTTTAAAGTGGCTCTTCATTTTTGCAACCTCTTCATAAAATATAAATATCCACATTCTAAATAAAAGAGATTTACAAATGAGTTCTTTGCGTGTTTAGTTTATTATTTAGGGACTTCTCAAATTCGTAGCTTGGAGTTCTGCAAGTTTCAAACTTGATTTTAAAACTAGTGACTTTAGAAATTGACTTTTCGTAACCAGGGTTGCAAACTTTCCAACCAAAGTAAAAAAAAGTATTCAAGACGATATGAAAGTGTACTTTAATTATAAAAAAACTTCTTTTATATTTGAACTGGATGTATTTAAAAAATTGTCTGAGAACAATGAATTTTTCTTAAATTATAATTAAACAAGTGTCATGCGGGACTTTTTTTAATGCAATAAAATAATATGTTGTAGACTCTTCTTCATTCCACGGCGGCGCCGCTTCCAGAATACAAGACCTCAGCGATTAAGAAATCCCAATACATCCTAAGCCATTATGGGATTTACAAGACGTGTTGGGATTGGCTAATTCTCATAGCAACCTTTTATGTGGCAGTAGTAGTACCCTACAATGCAAGTTTCATTAACACCGATAGGCCTACAATGGTCAGTGATGTCGTGGTCGAGGCCCTCTTCATTACCGGTAAGTTGCTCCCATAGGAAAAACTTTTTTTTCCAGAAAAGCCAAAGTCAACTTGTCTCATCCTCTGGACATATTAATTTTTTCGTTTTTTCCCCTAAGGAAAGTGAACTTTGTTTCTAATCTAAAAATACATACCCCCCACCCCAATATGGTATTCCATCTATATGCTCTAAATTCAAAGCGAATTTTGAATTTGAATAAATCCAGGGAAGCTAATATAAAAGAGTGGAAATATTTATAAATCGAGAGCAGACCATTGAAAAGTCTGTTCGAAAAGTCGAGCAAAGTTTATGCATGTGATGGAATCTATATTATAAAGTTTTCAAGTAGTAACTATCGAGCGTCTGCAAGGAAAGCAATTCCGAGTTATGAACCATGCAATTCACAAAGGAAGTGATCCAAGCAGAACTGAGTGAATCTACATCAAAGCTCTTTAATTTCCGCTCCGAGCATCATGGTGGCTTAAGCCACCATGATGCTCTCTAATTCACATAGCTGAATTTACATCGGAATTTCTATGCAGTTCCCCTTTCGCTGATAAAAATTATCGTTTTACCGAATGCATGTCCTTCCCTTTGTCTTCAATCTCACACATTTTATTCCCTTTTTAGTCCCTTTTGAAATAAAAAAAAAGGAAAGCAGTTCATGGATCAAAGGATTCCTGAACCTTGAAATGCACAGAAAAAACCTCATCAGTCCAGTGATCTCTCAAATTTTATCTCTATCACTTTGACCGATTTTTCGCTCTTTCAATGTCTAGTATAAAAAAGATGGAAGACGTTTAATCGAGATAATGCTCCTATTTCTCAAACTTGAAAGAACTTCGGAGGTCTTCTCGATTCTGATCCGAATCTCCCCTCTTTCGAGTTTATCAATGTTTTGAGAGATTAGAAGAACTTGGAAGTTGAGGAACACGTGATCGGAAGCTAAAATTGATGATTTGAAAGGATGTTCAGTATAGTGTCAATGACCTCTGGAGAATCAAGATATATCGAAATATATATATCCTATGTTATTGACAATTGATAGATTTCGAGTATTTTACCATCGAATTATCTTGTGTACTGATGGGTAACATCACTGTAATACCTTAGTGCAATTGAAGCTTTAACCACTCTCTAAATGTTTGTTGAAGCACAGAGAATCTGATCGTTACAAATATTGGGTTTACACGCTTTCAATCGATCAGAATTGCAATTGACAGACAACAACGAATTGAAAGAGACTCAATTACTGGATGAGAGGATGGATAAAATTCTATGACTATAGAAGCGCCTCGAATAAAGATTCATTAAAAATAAAGCCGAGAATAAAGCCACAAAATGTATACCCATTTTTAAAATTCTATACTCGAGTATAAATTCAAGAGTAATTATCTTCTTTCATTTAATAATGACTTTGACTAGTAAACCAACACGCGCGATTATTTTGTATTCCTTCTTACAACTTCAAGTCATTCAGAGACCAATCAGATTTGTAACAACAATTTTTTTTTAGAGAGGAATTTCAAAAGGTTTCTAAGAATTTTAAGGGATTTTGACAATGTTAAAGTAATTTTTACTAAATTCAAAAGAATTTTAGAATTTCTAAATGATTTCGTAGAATTTTAAGGGATTTCAACGATTTTTAAGGAATTTGGAAGGTTTTGTGTGAAATTTTAAAAGATTTCAAACAGTTTCTAGGGTTTTAAGGAATTAAAAAATTTTTCGTGGAATTTCGAGGAATTTTCAGAGATTTTAACGTATTGTAAGGAATTTTGACAATTTTTAAAGGATTATAAGAGAATTCAAGGGATTTTTATGATTTATAAAATATTTCGTGGAATATTAAAGGATTGCATGCATGCAATCCTTTGATGAGATTTCTAATAATTTTAATGAATTTTAAAGGATATAAAAGGAATATTATCGTAGAATTTTAAAGAATTTCAAAAAGTTTACAACTTTTAAGAGATTTTCATGAATTTTAACGAATTTAAGGAGGTTTCTAAGAATCGAGATAATTAGGATGAATATCTGGATATTTAGGATGAGTATCTAGATATTTAGGATGAAAATCTAGATATTAAGGATGAATATATTTGTAATTCAATTTTTTAACTATCTAAATGTCGTTTGAATATCCATTTTTCTCCGTCTAGCAGAAACCAGCAAAAATTCACTCGAAATTTCGAAGGTATTGTTTTACAGAATAAAAGAAAGTGAATTAAATTACCAGGAATTAAATTACCATAAATTACCAATTTGATTCATTCGACAGATCGTAATTTTTGTTATTTTCTTTCTCGTGTCTGGCCAATGATTGGAATTTTTACTGAATAATTCTGAATGGATGTTTGAGCAGCTCCCTTTGATCAATGTAACTGAAACTGCGAATAACTGGATAGTTTTGATTTTGGCATTCGACAACCTGCATTTTAGTGCATGCAGAGTACGCATCTATAGAATGCCTTGAATACATGTCATCCTTTGGGAAAGTTCCACTTTCCGTTTTCCAAACAGATTTCACATGCATGTCAGGGCGCTTTTACAAGTTTCGGAATTTGTGCTAGTCTTACTTAAATAATGATGTTCTATATAGATAATAATTACAGGAAAGATATTAACAATAATATTGATTAGGTTGGATTAATTTTATCCAGGAATCGTAAAAAGTTTCTTATTCCAAGCGTCAATGACCAGATTATTCCTTTTCGCAGATATCATTCTCAACTTCCGAACAACGTACGTGAACAGGAAAGGTGAGGTAGTCAGCAACAGTAAAGGCATCGCTGTGAATTACTTAAAAAGTTGGTTCTTAGTTGACCTCGTAGCAGCTCTGCCCTTTGACCTCCTCTATGCTTCTGATGTCTACAGCGGAGAGGTCAGTAACTACTTTTATAACTTCTGAAATAAATCACTTTTTAATATTTCAATTTTTACAATGGCTATCCATTTTATAAGCATTTATATATTTTAATTATAAAAATATTTATAAGTAAAAATGGAATAGAATTGTAGGATTGAGGAAGTACCTAGGCAAAATTGAGTTCAGGTTTCAGATCATTTGTTTGAATAATCCAAGCAAATGTTTCCTCTAAAATATTCGTATTCAACTCATGCATATATAAACTGTTAATTAATTGTCTTCCAGATAGTTTTGGACTTTTTGAAATAGCTAACTGATTGTGCGAAGGGGAAAACATAACAACTGGAAACAAAGGAACGATAGAATAATGTAAGAGGGTTCTCGAGCGCTGCGTTCCAGTTTTAATTAAACTCCAGACATGTAGAAGAGGAGTTTTTATGTTTCTCGTAAAAATTAATTATTTAAGTCAAGTTGATTTCACACACCATATTATCGTTCTTGGCGAAACTTTAGTTAGAATCAAGAAACAGTTAAACAAACTTTTTATATTCATCACTTAAATTCAGAGTTTTAATTTTTAATTAAATCCAATTTTTCATAATTATGGATTGATTGTAAGAGATCAACTTATAGTTTGAATGAAATTGAAAAGGGGATGAGGAAAGGGGGTGCAGAAATGGGTCGGCAGTTTAATAAAATAAAAGTCCAAGGAAATCTTGAAATAAAATAAAGATAGTAGATATAATAAATTATACCGTTGGGAGCTTTAAATTATAAATAATCAGATAGTAGATACTAGTGATCAGAATCTATAAATTAGCTCTTAATAAGACCCTCGCCTTGACACTTCTGAGCTCAGCAATTTTCGTCTCGAGGATAGCTTGCTTGTAAGATCAAAATCCAAGTTGAATGGAGGTTCGTTTGTCGTTGGATCATAGATGCGACATATTATTAAACGATTCGTGGCAATGGAAACTTCCCTTTTCTGACAGTGAACGTACCGGAAGAGTATCGAATGACATTTGTTAGTGAATAGACCAATCATCGCGTGCTGTGAATTTCGACGAGATGTGACAACTTGCAATTATTTTCCATTGTCACCTGGAATACGGGACATGGAATGTCGCCTTGTCGTCGCGACTACTATCGAGTCCTATATAATAATTCTTCTATCCTCTCTGATATCAATTTATGTTCCAATAATCAGACGGAGATCTCAAATGTGTCTTTATTCAGGTCATATTTCAAGAATTCGTTCTACATTTCAAACACTTTTCACTCTCCTCGGAGATTTTCGAAAAATCAATTTAAAGACGAAAATTTATTAGATTAATGAAGATGTCCAGCACATTAGAAATTTATTCCCTCTCTAGTGACGAATTTCATACATTTTATCACCAATGTAGTTACCCGCAGGACCGTAATTACAAATGAGTAATTCTGTATTTTGAATTCCTTGCATATAATTCACAAATCCACATCCAATTTGTGTGCTTTTGGCCCACATCATTTGGGTATAGTGGCCAACTGTACTGAAGTCTCTATAAATTGTAGAGGATTTAGATTTGATTTGATTTGACATAGATTTGCCAACTAAACAAGCTTTCAAAATTAATCATTAATTTGATTATGTTAATTTTGGAGAATTTTATAAACTTACGTAACGCGTTCGACTTGATGAGAATTAAATAAGTCTACTTCGTCGTACCACATCTTCAATAATGATCCCAAACTTGCTGATGTTGCTAGTCCCGTGGTCCACTGGCTTGCCACATTTTGACCAACAGTAAAACGCTCTAAAAAAATCGTTACGTTATTTTTGACCAGTTTATTATAAATATTTACTAACGCAATAAATATCTAATACTCACTGACATTCCTGCATTTGTCGTGTCCAAACTGGCACTGATTGGCCCATCTCTGCGCTACACTTGCCAATTCTTCATCCCATACCTTTTATAATTAGTAACATCAATTGAATGTAAATTAAATACGTAAAAACAATATTATATTATGATAAAAATATTTAAATCATCTCAAGAGGAGATAAAAAAGTAAATAAAAATATGCAGTCGATTTAATCATTACTTAATTATGCAATGCAACTTTTAAGCATGACATGAGTGATAATTATTTGTGATCATGACCTGTATACAACGATTAGCAAGAAAATAACGATCATTTAAAACACAGAGAAAAAAAAGAGTTATTGTCATGATAGACATGTTTAAAAATTAATTTTTACTCGTGAATCAAATTATACACTTTTAATTAAAAATAAGCTCATAAAATGTATTATTTTATAATAATAATTGTATTATAACTCACAAGATTCGGCATATATTTCGCAGGTGGCTGTGGTCCCGGTTTGCCACGTTTTTCATTCCCAGAAGCAACCACTTGCCTGTATTTATTATGCACTTTAATTATCTCATTCTTTTGTTCGGGTGTAAGGCCATACGATTTTGCATTACACGCTGGTTGTACATTCTTCAAGGAAAATATTTACAATTGTTAATTTATATTAACAAAATTAAATTAATTTTAATTAAATAACAAAACTACAAAAATATTTTACATGTCAGCTAAAAGTGTTTATTTTTTGATAATTAATTCCAACTTACGGAATACGTGCACATGGTATGACCTGAACAAATACCGCAATAATTTTCCTTTGCAACAGACAGCACGAGAATCGCGAAAACGACAATAAAAAAATAATAAAGATCACGTAATTGTTCCATATTTTCACCTACATATGAGTTTTTCTTGTTTTTGAGTTTTTGCTGCGTTTTTTTCTACCTCGAGTACTTACATTCAACAATGAAATGACTCTTCTTCCGTTGTTCTCTTATATATATATGAGTATATTCGTTCTACTCACCATGTACCAACATTTTACGACAGGATCCTATCAGCTGCATTTTATCACAACTTAAAAAAAAACACAATGAGAATATTCCTAGAATGTGGAACATATTTTAAAATAAAAAGAAAAAACAAAGTATACATGCTCCTCTGAAGTCTAAAATGATGAAATTTCCACTTACTTTATTTAAGAGACATATTTAAAAAATTGTAAGATTTATAGTGTCATTTTATTCTTATCAAAAATGTAATGACGCAGAAAAATGAGTAACTTTTATAGCGAAACTTGATTCACGCGTTGTTCCTTAGAATTTCAACGATTTTTTATTCAAATGCAAACGTTTTATAATTGACTCAATCGTGCTTAATTATTGATTCATTGAAACACATATCATTTGATAAAGATAAGTCATGCAGAACAATCAAACATATTTAAGTATGTAATATTTTTTAATTCCATTCAATTCAAATCATGTGTCATGTTCAATCATTCTTAAAATATTGTGTAAATTATTGATAATTTATACAAATATACATATGCAATTATAGATAATGAGGTGCTTGGAAGCATTCTAGTTCCTACAGTTTTAGTCGTAAAGATACAAATTCTACGATAATCAGTAATTCGTAGAACCATCGACCTGGCATATCTGGCCTCGTTAAGTTACTGTGCTAATAACTAAGACTCAATTCTTCAACTTGTTCCAAATATCTTTTATATAAACTCTATCTTAAAGATAGTATAATCGATTTTTTCAAAGAATAGCTGAAACTCAAATTAGATAGTCTCATTACAAATAAACATCTGATTTATTTCAACCAGCATATACTTTTGATAAAAGGTAAAATAATAGTTTTTGCATGAAGCAAAACATCTCTTAAATCTTTTGAACTGTCTGAATTAGAAAATTTTCCTTGATTTTCTTCTAATACTTTATTTTCTCCCAGTTCTTTTTCTCCCGGCTCTTTTTCTCCCGGTTCTTTTTCTCCCGGTACATTTTCCATCAGATCTTGATCTACAATTTCCATTTGACTTTTTTCTACCACGTCGTACATTTTTTCATCCCTGTAGTTACCCTTAGGACCATAATTGCAAACGAGAAGAGCAGTTTTTTCCTTGCCATTTAAATAATTCACGAATCCACACCCTATTTTTGTGGTTTCGGCCCATAACATTTGAGTGTAATGACCGACTCCTTCAAAATTTCTTAGAGAAATAATAAATTTTTTATTCAGTATCAAAAAATGAGACATAATAATTATTATTACCGTAATACTTACGTGACGCTTTGAACGAGAGCAGAATTAAACAATTTTACTTCCTCGTACCACCAAGTCACCATTTCTTCCATTTCTGCGATTTTTGCTGTGGTTGTATGTTCTGCAATATTTTGCCCGACACCAAAACGCTCTAAAAAATAAAAATGAATATTAAAGTTGATTTTAATATAAGAAAATTCAGGGAATATTTTAATATTAATATACTTACTAACATTTCTGCACTCGTCATGTGCATATCGACATTGATTGGCCCATCTTTGTGCAACAGCTTCTAATTCATCATCCCAAACCTTGGAAATACGTACCAAATAAATTTTACATACTTAATTAATATTTAAGATTTAATTTCCTTATTTATGACAGATTTACTCACAAGATTTGGCATATTTTTAGCAGCCGGTTGTGGCCCTGGTTTTCCACGTTTTTCATTCCCAGAAGCGACATTTTGCCTAAGTTTGTTGTGCACATTCACAATTTCCTCTTTTTGATCACGTTTAAGGCCATAGGATTTCGCATTGCAAACTGGTTTTACATTCTTTAGGAAACAATTCGTAATTTAATTTAAATAAATATTTTTGTATATAAATAAATAAATATTTCACTATTTACTTTGTACAGACACATAGTGTGATTTGGACAAATATTACAATAATTTTCCGCTTCAGAAGACAGCACAATAATCGTGAAAATAATGGAGAAACAATAAAATTCGCGTAACTCTAACATATTTTAACTTTTGCGAGTTGTATTCCTTTTCTTGCCAGCTTAACTACATAGACGACAATTAAAACTCTACTAATGTCTTTCTTTTATGGCAACTGCAATCACAACTTACCATTAATTTATCGAGAAAGTCTTATCGGTAAAAAATGACCTTTAAAAAGCCTTATTACTGAACAATTTCATTATCTTTATATGTGAAGACAAATTTTAATTTAAAAATATGGTGCATCCTCTGAAAATAAATTGCGACACTGTTTCACATTTTAAAACACTTCAGATCTGTATAATGAATATCCCCTTTGATGAAAGCTGAATTTATAATCCTGAAAACTAATTTTCATTTCTCGAAGCTAGTAAATGAAATTTTTTAGCCAGGAAATTTCGTCACGGTCATAAACAGGATTTACTGTCACCGGATGAAAGCAGAATATACAGCATGATATGACGTTATTCACGACTTTAGCTTATATATAATAAGACCGGAAGTAAACTCATATGAGGATGCAACCAGATATAAAGTGGTTAACGTCCAGCATCCGAGTTTGAGATGCAATGTTCCTTTTGAATTTGCGTGCCTAGTACAGGTTCTTTATATTCATCTCTTTATATGATTCATCAAAATAATGTCCTTTTGTTTTCTCAACAGGAATCAGGTCACAGTCATATTCATCTGGTAAAACTCACCAGGTTACTGAGGCTAGCTCGTCTTCTTCAGAAAATGGATAGATATTCTCAGTACAGTGCAATGATACTCGCATTGCTGATGATTTTTTTTACTCTGGTTGCTCATTGGCTCGCCTGCATCTGGTATGTCATCGCAGAAAAGGAGAGATTACGAAATGACAAAGATTGGGATCTTGGTAAGTCATGTTTAGCTTTTGTGTATCATAAAAGAAAAGAAAATAATCATAATATAGAAAATTGGATATTTCTGAAGATTGTTTCGATGTCAGATAACATTATTTTCCAGGGAGGACCAATCTTTACTTTTGAATCTTCTCAAGACATTTTATTTCATCCTATTTTATTTTTCTTAAAAAATTGTCTTATTATCATTAGGAAACAAAGTTCTTATTCCCCTGAAACTTCGGAGAAAGAATCGCAAAGTTTTAATTACCATTGACTGACCCATTTCTTCTGCCTTATCTGTAATCTTCATTCTTTTTCTTTGCTATCGCTTTAAAGAAACTTAAAAACAAGAAAAACTGAAAAAGAAAAACTTCCCTGCCTGTTGCGCTGGGAATCGTAAATGTAGGTACCTTCACATGTGATAGGCGAATGTAAATTGCTCTCTTGGGTACTTTTCCTGAAAACTCTTAGATTCTAGAATTTTCTAAGACTTTGAGAGAAAAGTATTATTTTATACGAATAAATACTAATAATCTGATAACGAAATGTAAGAATTAATAAAATGAGATAAAACTTGAAGAAATTTTAGAACTGAAATTATTTTATTGAAAATCAATAGAAGCCAAGGCATCTAAAGACCTTCCCTTGAAGAGGATTGTTTTTTTAAATACACGAAGCGACCACGGTAAAATCATGCTTCGCAAGCGTATAAAAGAAATTATCCATTCATCTTCCCGAGGAAAAATTTGAATAATTTTAACACAGATTTAAGATTCAAAGTGGATTGAGAATGCAAAGCTTTTGCTTACCCTTCGCGTTCACTTCACGACTCAATGGTCTTATGGTTTCAGCAAATTCCAGTCACTCGAAAAGCGAGGGCGGATTCTTCAGAATTTGTGAACGGAAAATTCAAACCTCGCTCACGTAAAATCTAAATTTCTCAACTTTGTAGCATTTTTGTTGAAGACACCGAATTCCAAAATAGAAACAAGAGATGCAAAATCAGATTCAAATCTCCATCTGATTTTCAAATATAAAACTCTGCATAGTTCTTATTCAAATTTTAATGGTTTCCATTTCAATTTTAAAAGCAGCTTTTAAATCATGAAAATTGTTTTATTTCCTACATTTAAACATTTGATCTCCATTAGGATGATTAAATTTTGTTGCAAAGTCCATTAAAATGTCAAAAGCGAAATGTCTTAAACGATTTATGATCTCGTTTTTGCTTTACAGGCTGGATTCATATTCTCGCTGACAGACTAAAAATCCCAGTGCAAAATGTAACGTATATTGAGAGTTACGTCACTGCATTATATTTCACCTGTAGCAGTCTCACATCCGTGGGATTTGGAAACGTATCAGCCAATACTACTCCCGAAAAAATATTCTCGATTATGACTATGCTCATTGGAGGTGCGTGCATATCAATATATATATTTCCCGTGTGGAAATGTGCCCAGATTAGCCCATACTATAATTTTATTATAACTATAATAACTGCAGGTAGCCCAAATAAGAAAAAAAAAATTAAAGAGATTAGATTGTTTTCATTATATAATTAAATAAATACAAAGTGTGATTAATACTGCACTTTTTTCAATAATTGATATTCCTGAATTATTAAAACTAAAGTTTCTAGAGCCATTCATTGTTTAGTTTATACTTAAGTTTTTATCCAACTTAGAAGCGATGAAGAATAATTAAATTTAAGATTTGATATCGATTGGTTCATGTTTTAAATATGTTTAATTATAATTAATACATAATTTGTTCATTTGTTAAATATATCGATCCGTTCATATGTAAAGATTAAAAAAAGGCAATAAATCTTGTTTGTGCAAAAACAAGTTTTCTTTATAATATACTTAACGTAAAGATTAACCAATTTTAATATTTTATTGTTAATTGGTCAGCCCACATTCAGCCCAAATAATAACTGGGTAGAAAAAATATTTCCAAACTTGGGGCCAACTAGTTTCCCCTAATATGGGTTTTAGTTGGTATGAGCGTTACAACCCAAAATAGGACCCACTTAGAGATCTCAGTTGGGCCCTAGTTGGTACTTGGGCAAACTATCTGGAACCCAGTCTGGCCCCAGTCGATGTTTCCACACGGGTATATATCATATATCAATTTTTTAAAAATGCGACCTTATGTTTTTAACGAATCAATCGAAATTTATATACATCTCGGATTTTAGCACTAATGCACGCAGTGGTATTCGGTAATGTGACTGCAATCATACAAAGGATGTATTCAAGAAGGTCCTTATATCAATCAAAATGGAGGGATCTCAAAGATTTTCTTGTTCTCCACTCAATACCAAATGAACTCAAGCAAAGGATGCAAGACTACTTTCAAACGATGTGGTCTCTAAATCATGGAATTGATATACACGAGGTATACTATCTCGCTTACATGCTTTAAAAATCAGGGTCGGCGCAGCCCATTTTTTCCATGTATGGATTTACGATGGGGGAGAGGTAGACCGAAATTTTTTTCTTTGCTTTTTCTTTATTTGAAAGAAAATGTTTTCTTTCATACAACATTTCTAGATATAAATTCGTTTAATACTTTGAAACAAGAATCATTATCTTTCCAGACAGTTTTTCATGTATGGAATTTCCATACATGGAAATTTCCATATATGGATTTATCCATGGCATCCATACTGTCAGCGCCGCCCCTGAAACCATGTTGTTGTCAGCCATCTAATTTAAATAGACTTTCTCCAGACACAGTAGAAAAGGTCTGTAAGAGTCAGACATCGAATTAATATATAAAATAAAAATCCGGATAATTAGAATATAATTTTGCACATTAAAAAACGTGTCTGAACACATCGTGCCTTTTCTACTTATGCAACTTGACAGTTTTTCACTAATGGCGCCAGTGAGCCCTTAGTAGTAAAACCACGTTGTTATCAGCCATCTAATTTAAATAGACTTTCCCCAGACACAGTAGAAAAGGTCTGTAAGAGTCAGACATCGAATTAATGTATAAAATAAAAATCCGGATAATTAGAATATAATTTTAGACATTAAAAAACGTGTCTGAACACATCGTGCCTTTTCTACTTATGCAACTTAACAGTTTTTCACTAATGGCGCCAGTGAGCCCTTAGTAGTAAAACCATGTCATTGTCAGACATCTAATTTAAAAAGACTTTCTCCAGACACAGTAGAAAAGGTCTGTAAGAGTCAGATATCAAATTAGTATATAAAATAAAAATCCGGATAATTAGAATATAATTTTGCACATTGAAAAAACGTGTCTGAACACATCGCGCCTTTTCTACTTATGCAACTTGATAGTTTTTCACTAATGGCGCCAGTGAGCCCTTAGTAGTAAAACCATGTCGTTGTCAGCCATATAATTTAAATAGAATTTCTCCAGACAAAGTAGGAAAAGTCTGTAAGAGTCAGACATCGAATTAATATATAAAATAAAAATCCGGATAATTAGAATATAATTTAATATAATTTTATATTTTTTTAATTAAAAAACGTGTCTGGACACATTGTGCCTTTTCTACTTATGCAACTTAACAGTTTTTCACTAATGGCGCCAGTGAGCCCTTATTGTTAGTAGTAAAACCACGTTGTTGTCAGCCATCTAATAAAATAGATTTTTCTCAGACACAGTAGAAAAGGTCTGTAAGAGTCAGACATCGAATTAATATACAAAATAAAAATCCGGATAATTAGAATATAATTTTGCACATTAAAAAAACGTGTCTGAACACATCGTGCCTTTTCTACTTATGCAACTTGACAGTTTTTCACTGTCAAGTTCACTTTTTTTTTCGCCAGTGAGCCCTTAGTAGTAAAACAATGCAGGGCCGGTGCAGCCCATTTTTTCCATGTATGGATTTACGGGGGGGGGGGGGTAGATCGAAATTTTTTTCTTTGCTTTTTCTTTATTTGAAAGAAAATGTTTTCCTTCGTACAACATTTCTAGATATAAATTCGTTTAATACGTTTTTCATGTATGGAATTTCCATACATGAAAATTTCCATGTATGGATTTATCCATGGCATCCATACTGTCTGCGCCGCCCCTGTTAAAAATGATTTGCATCCTATAAATAACCACAGGTTGGAGTTGTTACTAAAAAAAGGAAGAAAAACGCCACTATTTTTTTAAACGAAATTCGAGTCACAAAATGTAATTTTTTATCTAGAGAAGCACAAGTAACTTTATTGTATCTGTAAACATTGATGCATAATAAATGGTCAAAACGGTGGTTCAAAAATGCTTTTTTTGAAATGGTTTTCAAAATTAAATGGTTTTTGAATTGCTTTAAATGCAAAAATTGCATTTATGCAAAAAATGATTATTATTATTTGTCCTGATATCAGACTAGAAACACTATATGAGTAGCTTAGCAATTTGAAGCTTTCTTAGAATCATTAGACTGAAAATAATTGCAGTGAATCGATAAAATATCTTGTGTCTATTTTCTTGATGAGTACTTATCGAATCAATGCAATTTCTTTCAGGGTAAATGTTTAAATGACAGTGGTTGTTTTTAATTTCCCACATAGCCCAGCTCTACTTTCAGCATCTTCTTCCAGACTCTCAAAGAGTTCCCGGAAGAGCTGCGAGGCGATGTATCGATGCACTTGCACCGAGAAATTTTGAGTTTACCAATATTCGAAAGTGCTTCTCAAGGATGCCTCAAACTGCTCTCTCTTCACATACGAAGCAATTTCTGTGCTCCGGGCGAGTTTCTTATTCACAAGGGCGATGCCCTCTCTTATATTTATTATCTTTGCAATGGCAGCATGGAAGTTGTGCAAAATAGCATGGTTGTTGCCATTTTAGGTAAATATCCCTACAATTTTTATTTTATTTTTTATTAAAATATATATTTATTTTTTTTATTATTATACATATATTTATTTTATTTTAATATACACTTTATGTAAAAACTAATGAAATTTTAATTCACCTTACATTTTGGATATAAATACAAATGACCAAACTAATTTTTAATTATCTAATTGCAGGTAAAGGAGATTTAGTAGGTAGTGATCTAAATGTACAGCCACCTCTGCACAGTGGAAATGGAAGTGGCATTGTGGCTACAGATGTTGTGGTAAAATCAAGCTGTGATGTCAAAGCGCTGACATACTGTGATCTCAAGTGTATCAACATGCAGGGTCTGGTAGACGTTTTGCGTTTGTACCCCGAATATCAACAAGTATTCGCAAATGAGATTCAACACGATCTTACTTATAATCTTCGTGAGGGTTACGAAGCTGAAGTAATTATAATTGTATTCATTTGTTTATGTTTACTGCTTCGTTTTTATTTGTAAAAATATATAAAAATTCGTAACTATAAATAGAAATAAACCTAATAATAAATTAGTTGTACATCCCACATTTTTTTATAAATTTGCAGCAAGAGTCAGACATGAATGGTCCGTCGTTAACTCTTCCGTCAATTAGTGAGGACGATGAAAACGTTCCAGAGGAGGGTGAAACCTCCCCATTATCTCCCCCTAACAGATCGCCCTTACATGCGGCAAATAGTCCACGTCACGCGAAATTCAGGTTAGTATCAGAAACTGAAATATATATAATATATAGATTATATTAATATAATTATACATATTAATATAATATAATTAGATTATATTAATTATTTTCTTTATCCATTACTCAGTTAATTAATAATTAATTACTTATTTGATTAACATTCTACTTTTTTCTACTTTCTTAATTAAATTATACAATTTAGTAAATTTATAATGCAAAATATCCTATCTTAAAAAATCCTATCTTAAAATGGTGTAACGAAATGTCTCGAAAATCTCGCGTACATTGTTGTTGCAAATCTGATTGGCTTTTGAATGACTTGAAATTGTAAGAAGGAAAACAAAATAATAGCGCGTTCAGCGCGCGTGTTGGTTTACTAATTACTTTAAATAATAAAAAAGCGTGACTTTTTTTCATGCACCCGAAAGGGATAAATGCAGGGAAGGAAGGAGACCGCTGAAAGGAGTTTTGGTTCGAAGTAGAACAACCGCTGCTCCACCTCAGGAAACTGTAGAAGATCACATTCGAGGTTCAGTCGAAAGGCTAGACACTCAAGTTTCTACCTTACATCAAGACGTCACAATGCTCAGTTATGAGGTATATATATATATTTTTTATTAATTACATTCTTTATAAACTAACTGATAAATAAACTTATAAATGTTTATAAACTGATTTATAAACTTTATAAATAACTGATTGAATCCTTCTTTTAGGTGAGAAATGCTATTCAGGCTCTGCAGATTCTGGCAAGTTCGCCTCAGAGCAACCCCAATCTTCCAACACCAGCTGGAAGATCAGGAAGTGGAGTTTTGGCAAGAAGCTCATCACATCCTCCAGATGCACTTTGTTGGAATCCACCAGCTAGATTAATAGATGTTTGCACACAGACGGATTGGCCAGTGGACCTTTTGGAAATTTGGGTCCGAGCTGACCCACATCGTGTACTCAAAATTTTGGGCCTTGATCCCGATGCCGTCCTCAGGCCAGTTCCTTCTTCGCCTACACCATCTCCATCTTCTCCTCCTCCACCACCTTACGAACCCCTTTCTCCATTAGGTGGTACGCCTATGAGATCACCAACCGAATCACCAGGTAAGTTCTTATTTATATTCTCTTAATATTAAAGAATAATTTTATATGTCGAATAAAAGTAAATAAAAATGTGTTTATCTAATCTTTTTCAGAGAATTATGGATTCGGCAACAGTGGTGACAATCGAGGAATTTCGAGAGGGTACAGAGTACCTTGGGATTCAGATAATAAAGTATCTCATCGATTCAGTGCTGGCGACGCTGATCATTCTTCATCACTCTATCAAAACTTTAGCAATCTGCGACGACTTCCGGAAACACGTTCTTTGACCTTCGATCCTTTCGACAGCTGAGCAACGGAAAAACCAGAAATGATTACAAGAGAAAACAATTAGAAGCTCACAGCTCATCAAGATTCTTCATCGAATTTCATCAAGTTCGTTATTTGGATAAAATGACAAGGAAGTCAAAATTTTCTCTTCACTTGGACATGTAAATATTTTAGGAAGCCTATCTTGCCAACGAAAGGCCTTTTTAATAAGGATTTGTTACCTCAGCCGAAATACATTTTTCTGAGGATGGATTTATAGTCTTTTAGGTGGGGGTAATAAAAAAGACTATTAAGTAAAATATCAATTCACTTCATATCTAGAGAGTATCTAAAGAGTCGAGAAAAGAAATGTAAATTCCATATCAAATCATTGATAAAGAAACTTTGGAAATTTTTGATCTTCACAAATAATTTTACATTTACTATTACACGTTTTATAGGAAACCTATTTATCTTTATAGGGACAATGAATTTATGATTAAACCAATAACAAAAGTCATTTTGTGCTTCAAGTTCGGACATTAGCTTGGTGCTTCTATTTTTATATTATAAATATAATTTATGTCTTCTCGGGGTCGAGTTTCATCATATAATCCCCGACGGAATCACTCGAGTGATGACAGCCCTCAAATTCTTTACCCTGTATCGAGCCAATTTGTCACTGCCGAACCCCAAACCCAGGCCAACTTACTCTTGAAAATTTCCACCAGACAGGAAACAAATTTTTCTACTTTTAATCTTCCTGACTAATATGTTTTTCCACTGCCCATGATGTTTTGAATTTGAGTTGACAACAGGGTGTCTATCATTTTTGTCATTTTACTGAAGAAAAGAAAACAAAAAAAGTATTTGTCAATTTTATTAAAGTAGGAAAGAAACGTATTCAAAGTAGCAGGAAATTTAAATACAAAGCACATAAAATGAAACATATTATGATAAATCTTAACTTCTTTAGACTCGTTTTTTATTTTTCAGTTGATAGACACCTTCACTAATTATTAAAGACATTCAACCAAAGAAATGCTTTTATTTTTATCAAAACTATCTCGAAATCATATCTAAAAACATAATCCATATAAAATAACTATAATTTTTTGAAAATTTTTCAAAGATGGTAGAGAGCTTCATTTCAACAAAAAATGAGCACAAATTCAAAACTTTCTCTTTTGGAAAATTTATAATCTAGTCAAAATAACAATTAGTTAATATTAACTTTATTAAAATAACTTTATTATTAGTTAGATAAAATGTGGCGATTTTTTTACTCAGTTATATTCTTCCTATCGAAGTCTCATATCATTCCATATCATAGATCGTATTTGCTGCTGTGATGAGTTAGAAATATTCAATTATTCACACTTCAAATATAAATATTAATTAGTAGATCTGGATTGAAAATGCTTTACTTCAAAATCTCTGTGAACTTCAATTATCAAAAACTCTTGAAACTTTGTTTTTCTTTTAAATTCTTTCTGAGAAATTGATTTATGAAGCAAGCATTGGTTTTGCCACTTTAGAACAGCAATGAATTTTATATGCACTATAAAACTTTTAAAAATGATCTCATCTTGAGCTTTGCAAAATTAGGAAATTATGCATTGAGAGAAGAATAAGGACTTTTTTTGACTAGACTTCAAAAGTCCCTCTCGTGACTGTCACACGATCATTTTTTATAACATATGCATGATTTCAGCCATTTCTTGTAATCCGCTGAAATTATGCGTGTTATAAAAAAATTGCAACTGATATTCAACAGAAAGCTTTTTAAAATTGTGCAATAATCTCACGAGAAGCAAATTATTTCAGATAGTATTGTCAGTTCCATTATTTAAGAAAAAGTACCGAATTTTTAAACGTTGAACGCAACCGACGTCCAATATTTAGGAATTAGATAAAAAGAAAACATTATAATAATAGTCTTAGGAAAACAAATTGAAGAAAGATTGCTACAACATATATTAAATTATTATAAGTATACTGAGCGCCACTGAATGTTTGTAAATATGGAGAAAAAAAATTCATGAAAAGTATGTGATAAGGCACGGCTTTAGCCATGCACGAAAACGGTATTCGTTCAATTTCTTGCATCCTTATTTGCGAAAATGTCTTACATTGTTATCTTACATTTAAATCAATTAATAAAATCGCAATTATCTTCTAACGAAATTAGCATATATTAAAAATTAGAATATATTAACAAATTGACTCAACATTCGTTTTTCTATGTAAATGATATTTTCGCAAGTAATGATGCACACTTGTTTTATAAATATTTCATATATTTTGTTATACTATTTCTATGCTCTCTACGTTAGAAAAGAAAGCTATTATAAAATAAGAATATTGTATTTGTAAACTAAAATTAAGAGATAAAAATGAAAACTACTTATGCCAACATTCTCATGGCTTGAATTGGATCCCGATGAGAAAAAAAGGGAGGATTAAAAACATATCGTTCTTGGAATTTCAACGCATATTTAATTTCAATTGTTTCGACTTTAATCGTTAGTCACGTATTTTTACAAATCTGTCATTGAAACTTAATAAGTGATCTGCTTTTTTCTGTACAGATTTTAAGCTTACGACTTCTCTATACTTACAACTTTTTACACTCTGTACGAAACAAACCAGGTGGCTCACACATCTGAATATATGTAACAAATGTTTTATCATTTTTTTTTCAAAATGTCCATAATGCACAAACGAATCATAAATATTTGCAACTTCTGATACATTCTTTAGCTTCCTGGTAAAAAATACACCATAGATAATAATATTGTAAGCATTTCGAACAATAGAGAGAAACCATAATAGAAGTTTCATATTTTTTTCTCTCGAGATACTTTAGAAGATTTATGCGAATCTGCAATTTGTTGATATGTCATATTTTTTGCAATATTATTCAAATGGAAATATACTTCAAGAATCTTCATAGAAAATTTAGACCAAGAAATTATTCAAAAATAAAAATTTCGACACAAAAATTAGGAAAAAAATGAATATGAAATTGATATGTGAAGAGTGGATTTATTAACAAATTATACATTTCCGAAAAATGCATGATCTAAAGAAAAGTAGGCCTTAATAATAAATGTGATAATTTCAAATGAGTATTTTTCGGCCCGAGTAATTAGAAATATCCTACATATGTATCAATATACCAGTACCTCGTATCCTACTTATTATGAAAAAATTGAAAGTGGAGTAAAAGCTAGAGACGATTATTTTCTGGTATAGAACTTATAACTGATATCAAATTAAATTGATCAGATACGTACATTTTAAAAACTTTGCGTATACAGAGAGACGTATTTTAAATGTAAAAATTAGATGTTAGACATAATAATACATTTTGAAAATTGTTTTTATGGAACGAGACTTCATTATATAAGAAAGATTAACTAAAAAGTCAAAATTGTATGTTGAAAATATTCATCTCTGTGTATACGGAAGATCAAAATCGTATCGTTACTTTAAGGGTTAAAATTCTAAAGACACCTGTAAAATGTAAATATATTCTATAAGTGTTTATTGTATAGTGTACACTATATAACTAGTCATTATTCTTTATTCTGTCAATACACTCTGAAATGATAAAGCTGAAATAAAATTGAAAATAATACTGAATAATTTTGTCTCCTCATTTTAATAAAAAAATGAGAATGTAATATTAGAACTAGGTATTAATTTCTAAAGTAATGATGGATAAATATATTTTGAATGAATTTATTTTCACCAGTAGCTTAATTTAAAGTGTTTCTGGATTATAAACATTTTTGTTAAATATTTTTCTATTAGCGTCTCTCATATACTTTTTGATTTGGGAAATTACCAGTAGGACCGTAATTGCAAACAAGAATGACAGTGTCTTGATTTCCATTCATATATCTCACATATCCACATCCAATTTTTTCGGTTTTCGCCCATACCACCTGTGAATAGTGACCAATATCCATTCTGAATCTAAAACATTACAAATAAATATATAAATAAGTAAATGAAATACATATTAATTAAATTAAGACAAAATAGATCATATGTGACAAAATATACATTTTTTTAAATGTGTACTTACTCATACTTGTCCACCCATTTGGGATTAAAAAGTGCTACTTCGTCGTACCACCCCTGGATTAATTTGTCTACTCCACTAGGCTCCGTATTTACAGCCCAGGATTTTGCTATATTTTGTCCTACTTGAAAACGCTCTAAAAAAATTAAAACACGATAATAACACATATATTGATAGATATTAAAATTGATATGATATAAATAGTATGCAAATATTACTTACGGACATTCCTGCAAGAATCGTGTCCGTATACGCAAGTATTAGCCAGGGTTTGTGCTATGTTCGCTAATTCATTATCCCATGTCTTAATACGTAATTTAAAAACAAAAAATATTTAATATTAATCCTTGGATTACATATTTCATTTTAGTTCCATATTTTTTATTTTTACAATTAAGGGCGTTGGACCTAAGTGTTAAGCTCATAATTCCATTCTCCATTTTACTCAATGAAAATTATAGATAAATATTTTTTCGCTCTGTAGCTCTAATCTTTTTTCAATTATAAGACTGCATACAGAGCGAAAAAATATTTAATTTTGATACTTTTTTCATAAAACGAAGAATTCTAAATCTAATTTCAAAATTGAATATTTTCATTTTACTTAAAAAATATTTGAATTAGATATTTTCTCGCTCTGTACGCATAATTCTAGTTATAAATTAATTAATTCTACAGAGGGAAAAAATTTCAAATTTAATATTTGTTGAGTAAAATGAAGAAATCGAATTTCTAGATTAGAACTTGGCTTCAACACCCTTAAATTAAACTAAATTTGTTGATCAATAAAAATAGAAATGGCAAGATTCCTTACCAGATTTGGCATGTACTTTGCAGCTGGTTGTGGACCAGGTTTTCCACGTTTTTCATTTCCGGAAGCCACTTTCTGCCTATATTTGTTATGCTCATTAAGAATTACCTGCTTTTGTGTATTTGAGAGCCCATAAGCTTTAGCAACACAATTTGGTTGGGTGTACTATAATATAAGGCAGAAAACTATTTAATTTACAATTTAAAAATATCTTTCTGTACAAATTTCCTATCAATTATTATTCTAAGAATTTTTTATTGTGAATTCTTTCATCTTTTTCCAATTATTCAAATGATTATTATTTATATTATTAATAATAATATGCTACTACTGGAATTTAAGGCTTTTATAAAATTGTTATAATAATTTCCATACAATTACATAAAAATTTTTGTATAACTTTTATTATAAAACTTACATGGGGTTTGCACAATGTATGTTCCCGACAAATGTTGCAATAATTTTGCTGTCCATTAGACAGCACGATAATCATGAAAATTACAAGAAAACATAATAAAAAGTCTAGTTTCAACATATTTTAACCCGAGCTATTTACTTGTTCCGTTTCTTAGCCAATTACTTTGTTAACAATTAAAAAATCGAAGCCATTGTCCCTTATTTATAGTTGCAACGCACATACAACTCGATCTAAATTTATCTAAAAAGTCTTATCACTATGCAATTGTTGTATTGCAAGTTTTAAATAAATACAATTTTCCTGGAACGATAAGAAATTCAAGAAAATTGGAAATATCCAAATTTGAGTATGTAACTTGTTTTCCGTTAATTACCCAAATTATTCGAATATTAAGTTGTATTTATTTGACATTTATGCTTGCAATTTAAAAGATAATATTGTTTTATACAAATATTTTAATTAAATATTTTTATTTGAGCATATTAATTTCATTATAAATATATTTAACTTACGTCATTTTACGTAACTTGAAAAAACATATATTAGTTATCACCAGGAAAATGTGTTTTTAGAACTATAGATACGATAATTATATACAGAATGAAGGATATAATAAATATGATACCGCATATGATTGTCTTCATTCAGTAACAAAAAAAAATTATGACGTCTACAAACAAAAATCTACCTGCTAGCACAAAGTCATAAATATATATTTTTTTAATTTATTATTTTGAATTTTGAAACTACCCGCCAAAATTGGTGTTTTTCCCGCCAAAATTGGTGTTATTCCGGGCTTGGAATTTGTTTCTAGTCGGATTCGGATATTATGTTTTAGCTAACTGCCTACGACATATTCATTAATAAAGAATAATATTTAAACTTCCTAAATTAAATACATTTTTTATCCTTTGAACATAAATATAAAATCTTTTGCAAAATATTTCAGATTTCAAACGCTATATCATTTACAGATGAGCGTTGCGAAGAGTTGTTTTAATCAATTAAATGAGAAAGAAAGGGATTGTCCTCGTCAAATCCTGACATTTTGTGTTGAAATGGAGTTTATTAACACAAGTTCTTGTAAGAGCACAAATTAAATAAACTACCAGCGGTTTTAAAGCCGACGACTATCCATCGTTCTTGTATGAAATATTTTTTATTTTTCATTTCGTGGGGGGAGCCCCTTTATGCCCCCCAGGCTACTTTATCGACGGCCCTGAGACTGCTCACTGACTTTCCGTTCAAGAAATTCTTCCATTGGCTGAAATTTGAATCGCGCGCCAAATTTTGACCAATGGCAGCACACA
>CAJFCP010000124.1:1710560-1838841 GCA_904066005.1 Synergus itoensis | reverse complement strand
CTATTCGCGCGTAATTTGAAATGCATAATATTTTTTAGCATTTCAAATTGCGCGCGAATAGCAACCAATCGGATGCCAAGCGCGACACATGCGCAGTAGAGTTCGGGGCCCGCGTTGGCAGCACTGATCAGTTGTGCAAAGGAAGGCCTCAGAGCAAGAATAATCTTCTGACGTTTTACAAATTTTTATAAATTACACGTATTTACGACGCAAGTAGACCACAAGAGATAAATTGAGTATATTTATTAACAAGACCAAAGTCAAGTGGACTTGAGATACTTTAAATACCGCATAATGTTCAAAATGACGAATGTGGAGTTGAGAATGAACATAGCGGCTCTGAAAGGAGTTGATCCTTACGTCAAGGATATTCTTGAGACTGCGACGCATGTTGCACTGTATACTTTTAATGCTGAGACCAGCGAGTGGGAAAAAACTGAGGTCGAGGGTGCTCTATTTGTTTACTCGAGAAGTGGAGAACCCTACAACAGTTTCCTGATCATGAATAGGTAAATTTCTTCTTTCTCTTAACCTCCATTTTTTTCCGTACCTCAAGTGGCAAAATTTATTTTTTACATCATAATCAACAGTTTTCCATTAATTAGCTCCTTGAATAACTATTTTTTATTGACTACTTATCCATAATTTCTTTTCATGAACGCGCTTTAGACAATTTTCCATTCAAATTCGATTATAATGATTTTGATGGTCGACCAACCTTTTTTTAACCTCAAATCTTATCTTTCTTGAGTTCAGTCTGAAAATGACCTTTATTTATACCGTCCACATTGTAGATCCTTTTCTTATGAACGTAAACGTTTGCGTTTATATGCATTCTAAATTTAGAAATAACGTTTTTAATGTTTTTAAATAAAAAACCTATAAAATTCCGAATTGCAGATCCACATTCATTAGAAGCTTAGCATGTTTATTCTACTTCTTTAATATACATACTTAATCTAATTTATTTTTTTTGTAGATTAAACATGAAAAACCAAGTGGAACCAGTAACGCGAGGTCTAGATTTACAATTACACGAGCCTTTTCTGCTATACAGAAACTCAAAATGTGATATACATGGAATCTGGTTTTACGAGAAAGACGAGTGCGTACGCATAGCAGGAATGTTGAACAAACTCGTAAAAGAATCCGAAAATGTGAACAAAGACTTGACGAAAGGGAAAGCAGCGCAGCGCAATGCAAATAACGTAGATATCTTCAGCATGTTAAGCAAGGCTCAAAAAGACTTTAATATAAATCGGGGAGGAAATGGAGAAAGTGGGGCAGGTTCTGTATCTCCAATGAGCAGCGGAAATAACGACATTTCTGGAAATCTTTCGGGGACACTAGGACCTGATGTTACTTCGCAAAGTGTAATGGATTTCTTTGCAAAAGCAAAGGTAAGTCTTAACCAAGAGTGTCTAGTGTTAATTTTGAGTAAAATTTTCTAAAATTTTATTCTGAGCATTCGAGTCATCAGAATAGAATTTAAATACATTTTTGGGGATTAATTATGTTATTAGGGTAATAAAACCCATAGTGAGCAATTCCTTTACATATTATTTACAGGTAAATCCGATGCACTTCAAAGCCGGGGACCAACCAACTCCAGTGCACGAAAGTAAACCTCTTCTAGCGCGGTTCATGAGTCATCCTGCCGCTCATACGCTGGAACACATTGAGAAGCAACAGAGATCATCGACTCCGCAGCCAGCACAGCCCTCGCATCACCAGATAACGTCATCGCCTATGGGAATTGTTACAAACGACATAGGAAACTTATCCGTCTCAAATAGGTCCAAGAAAAAAAACAAAATGATCTCACAACTGGATCCTATTCATCCCACACCAAATGTTGTTCAAGACCTTCCACAGCCGATCAGTCACAATCTTCAAGACCTTACACAGCCGATCAGTCACAATGAGTCAAACAACTCAAGCTTTTTGAGGATACAATCGCCTGTGAACTCGTCGACTTTATTGAATAATCATCACACTAATAGCACTGTTCTTGGATCCGGTGGAGCAAATCCTCTAGCTTCACTCTTTGGACAAACATCTGCAAGTGGAGTAAGTTTTTAGAATATATTTTAATGCTAAGATTTTAGGGGATTTTCATTTTATTTTTTTTAAAGGGTGGATTAGTTACTGTCCTCTATAATTGTTTAATTGTAACGTTTTTTTCTGTTTTTGAATAGTTGAAGGAAGACGTAATTAGTTCGCCGATGACACCAAGGCAAACATCTCTCTCAGGAACAAAATCAGCACCGGCGTTAATTCCACCAGTGATGTTCGCAGCTCCCAGTCCTGCTGAACCCGTAAACAGACCATTGGAACCCCTTACAAGGAATCAATTGCTCCAAGCCTTTAATTACCTTCTTCGAAGCGATCCCGACTTCGTCAACAAACTTCACGAGGCTTACGTAAAATCCTTTAGTGAGATTTTATCCTAGGTGTAGAGCACCTTGTTAAGGAAAATTTTTAAACATCAAATGGTATTTGGCGACAAACCATGCAAGATAATTTAAAATCATTGGAACCAAGTAAAACTTGCGTGCATTCCTATGTTGCCCATGAGTATGTAGGTATAACGATTAAAATTGACGATTCTGACTACAAGTCCGACTTTTAGGATTGCAAGAAAAAGTAAAAGTAACTGCATACCTTGAACAGTATTTTTATATAATGTAAATGCGTTTTTCTTAAAACAGAAGCAAAGGTATGAGTGGAGGACGCAAAGAATATTTATTAATATTTTTTTTTTAAAGCCTAATTCACATATTTGTTATAAAAACTGTTGAAGCGAATGCTATTTGAAAAGAAATTAGCTTTTATGCGATTCGCAGAAAAATATGGGCAAACATTATTTTACAAAGCCCTGTACGATTTTAAAGTGTGATGCCGAAAAATGTTGCGGTGTTTTACAATTGCTATTTTGAAATTAGAATGACAATAACGGTACTTGAGTTTGAAAAACTTCCGTGAAATGTTAAGTTATCAAAACCGCATAATACTTTTGTGATAAACAAATGCATGAGATACTGCACAGAATTTGTTTATGAGAATTTGAGATTAAAAAATGAAGATTGTAAAGCCCTGAAGTGGTGTCATATGGGTATTGTGACTTTTTGTTAAAGTGTAAAGAATGACACGTTTTTTAATTTAATAGGGAAATATTAAATCACCTATTGGATGGCACAAAGAGAATAATAAAACAGACGATGTAAAATCCTTGCATTATATTTGATTTTGGACTTGTTTTCACAGTGGATCACTCTGATGTACAGGCAATGCATATTATCATGAAATAAAGACTTGCTACGTGTCAATAACACTGTCTAGTAATTATACCGTATTATCACAATACATTAGTTTATATGGAATACGATTGGAGTTGTGCGAACGACAATCCGGTATCGCGATATTCGACAGATGACTAACTAACTAGAAAAAAATCGAGAGGCGCCATTTTTCTCTTTTGTCACGCGACGATATAAATAATCATTGACTTTGATGTACGCTCTCTTATCTTAAACTAAACAAAATTGTGCTGTGCGCTTTCGCAAACAATTAAATCACTTTAATGCAAAGACAGACCCGAGCAGGGCATTCATCATGTTAATCATTATCTGAACTTCGCACCCCGCATTGATAACACTTAATAATTCCAACCCCGACACTCGACGCCTTTGCTCTGGAATGTCTGACTCGAATTTCGAATCCTTAGTCTCCTACTAAATTTTCAATTAGTGATGAAATATTGAAATCCGCTCAGCGCCAACTCACAGATCCCTTATTATTTATTTATGTACAAAAATTACGACTGAAACGGTCTTACATATTAGATTCTTAATACAAGATTCAGAATTCGAGAGAGTAAAATCGGTGTTTTAAACAGAATATAAGCTGGGGAGTGTTTAAATATGAAAAATCCGTAATATTTAAACAATCCCACAATTAATCGCATCATGCGCATTTTAATTGAAAAAATAAATAATATTATGTACTAAGAAATAATTTAGAAAAGATCGAAAAAGAGGACTTAAGATATAAAGTAGAAAAAAGTTTGATGCTTAAATGGAGCCTCTACTATTAGAGATCTAATTTTGCCATAATTAGGAAGATTCTGAAGATAAACTTATCGAGTTTAGTAATGTTTATAAAGCGTGATTCAACGTAATTATGGCCTTTTTACATTATGCATTCAATCTCGAATGTCGCGATCCACTCGCACAATCTCTCCGCGAAACATTTTGGCCCCACCTTGAGGGGAAATGCGCGTCTTATTTTTCTAATAGTTACAAAATATATATTTATATATAATAATATATAACATGTTGGTACGCGAGAATAGATATTACAGATATTTTTATACATATAATTATATAATTTACACTGGTGTTTTCTTCGAGAAAAATTCACAGCCGAGTGGAGCCACTTGGGCCCGCTAGCTTTCTAGGAGTCTTCGGACAAATCGCAAACCTTAGTTTGAAACTTAAGTATAATTTATTTTAAAAAATTATTCAGATCTGATGAATGTAGAATTTAAACAGAGAAAATAATTTTGATAAGTTTAACTTAAATTTCAAACGAAGGTAGTACGAAGGGGCCTTAATTAAACATGTTTCATTTTTTTTTTCAGACATTTCTAAAATGATAGAAAAAAAGTCTTTGGATCTATCGAGTGGTCTTTCAGACCAAAGGCACTTTTGGTGGTCCAAGTAAAGGCGGTGCGTTATCAGGCATTCGATGTGGACCCAATTTGTCGATCTGATTTGGCAAAGGTTGAAGTAATCTGATGGCTAGGCTCGCCAAAATTAGAAGAACTATAAGGCCACAAATTGGCACTGCGATTGTGGCTGTTCGGAACCAACCATCTGTGGATTGCACCCCATGACCTGTAGGCTGCATCGGTCCCAAAAATGCTCTGGAATCTCCGACTAGTACTGCAAAATAAAAGATATTCATTTAAAATAATTTTCGAAATAAAATTCCTTTCTAATTCTATTGTAAGTATTCTACAAGAGTTTTCTTTCTTATTAGATTATTATACTTTACAAAGGGATAATTCTATAGCTCTTCTAATAAAATTTCAGATCCTGGACGTAAATCAACATCACTTACAAAAAAACTGAAGAAAAACGGTTCAATCAAACGAATCGAGAGGTCAACGAAGCGTTTCAAAGTTCTGCTCTGGAACTCGTTTGACGATCACCGACTCGTATGTCATCGCGAGTAAAAGTCAATAAGTAAGAGGGCTGAGGAGGTTCAGGACCGCGAGGTAGATGAAGTACTTAAAGAATTTACGAGGCCCGAAGCAGATAAAAATCAAAGTTCCAAGGAGGACAGGTAACGAGGATAATTAACCAACCTTGAAGAGTTTTGTTGAGCCTACTCCTTACTGCAGGACTGTCAACATGGTTGCAAAGATCCTCCTCACAGCACAAGAATCCAGGCAAGCATTGTCTTTCCTTCAGACTTTTCTCCAAGCAGCCACTGTAGGGACTGTGTTCTGGTCTCAGAGATGCAGGATTCAAACTTGATGGCAATTCAGTGAAACATCCTCTTCCCATACATAAATATGACTGGGAAACACAATCTGGCTGGTTACAGTAGCACCTCACCAATCCAGCATCCTTAGTTTCTGAAAGCAAAAAAAATCTAGATTTAGTATTTCTTCATTGCTTTTGTTTTGGATTTAAAAATATGGGTGGTCTTCTCACGAAATGATTTAGTGTCGCTTGCTCTTATTACGCTTCCCGCTATAATAAAGCTCGACAGTAAAATTATAATATATACTATACCATGGAAGGAATGCATTCGTGCATAAATGGACCTACTTCACTAATTGATTACAATTCATCTTTATTCATGCAATTCTCGATAACGCGAGGAGGAAAGCACACACTCCTACGGGGTATTCCGCAATCGAGAGATGGTTAACAGGGTCAACAACCTCGCAATTAAACTATTTATCATTTTATCGCTCGAAATTACTTTCATCCAGTAATTAGCAACATTGCTAACTTTTATGTAAATGTCATTTATTTTAAAAGCCTCATTTAAATTTTATAACCCGTTACAAAATTAACTCCAATTATTTCTATCTCTCACATTTAATTAGAAGAGTTCTCATATTAAAAATTTCATTTACGAAAACGTAATGTCCTTGATAATCTTATTCTAAAAAGTTAAATATAAATTTGCCGATTGGATATAATTGAATTTCAATCTCGAAGCTTGAATTTTTAAATTATGCAATGTTAAAAGAACGTGTATATATTGTAGTGATAAACACCCGTTATGAATATCTCGTGTTACAGATTTGTGAGAAGAATAAGAGCAATTTCAGCGAATTCAGAAACACGACTCGATTATCTTTTGAGCTCTCTCCTCTCTCGGTTCTTCCTCTAATGAGTGGCCGGTTCGAAGTCGTAAAAGATAATGCCAGCCTTGCTATATGCACGTCCAGCGGCATATTTGCTGAAGACAACTTTTATACGCGACATTTATTAGATACAAAAATTATTTATGCTTACTCCTGCTTGCTTAAAAGCGCAGGTAACATTTTCCTTTCTTGATTCGAGACTGATTCCTTCGAGACTTAAAAAAAGGTTTTATTTATGCCCCAGGAGTTCAAGTATAACATCATTAAAATTTTAATAATCTGCGGTGGAATATTTAGCATCGAACTACAGACTCCAATCAATTAAGGACGTTGGACCCAAGTGTTAAGCTCAAAATTCCATTCTCCATTTTACTCAACGAAAATTATAGATAAATATTTTTTCGCTCTGTAGCGCTAATCTTTTTTCAAATATAATACTGCGTACAGAGCGAAAAAATATTTAGTTTTGATATTTTTTGCATAAAACGAAGAATTCAAAATCTAACTTCAAAATTGAAGATTTTCATTTTACTTAAAAAATATTTGAATTAGATATTTTCTCGCTCTGTACGCATAATTCTAGTTAAAAATTGATTAATTATGCAGACGGAAAAAATTCCAAATTTAATATTTGTTGATTAAAATGAAGAAATCGAATTTTTAGATTAGAACTTGGCTCCAACATTCTTAACTTCAATAAAAGACTTTTTCTGACAAGTTGAGTTAAGAGTGAGTTGAGAATATGATTTTGTAAAATTCCAGTAGTCAGCATTTTGTTTTTTATCTCATAGATATTTTTGTCACGGTTATTATGTTATGTTTATGAGAAGGATTAAGGATTATATTTTAGCGAAACGAAATTGTGGATATATCCTCATTGTTGAGGACATCGCTGCTGACAAAATTCGTTCCCCTTAGACAAGATTATAACTTTTTTTAATCTTTTTTTTTCTCTCGTCAGTCTTATGTAAGGCGCCGGATCGCGTGACGGAAATCTGGCATCCATTTCGAAACCCGCGGTAATGCGATTTATCATAAAGTTGTATCTTCGCCCTTTGCGACTTTAAACACGAGTAGGAAAGTAGCAATTAAGCGACATTAGTTACATAGTTTTTATTTTTTCCATTTTTGTGCCTTAAAGGCTTTGGACCCAAGTGTTAAGCTCAAAATTCCATTCTCCATTTTACTCAACGAAAATTATAGATAAATATTTTTTACATAAAATGAAGAATTCAAAATCTAACTTAAAAATTGAATATTTTCATTTTACTTAAAAAATATTTGAATTAGATATTTTCTCGCTCTGTACGCATAATTCTAGTTATAAATTAAATAATTCTACAGAGGGAAAAAATTTCAAATTTAATATTTGTTGAGTAAAATGAAGAAATCGAATTTTTAGATTAGAACTTGGCTCCAACACCCTTAATGTATCCTTAGTTCTTATATATTTCTAGAGGAAAAAATACTAAAAATGCTCATCAAAAAATGCTTACAAATTCTTACTTTGAATAATATTGCAAGATTGTTTAATAAACACTAGCAGTGTTTTTAGATTTATAGAAGTTAAAAAGTAAACTTCCTATTTCTTGTCTCAATAAATTTTTCAACTCTTCAATAATTGGTCGTGATTAATTGAAAGTTGGTGAAGTTAAGCCAAACTTGCAAGCCAGATGTTGATGATGGTGTGCGTGTATATTTATGTAGTACAAGGAACAAGGTGACAACAGTTTTAACGGCGGCAGAATACATAAATTTGAGCGAAGTAACTATAATGATTTACTATTGTTTTTTGTATGAACAGTTTATCATTCTAAACGACTCTTATATGCTATAATTAAGGGATGATAAAATAATAAGGGTCGATTTGGGTGTGGCTTTGAATTTAGATTTAAAATTATAGTCCCAATCCTTGATGAAAATTAGTAGTTTTAGAAAATTAAAAGACATGCCACAAAAGAAATCATCCCCAACAATTATTTTCATCATTTTTTGTTGAGGGTGTTGAAGCCAAGTTCTAATCTAAAAATTCGATTTCTTCATTTTACTCAACAAATATTAAATTTAGAATTTTTTCCCTCTGTAGAATTAATTAATTTTTAACTACAATTATGCGTACAGAGCGGGAAAACGTCTAATTCATATATTTTTTAAGTAAAATGAAAATATACAATTTTGAAGTTAGACTTTTAATTCTTCGTTTTATGCAAAAAATATCGAAATTAAATATTTTTTCGCTCTGTACGCCGTCTTATATTTGAAAAAAGATTAGCGCTAAAGAGCAAAAAAACTGTTTATCTATAATTTTCGTTGAGTAAAATGGAGAGTAAGACCAAACTTCTTTTTTAATTCTTCCAATTTAAAGAATGTGTTCTTAAGAGACGTTTATTATTCCAAGAAGAGTAGAACTAGAAGTAGGAAGTACTGATTAAAAAATCTCAGCGAGTACCACTCAGAAAAAGATTGGGCTTCACATTTTTTAAAGATTAGGGATAGTTATCTTGAGAAAGAGGAACCTTGAATTTTTCAAACTGAGGAAGAACGTGCCTTGGACCCTCTTTGATCTTACGAGCCTGGAAGGTACCATCGGCAAAGCACACACGGCACAGCATGCCTCTCTCCATATATTCTCTCCAGTTTAATCTTTCTTTTGTGACTCGGCTGTTTTAGCGTTTTTTATTCGGCCTGGTAAACCCTAGCCTCTGGGAGAGCGAAGGGGGTCTTGCGCTCCAGGCTTATTAGCCAGAAAGAGAGATGGAGCGAAATCAGCGAACAGAATGACTGACTGGGAAGAAAAATGAAAATAGTAAAAAAAAAAGCTAAATAAAGAGAAAAAGAGAGCCAGTAGTGTAACAAGAGGTCCTCTTTCCACCCTACGAATTTCAATCAACGAATCTTTATTTATTTTGAGCACCATTTATTTTTCAGATCCAAAAAATGAATGACAATAATTAAATATGGAAGTCATGACTAATCGTCCTAATTCCTTATAGTCCTTTAATCCTCATTGTGTCTACTTTAGCCGAAAGTATTTATCCCGAGATTCATCCTCGGATTCATCCCAACAAAGCGATATCCTCTCATTCGCTAAATACTTAAATTCCTGAATCCTAAAAAGTAAAAAACGAAGAGTCCTGCTACCTTCTTTTCAAATCCCAGAGAGTCCAACAAGTCTTTCCGCTGAGATCTCACGAGGACCAGCAGAAGAGAGAGAGAGAGAGAGAGAGAGAGAGCATTTGAGTATTCTCTGGATAGAGAGAGAAAGAAAAACGCAGATGAAGAATTGAAGAGCAGTAGACTAAAGAAGGACGAATAACGAAGAAAAAGAGTCGGTAGGCTCTCATCTGGGCTATGTGTAGTGTATACTGTATACTATAGGTATACCCAAGATACCCGGCGAGTGTTTCAGTGTGGGCTTGTGTTTAAAATAAAAAAAAATGAAAAAAAAGGGGAAAGCAGCGGGAGGTCGAGAGGCCCGGGCAAAAGAGAGATACAACCGACATGCCGAGTCAGAAGAGAAGCCGAGGAAGGCCCGTCCGAAAACAAACAGACTGCTCCGTGGGGCCGTTCGTTATGTGTCCGCGGCATATTAATTATTTTCCGACAAGCTCTCCTTATTGCTTTCCTCTTCTTTTTTTCATATCTTGCCGATCGAGCGATGAGAATCGAGACTGCTATCCCAACAGGTCACGTATAGGAACATAGCTTGACTCAGATATTCGCCTTCGGATTGATAATCAACGAGGTAACTCTGGATTTTGACAACTCAGTGGAGATAAAAGAGTGATGATTGAAAAATCTTTCATGTCATGATTCTCAATTCCTTTTTTGATTTAGTAGACATTATTGCTCATCATTTTTTGGAAAATACTCGAATTCAATAGAATTCCGAGGATCAATTCACAAGAATTCTGAAAAATTCACAAGAATTTATTGGGTTGAAGTTTCAGATGTCTATAGACGTTTAAAGACGATTATCTATAGACGATTAAAAAAAATCACTTTAAATTCATAGAATCAATCAAAATCTCTTAGCATCCCTTGAAATTCCTTAAAATTACTATAAATCTCTTGAAATCCTTTTATAATTTTGGGGCCATTCATAAACCACGTGGACAGTTTATGGGGGAGGGGGGTATGGCAAAATTCCACGCTTTTCCACGAGGGGGACCGGGGAGGTCGGGCTAGAATCCACGTGGATATATTATTTATATTTTTATAAACTATTTTTTGTTATTATTCTAATAAATGTAAAAAAAATCGTCAGACTAAACGTCTGAAACTTCAACCCAATCAAGAATTTACTAGATTTGATAAAATCTTCAAAATGACAACACATAAATTTTAACCACGGAAACAAGGACTTTATAAAACTCCTCAAATTGAATTGACAGCGATTAATTGAAGAAAATAATATTTTTTGCAGTTGATTGAAGACTCAATAGTTGAACGCTCAAAGTCTATTTAGCAGGAATGGAAGTCGTCAGTACTTGGAATGTGTGCATGTGAATAATACATATATTCATGTATAATGCGTATGCAGGAGGAATATTGGATCCGAATGATGTGGCGCGGTGTGAACGACCGACGGATATACCTATAAGATTGTGTGTGTATAAGAAATCCTCTTGTTATCATACTCAGATCGTTTGCAAAACACGCGGGACCTGAAACCACCGTAAAATGTCACACTCACACAGTCTCAATAAGATTGAGATGCAATTCATTCCTTCCCTCGTCTATCTTTTTAAAACGCTACCCCTCCAGCCGAATGCCTCAGAGCCTTCGAGGAAATCTTGTCGAGAATCTGTATCTCCAAGTGAAGATCAAACGAGAAACATTTTTCAGAGACTCACAGATACATGAAATTATTTCCACATTCAGAATAATTTAGATTACAAGATAGTCTCGATTTACTGCCTTTCTGCTTGTTAGTGTTTTAAAAGAAAATATGAAAGTTACTTTCTTCAAAGTAAGTTTTCATTAGTTGCTTTCTTCACTATTTTCAAAATTTATTTTTGAGGAATGTATTTATTAAGTTTTTTAATTACTAAAGTGGTGATTCATCATGAACGCGACATGCAAGAATGTTTTTCATTTACATGCTTTTCATTTGAATGCTTTTGCATTCAATATTCAGCTTTCAATAGAAAAACACGTTTTTTTCATTTCTTGAGCAAACGAAGTCTATACATTGCTGCGAATTGTATATTTATGATGTACTTCCAATGTGCATTTATAGATAACAGCGAAATGATAAAATTAATGAGCTTGTAAGCTCGCATAAGAAAAATTATTATTATCTCAAAATATATTGTAATTTTCCGTCCTATCTCCAGAAATGTTTTTACTTTTATGCCTTATTAGCGAATACATTTTTCAGGCTTGACAAATGCTACCACGAGAAAAGCAGTCGTTTTATTTTACCATTTGGCCCGCCCTTTCTAGTTTCAGTCTCCCATTAGGGGCGTAATAATTCTCGAAACTTTCAAGTCCAATTGAGACATTCACGAGACAAAAATACGATACTTAGAATTATTAAAGTAGTTCTCATTGCAATGTTGTAAAATAAATCTTTAAAAATCATGTCGCAAAATAAAAACGCTTTATTAATGTCGCTTTATGAAATTTGGAAACTTGAGTTTATAAAAGCAACTTCCATTAATGTTTAAGTTCTGGCACGAAGAGCTTTTTTGTACTTTGAGCTTTTTCAAGTGGGGAAAAGCCAGAAAGTGACTCAGACAGTATTTAAAGTTAACTGATTGAAACGCCTGTTTCATTTCCGACTACTGTTGAGTTGTGACCCACGCATAACGAGCATAAAGACATTAAAAGGGGTTCCAAGCCACACGGTGGCCGCCACAGTGAATCGTTTGGATTTACGTCCGAATTACGGACACTTGGAACACCTGTTCGGTTTGGTGCCTACGAGTCTCTCAGGAATTCCTATGACGAAAGAAGAGAACAAAAAATTAAAAAGAAAAGAGAATTGAAAGACCCCTCCTGGGCAATCATGCACCCGCGAGTAGGTCGTATCCTCGAAAGCGAGTTTGAAAGTCCCTCACTAAAAAGTTTCGTGAGAACGTTACTCGGACAGGTTTCGACGGGAATCCTTTTTGCCGAATTTAATTCGGTAGTAATTAAAGAATAACGATAATTTCGCAACAGGGCGGGACGTCCGCATCGTATCCTTCAAAGCAAAGGCCGACGAACGAGTTGAAAAAGCAGAATGGAATTCGATTTAATTGTTGTAAGGAATCTGATCCTCGATACCAAATAATAATTAAAAGTGTCGCAACACCGATTTTAGCATTTTAAAATTTAAATTGACGGATTAGGCACTACTGAATTTAGGTGTATAGTACACCTGTTCCTGCATTTGAAATTTTTTAAACTTTTCGCTTCGAATCTGGTTAAAAAATTTTAAAGCAGTTGAATTTGCAATAAGTCAATAAATATCGAATTTATTAAACAGGGTATGTGATCAGGGAATTGGAAATTCCCGGGTTTTTCCCGGTTTTCTCCCGGTCTTTTCCAGTCTTGTTTTCGTCCTTAAAATTTTAGGAAAACCTTCGAAATGTAATTCCTCGAAATTTCATGAAAACATTTACAATCCCTTAAAATTCCCTAGAGTTCTTAAAAAACTTTTGAATGACTTGAAGTTATAAGAATAGTAAAAGAAAATAATCGCGTGTTGGTTTGCTAATAAAACAAAAAGAAAATAAAGTAGAAAAACGTTGATTTTTCAATAAAATACAAAAAATTCTTGGTCCTAAATGAAATTCCCGGGTTTTTCCCGATTTCCCGATCCGCTAGACACCCTGATTAAATTAATAGAGCTGAAGGCATTGAATTGCTTGATATCCATGTCAATGGCATTGTGACACTGAAAACTGTCGACACGTGGGTCTGAAAGCTTAGGGATCTAATTTGCCGAAAGACCCCCAGGCTTTTAAAGAACAGAAACCTAATACGATATAAGAATCCTTTCTAGATTCTTATATAAATAATGTATCAAGAATATATAAAGAGACCTCGTGTTGCACTCTTGGGGGTCCAGATTTTATAATGACGACACCGTCGCGTTGTGTCCGATTCTTCGCCGGAAGGCGTAGATTTTTTAGTTTATTAAAAGAACGTATGCCACCACTTTTGAGAGAAAGGCCATAACATAAATAATGAAGAGATCATAAAATCCGAAAAAGGCATACCAGACACGACACTAGGATGATTATTAATTCAAATGACACTTTTCTTTATGGATCCCTGTCAATTATTTATGACGGACGTCGATACTAAATCATTATAGACCAGTTCAAGCGAATAAAATAATGATGCTTAAAATTTGAAACAGCTTATTTCCAGGCTCATTAAAATGATTATTGAATCATTTTAATGAAATAGTCATTTCAAGACTCTGGGTAATTGTATATAATAATGTCATTAAGAGTGAAAGCATAATTAAATTATGTAAATGGATTAATGGAAATACTAATTACTTTGAATGATTAGTCTTTGCGGGAAAAAAAGAAGGACTGAAGGTAGAAAAAGAAGAAGGGGATGAGATGCATGTCGATGCAAAGTGCTTCGGGGAACAGAAGGCCCAAGTCCCTGACGACAAGTGCACGCGTATATAATGGGCCTTCTTTTTTTTTCTCCCAGTCTTGTTTCTTTTTGTTTTTAGGGACTTCGGTGACTGGTCAGCGACCAGGTTCAATATAAAGGTTTTATTTTTCGGTCGGGGCCCAAGACCCAAGTAGAGGGTCTGTCTACCCCCGCATCCCTCCTCCCCCCCTACCCAGCGGAACCCTGTGCAGATTCCTGGACCTCGTGCCCGTAAGAAAAGCTATTACGTCCTTTATTTGCCGAGCCATGAGCCGAGAGAAGCTGATTCTACGGCCATTCTTTCCCACGTGATGTATGTGAGCTTAAACTTCTTAAAGTTAAACACACGCGAGAATCGTGCCACGTGTCAAACATTACAATCGAGAATCGATATTGATTTTACACTTGTTGTGAGAATCTCTTATTTGATCGGATCATTTTTATTAGGAATTAAGATGGGGGATTTTTTTTTTTTTGCATTTTTGTTATGTTTGTTGATTAGCATTGATTGATTTTACTAAAAAGGACATTAGCAGTGTTTAGATCTTTACAATGAACTTAAAACATCGCTTCATTTTGTTTGTTGATTATTATTGTTTGAAACAATTTTTTTTACTTATTCGATACTTTTCTTATACTCACGAGGACCTTGAATGCGAGTATATGCAAGGCGGACTCACCTGGAACAAAAAAGAAAATAATTCTGTTAGTCATGAAGGTGCTATTAACTGTGTTTTAATTACAGCCCAAGGGGGAAAAAATTTATAATTTCATAAAATTAACTGTCTTAATAGAGTTATAATTTATAATTATCAAAGCAAAATTGCAACTGTTGCTATAATATATTTAAAAGAGTATTTTTTGTTTAATTTTTAGGGATAATGGCTCGGTTATATAATGGAAAAGGACCCTTAAAACTGAAAGAACCGGTTTTAGATATTTTCTCTCGCATTTTAGAAAATAGGATAGCATCATTTTCTCCTCAATACCGAGAATTTCCCTGACTGAGGATGCTTGAGAAATTCAAGATCTGCAAGACACTGCCGAAATCTCCTCGATCTCGTCTTTTCCGACTTCCAGGCGCCGTCGTTACTGCAAGTGATTTATTTGCCGGCTAACGCTAACCGTTCTACCATTTCCGTCTCACTTTGAGAAAAATACGTTTAAAGAGAGAAAACATCTTAGAAACTAGACTAAACTCTCTGCAGCAATAAATTAAATTAGTTCCTGCATTGCTATATATTCAACTTTCAACTTGAGCAATAAACATAGAAGTTTATTTTAAAAGTGTTTAAACTTTAGTACTAATTTAAAATTTTTTAATTGTGGCACGCGATGTCGACATAAACTTCCTGGAAAGGATCATCTCCACCACATGGAATAATGCAAACGTGCAAATCGCACTCACTCGCAATCTCTGTAATTATATTGGCAAGAAACTGTAATTATTTCTCATCTTTAGCTGATCAGTGAGCCGATCAATGATGAAATTACCCTTCGGTAATGCTAGCAATAATCGATTCATTTTTCACGATTGATATCCGCTAATCGATCCTTACCAGATTAGAAGAAAGCATTTCCAACTCGAAAATATTAATTTGATGTTTTCTACAATTTTCAATTCTAAAAAAAGCTATTTGTACAAATGGTAAATATTTTGCTCTATTTTGTCTATGTCGAAGGAAATTGATCTCTAAATATATAAACCCGTGCAGAAATTATCCCATTTACCCATATTTTAATATTATTGAGCATTCTCATGAGAATTATTGTTAAACTACATTTTATGATTATATTTTTTTTCATAATTTTTAATAACTAGAGATTTAAAGAAATTTAAAAAAAATACAAGTGGTTTTTAGTGACTTCAGTAGATTTTAAGGGGTTTTACAAAATTTAAAGAATTCTAAAACACATTTTTTTCAAATTACTTCAAAATCTTGAAACTTTTTTGAATGTTTTGAAATTCCTTAAAATCACTTGAAATCTCTTGAAATTTTTTCACATGTTTTAATAATTGAACTTTCTTGAAAATCCTTAAATTCTTTGGAAATCCCTTTAAATTCCCTAGAATCGCCTGAAATTTCTTGAAATCCCCTTAGATTACTTAAAATCACTTGAAATCTTTTGAAAATCCTTCAAAATTCTTTAATATCATTGAAAATCTCTTTAAATACCTAAGAACAATTTTTTATTACTCTAAAATCTCGAAACTCCCGTGAATTATTTTGAAATTCCTTAAAAATTTCTTAAAATCACTTGTTTCTATATAATTAACATCTCTTTTTTAAAATAAGGTTTTTATTTTCAGAAAATTATCTAGTTAAATAATCAAATATTAACAATAATGAATCCAGAATAGTTTTTTAATGCTGATAAGGTATTGACCAGTTTTCCCTAAGTGGGGTATTTACCAGTAGGAGCGTAACGCGCCTCGTGGGGCCCTTTCTAGTTTTCCAGATCAGGACCATATTAGAAGTAGGGAAAACTATCCAGGGCGCTGTCAGAACCCCATCTTTTTATTCCCTAAAATTTCTGCATGAGAATAAAATTGTTAATAAAGAACCTATCGATTAGCACATTTTGAACATTAATTCACTATCACATAATGATTGACTATAAAATTATATGTATAGTGCTTTCTGATCTCTGGCGTAAATTATAATGAATTATGTCAGTAGGATGTGGATTGTGGAACGATTACGGGAATAACCTGTAGATTATATCCCAAATGACTTTCAATGAAATCGTATCGAGTGTTTAATGCTCGTCGCTTGAAGGTTCCGCGGCTGTTTTTCTTGTCGGCCTACCGTGCAATTATCTCTGCATAAACATTCCACGGGTGAGTGCAAAATTAAGGACTCTGAGATTTCGCCGGTGGTAACGACTTGTAAGCACTCCCGAACAAAAAGAATATTATTATTATAAAGGAAGAAAGACAGAGAAGCTGCGTATAATTTAGAGCAATTTGGCAATTGCAGATAATTGATGACGATACCTTTTACTTTCGTACGAACCGCGCGTCCCTTTCGAGTCAAGTTAAGTAGGACTAATCATTGGGTACCATGCTCGAAAGATGGAAAACCTGTCTTCTATCCGAAATCCTTCGCCTCTATACACACACTCCATCCCACAAAAGGCCCTCATACCTACTCTGTGTCCAATTTCATAATTCAAAAATTATTTACGCTTACTTTTCTTTTTCATTTTCTTCACGCACAAAAAGGAAGCACGGAGGACATGTTTTAAGTCAAATTAACTTCATTTTAAATGATATATTTAAAAGATAAATTTAAAAGATATATATTACACATCATATATCTTTTAAAAAACCTCACTAAACAATTCCTAGAACCTTCAAAATTTTAAAAACTAGTAAACCAACACAAATTAAGTTAGAAATTATTTTGTATTCCTTCTTACAACTTTAAGTCATTCAAAGCCCAATCAGATTTGCAATAATAATATATCCCAGATTTTCAAAACATTTTGTGACACCATTTTTTTAGAGAGGAATTTCAAAAGGTTTCTAAGAATTTTAAAGGATTTTGCTCGGGATTTTGACGATTTTTAAGCAATTTTCACTAAATTCAAAAGAATTTTAGAATTTCTAAATGATTTTGTAGAATTTTAAGGGATTTCAGGATATTTCGTGGAATTTAAAAGGAATTCATGTAATATTAAGAGATTTTTTAAAGAATTTTAAAGGATTTTAATGAATTTTGAATGTTGTAAAATTTAGAGGAATTTTAAGATATTTCAACGAATTTTAAGGAATTTGGAAGGTTTTGTGTGAAATTTTAAAAGGGATTTCAAATTAGATTTCAAATCCCTGAATTAGCAAATTCAGGGATGAATTTTTTGTTCAGTTTCTTTTTGGCAGAAAATATTACAATAATGACTTTGTTGTTTTTATGATTTTAGTTGGATTTTTTAAACTTAGGCTCTGTAATTTAAAAAATTAGACTTTTAGAGGAAGGAGGAAATATTTGGTGGTTCCAGACACGGAGTATATGATACACGATACAGGATAGGATAGTGGGCCTTGTCGGCTACGTTTTAATGTCTACCTGCCCAGTTTAGGGCCCGAAGGGACCATCCTACTTCCCAGAAAGAAGGGCCCTGTTCCTATTGTTCTTGCTAATTGCCACCCTGTATCCCTCGCCAATGCCCGAATGCTTAATGGCCGGTTGTCCGGATAGTTACAGGTTCAAGCAAGCAAATACCGCCTAGGTACGCTGAATCGCTGGTCCTCATTGTTTCCGAATTTACCGAACCGAGACAAGCACCAGCTCGAAAAATTACCAGGCAGGTAGTGCGTCCCACAATTCCGACAAAAGTTCCTCAATTTTCAAGTCACTTTTCTTCTAAAATTTAATCCTAAAATTCCCTTCCTTTTATTTTTAGAATATCGTCAAAACGGATGGAGAATTAAAAATGTTAATCAACTCTCTATCCGTATCTAAAATTGGAATATTTTGTGCAGCCACTTAAATCTTCTTTATTTAAGTCGCAAACTCGGCAAATTACAGTCGAGCCAAAACTATAATTCCGTAATAACCTTCGCAAATGACCTCTGCATTTATTTTACCCGCAAAAAGAGGACGAAGATTGTAAATTGTGAAATTTAAAGACTACAGACGAAAGCTTTTGCACTGTGGAGAGGGGCTTATAAGTTATAAGATCATCAAAGTCTGGGTGAAATTCCTGGTGTCTTTCGTCCCACTCTTTGTCATCAAAGACCTCCTGGAGTGAACGAAGCTTGTGGGAAAGTAGTAATGAATGCAGAAGTTGTCTTGCATTTGTCTTCGCTTCAATTTATTTTTCGAATGTCTTCGCAAATTACTGATTTTATGCTCCGCAAATTCAAGATTGCTTCAATTATTATAAAGTTCTGGCATATATTTTTAAATTGAAGAATTTAACAAATGCATTGCAACATATATAATCTTAAATTTATCTCTATTTTAACTCGAGTGAAAGGACCTGCTGAATAATTTATTATCTATAAAAGTCAATAACTTTAATTCGATAAATTTCGTAAGGATTTGCATTCTCACACCTAGACTAAGAAACAATGAAACCACAAATCATCCCGACAGGTTCGTGACTAGGTAAAACATAGTTAATTACAACAGTTATCGGTTTCCTGAGAAAAGTGACCTTATCCCATTCTGCAATACATTGATATCTCTCTAACTCTAAGAACTTATTTTAAGAACATTATTAATGCAAAAGATGGGCCTGCTGCAAGTCCCTTTACAATATTTTATCATTATTTCATGATTATTTTATAATCCTGCATCATTAGGATTGAAAACATGAGGTAGGGTTTCATTACTGGCTCTTTACGGGTCACTGCAGGTAAAAACCGAGGTATGATTTATTAATCATGACAGCGACAGGAAAACTGGGCGATTTAAAAGCTGAAATGATTATCATCTGATACTTCTCGGCTAATAATGACAGTCCCGATCGTCATGGACTCTGATTCACTTGAGTACCAGAGTATATATAAATACGATAATAACCAAGCTTTGATCATTAATGTATAATGTAATACTCAATAATTTTATAGCTCAAATCAAAAGCAAAATTTTACGTTTACTTAAGCTCGGCTTTAGTGTGATTAATACACTGAAAATAACATTAACAAATATCAAAAAAGAACATTTCATTACATCACTTTCGTTAAAGTTTTTTTCGCTACTTTTTTAACATGAATAGCAATTATGAATTTGACTTCTCGTTTTTGCACATCTTTTGATAGTAGAAAAAATAATGGACAATTTTTAATTCTTGAAATATAAAAATTAAAAACTTGTAATTCTTTATCTAATTTCAGGAATTTCCATAAGTTTTGTAGAATTCCATAAAATGCCTTTATTATCCTTCAAAATCTGGTGAAATTCCTTTAAATTTCGTAAAATCATTTAATGTTCTTTGATATTCTTTAAAATTAGTCAAAGTTCCATGAAATCTGATATAAATCTCTTAAAATTCCTTAAAATTCCACAACCTATCGTTACAATAAAAAATGAACTCTTTTCCAGTGCTCTCAGATCGAGCTAGAAATTTTACCCCCTCTACATTTACAATTTATCGAAAAAAAGTAACTTATTATATATAATGTGGGAAATTTTATTTATATAATTTAAGAAAAACGTTTAAAAAGAGTAATAATTTTAAAATTTTACATAAATTACAAAATTTTTCAAATTATACTTGAAAAATTGCTTTTTTTCGCTAAAATAGTGGATGTGGAGGGGGTAAATTTCTAGCTCGATCTGAGAGCACTGTTCTTTTCCTTTCATAAAATTGCTATGTGAAAGTGGTGCTCCACCTGCGATTGATGGCTTTAAATTATCGGGGTTCAGGGAGCCTTACGTATATACAAACAGACGATTTCAGCCGCAGAATCTTGATGCCCGGGAGGAACCAGTCCAAGATCGAAATATGCACAAGGCTGATTTACCAATTGTGAGAATCGCGTGGCGGCTCTCTCAGATTTAAAAGCCGTGAAACGATCCTGAGGCCTTTTATCATGTTTTTATCGTTTATACCCCGTGTGGCTCTATACAATATTATTCACTCTCGCAGCCTATTACAACATCTCATGATTGCCATGTTACATCTACTTTATTCATATACAATCATACCACATACTAAAATTTAAAATCATATGCAGCGCATTATGTGCTTCGCTTAAGAGAGCTCTCGAGTCAGATCGGTTGGTTTGACATAATTAATCAATGCTCAAGATTTTGCAAGAGCACTCGAGTCGCAAGAAAATCGACGCCGATCGGACGGCTATATTGATTTTAATTAATAATTGGAACACACTACAGTCGCGTTATTTCCCTGCAGAAAATAGCCTGTATAATAACGCAACGAGGGTCGGTGATAAAAAAATTTCGTTGCGCGGCATAAATTAGTATACTAAATATAGATCTTGCGCTGGCGTCTAGGCGCGACAGGGTTATTATTATTATAATGATTAAGCCTTAAACAATATCACAAGTTTCAGTAAATAAACTCAATCATATAAAAAAGCTTATAATGACGATTAATCTCGGTTAATGACGCGCGAAACCGAAAAAAACACGACTCGAAAATTACATACTTTTAGCTGAAACTGGTTTTATGTATCGTGAAAAAAATTAATTACACCAGAGGTATATATTGTGAAATGTGTCTGCTCCCGGATTTATTTATTAACGACCGTTTTGAACTTTGATTTCTCACATTACATATATTTTTGACATTCTTTTTCATATGAACTTGGAAGCGAGCTGGGAAGTTATTATATAAATCCTTGATTTTTCAGCTGTGCTAATTCATATGCCTCTTGTTGAAAGGAAAGTTCAGAAAAGACATATACACGCGAAACAGATAGGGTTCATTGATACTGACAGGAAGAGAAGAAGAGAATAAGGAGCCATCGAGAGATCTTCGGCTTTACTTTACAATGCAGACACTCGAACAAATTGCCCGTTTCGTCCCAAGTGGCGTGTGCACGAGCATAATGTATAAACGAATGCCTTTCAGTCCCTTTCCTGGTGCAGATAATCATTATCGACCTGTCTATAATGTCTATTCAGCTAGTTGTTATTACTGTCACCTCACCATACAATCCGTTAAATAACGTTGAGAAGTACCGGTATTTATATCTTGATCTCAATTGGCAATCATGCCACAATTGATCGCGGACTTTGGATTCGATTCGACATATCTAACGCCTTTATTAATTATTGCCAATAAATGTTTTTCATTCCAGATTATCCCTTTCTCTTCTCCGTAGCTTTTCCATCTCTCCTTTATTATTAAATTTCGTATTAAATTGGTATATCTACCTATAGAAACCAATGCATACTTCAATTACGTGTATACAGTTATTGATTGTAGTTGTTTATAAAACGTAACTCGCCGCTGATTATATTCTCATTAAACATAATAAGGAGCACGTAATATGTATTATCATCTCCTTGAAGTATTGTCGACATTGGATCTAAAATGGATACACATATTGCAATGCTCTGATATTATTTATAGAAGTATGTGAAAAATGGAGAAGCCGCGTCAAAAAAATGTTTACATAACATGAGGCTGTTTATTATGCACATATTACTCCAATCAAATACGTAATTTTTCTTTAATTAAGATTGCTGTACTGATCAATTGCTTTTTACAACTCTAGAATCTTCATAAACTAATTATTTTAGATGAAATGATTTTTCAAAAATCATTTAACATCGAATAAAATAATAGTTTTAAAATTATATAATTCAATTTAGATGGTCAATGACAGAGAGTGCGCTCGTTTCGGATTTTTTACTCTCGTTCTAGAAACCATCGTATAGCATGCGTAATTGGCCAGAAAAAGTGGAATTCAACTAATTGACGCGGCTTGAGCAACATCGGTCTTGTCTTATAGACTTAGAAATCCGGAAACACATGATACCGATTCTTAATGGGATTCGTATACTAATGTAAAGCTTGAGAGATCTTGATCTAAATTCAGCAGCACTAGTAGCCGATCTAACGGTTTCTTGGATTAAAAATCTTTCTCCATTCAGACCTTATTATAATAAGAGAAACCAGTCTATTAAAGACATAGTATCGCCTATCAATGGAATTTTTTTCTGAGTGTCTTATTGACAATCAATTATAGATCAATGACTAGGATTTTTTTATTTTATCAAGAAACATTTCATCTAATAACAACAAGTCTTAATTAATCTGAAAGGGAATAAATCCTTTATAAGATAAATTCATAAATATTCAAATGTTGTTCATAAATATTCAGAATCAAGAACCATTCTTGAAAGACAACTTATGCAATTTATTGTAATCATAATTGACCTTTGCTTTATTCTCACCCTTGTGAATGAATTAGGAAAGCTTTCTACGTTGATTTTAATTGATTTTAATTGTATAAGCATTCAAAGTGAACTTTGCAAATCTTTTGATATCACAGATGTAATATATTAATCGAGGACTCGGTTTACTCAACCACAGGCAAAGTCAACCACAATAATTGAGAAATGGCAAAAGTTGGCACGTCTTTGATTTGAATTCAACGCATCTTGAGCTGCACGCATGCATACATGCAATAAATGCCGTATGCATACGGAATATCATTAACATTAACAAAATAAAAAAAAAAATACTTCGGCACTAACACTTATGTGCATTTTTGTTTCCAATTTCGTTTGTTGGAAACAATTTTCGATTATAGACTTTTACGCTTGAGTTTATTATGAATTGATGTACTGTAAACTGAATATCTTCTATTCCTATAAGAAGGCAAACAATGAACATTAATCTCTGCAACTGCACATTCTTCAGTGCATCCTTGACAATGGCCAAGAATCTTAACCGCCCACTTAATTTCTTTTTGTTCTATGTATAATTGCAGGAACAAAAGATGTAAATATAATAAGAGTGACAAGATGAAAGATAAAGAGTCCACTAAAAGACATACAAACGGAGTCACTTAGCAGAGGAGGAACGCGGAATGCGCCGCGAAGGAAAATGGATCGTTCTCGCTCCCGACCCCCTTTTAATTTATAGTTCGCATTCGTTAATCGTAAATTAACAAACCCCGTTCCCCCACGCAGCCAAGATAGCATAGTAATAGTGTAAAACTCAAGAACAAAAAAGAAAAATATTAAAAAAAAAAATAAAGAAAACGTTGGCGAACATCTATATAAGTTCCACGCATATTGCATGGTTACAAATACAGTACAACCTCCCTAAGAGCGAACTCATGGGCGGTTAGGGGTAATAATTCCGAGAAATAGGGGGCCCCCACTACTGGGCGTCGAGCTCGGAAATTGCGCGTGTGTGCGAAATGTGTGTTTGAGTACGAAACCTCAAATAGAGCGAGCGGCCCGCGGTGATGAAAACGTAGCGTCTTTTTGATTAAATACGTATAAATACATATTAAATACATATAATATATTTTAAAAGTTCGTTACTCACAGAGTATCGGAAATTACTCTAAAATTATTTAAAATTTGGAAACTTTTTTACACACAATATATTAAAAAATAAAACAGAATATTTCAACATGTGGACAAAAATACAATATATATGAAATACTACTGTTTATAGCATACGTACATATTAAAAAGTGTACATATTATATGTATTTTAATTTAAAATGAAATTATAATTTTGTTTTCTTAAAAGTTTTATAAAAATAAAGCTGCCTTGTACTATATAGGAGTTAGAAGTATCAACAACCTTTAAAATATATATACGAATTATTGTATGCAAATATAAGAAAAATAATTTTAATAAAAAACCATTTTCAATGAGAAAAAACTGAAATTAAGCTGCGCTCGGCTGCTCGCTCTTTTCGGGGTTTGCGCCCAATTCTCGAGGCAGCGTGAGTCACCGTGAGTAGGGTTTGTAGTGGGGGAAGCGTCCGAGCTCATCAAGGCCATTTTCGCTCTTATCGAGGTCGCTCTTAGGGAGGTTGTACTGTATATACACTCGAATGTTTTGAACGCTCGTCCTGTCTTATTAAACTTGTTGTAATTCCAACGACAGCGCCATTGGCAGAATCGGCACATATACGCGTACACTACGGTACTTTAATGGCCGTAAATCTGAGAGGAGGTAAATAAGAATGGCCGATGGTCCATTTCCGACAAGCCATCTTTTTCCCCATTACTCAACGACTTGTCAACATTAAATTGTCGCCCTCCAGGTTTTCCACGTCGATAAATAAGCCATGAAGGTGTGCTAACTTTCGAATAAAAACATCACTGCATTGTTGCAAAGGCGATTTTTATCATTGCTCGACAGCTCGCAGGCTTGTGATTACGAGTCGAGGAAAAAGTGTACATAGTTATGGTTACGAGGGAAAAAAAATTAAAGGAAGTGCCTTTATAGTTACCGCTGAGTTAATCTTTTTTAAATTCTTTCGAAAAAATAATGAAACTTTTTGCATGGATTTTATTCATGAATAAATGATTTGTTTTAAATAAGTATTTTTAAGGACTCTTGAATGATTTTGGTAGCAAAAAAGAAGGCTCGAGGCATATCTCACTGGAAAGTTTATTCGATGAGGCCATTTTGAAGAGTCTGAAAGTAAAAGTCGATCGAGATCCTTGTTTTATGTCGTCTGCTCGATCACGTTGATAACGAGCTGATTATTGTGTGCACTTTTGCCCGAAAGCAAAAGAGTGCTGTCTTTTTTGCTTTTAATGGCCGACGGTTGAAAGGAAAGTTTGTCTACATTATTTTACTCAATATCTATGTTGTATTTTACTTAATAAATGTTGTAAAGCTGCTTCCCCATAAGAAAAGCGTGGCATTCAAAGAAATTAAAATACTCTTGACTTATTGCACCATTTAGTTAAGAGATTACATAGCTTGATTCTTATAAATCCCGATTGCGAGAGCGGCAAGGAAGGAGTGATTGTCTGCAATTTACGAGATTTCCCATGAATATCTTTTTACGAGCTTGTTTTCTCGTGTAATAATCTTGATGTAATTCGTTCCATCTAATCCTAATGAGCATGCGAATAAAGCGTGCAAGTACTTCTGTTCCTTACGACTTTTGCATTAGACACGTACATTCGTACAATGCCAACATTTTCTGCCAACCTTGACTACTTCACAGAAAACGTATTATATACTTTCTAATTTAAATTTGCCACGAGAAAAATCTTTCATTTTCCATGTCGTGCACTTTATCTATAGTTGAAGCATTTTCCTACTCCATTCAAGAATTGGCAACTATTTTTTATGAAACTAGCAAAACACTTTCTGGGTGTTTTAAGAAACTTTTAAGAGAATTTTAAATGTTGTCATATAATTTCCAGGAATTTTAAAGAATGCAAGAGATTTTAATAATTTTAAAAATATTTTATGGGATTATTATTTGAAGGGATTTTCTGATTTTTAAAAGATTTTGTATAATTTAAAAGGATTTTGCAGAATTTAAAAGGATTTTGAGGGTTGTCGTAAAGTGTTAAATGATTTTATGAGATTTTTCTAAGTTTTAGAAGGTTTTGTAGAATTTTGAAGGATTTCATGGAATTTAATCAGATTTCTAAGGATTTTAAGAGATTTTAAATGTTAAGAAATTCCAACAGGTGAATTTTTAGAGATTTTTGCAAATTTTAACTTCGGTTTTAAGATATTTATGATTTTAATGGTTTTCGTGGATTTTTTAAGGGATTTCAAGAGGGTTTTGCAGGATTAGTGCTTTATGTTTAATGAGTTTCACATATTTTAAAGACTTTTTCTAGAACGCGACGTTAAATATCTTATTTTATGCTTTTAATACCTATAAAATTATAGATCTATTTGCAAAAAATGACTACTTGTGAAGTTATGAACAATCTAACAGGAATACATTTTCTTTCAACCTATAACAATGATTTATTTCTGTAGGGTGCAGTTTTTATACTTTGGTTTTATAATTTTATATACATTGGTAATCTTTCTATAGACTGTAAATTCCCAACAGAAATTTTGAACAATCTGCAAAAGAACCAGAGTACAATTTTCTGAGAGGCATATTCTTCTCATGTGAATAAAATCGAGAATAAAATACGATGTAATTTCTCATAATTTCATGACAAGTTACGTAAAAAGCATTTGGCGTTTGCTCTTTACGAGGCACTTATAATCCATTCTGCATGTTAAATAGAGGAGAATGAGTTACTTTGCATTTATCGCATTAAGTGGGTTTTCAGAGTGGTTTTCTCTTTTCCACTTAGAGTGGATTATCCACGGAATTTAGCCCGTTGCTGGGCAGTAGGGTGCGAATGTGACAGCCACCACTTCCGTATGCCAACTGGTTACGGTAGGATAGATACTCGAGTAGCAAGATAGTCATTACGATGTGTAGATCCACACACGTGCAAGAATAGGTGGTTACACGTAAATACACTTATGCATACATGTCTTACACTCTTGCACGTGCACGTGTAAGTGAAGCCAATGTGGTACACAGCTCGTCACGCACGCATGCACACCCGTGTAGACCTCAATGCGCCAGGCGCCAGTGAAATTCACGTGTGAGTGCATATGTGACTCTTGTCGAGCACACATGTGTGAATCGCGTTACGTCCGCCCGTCTGAGTCGCAAGGATGAGCTTTTCGAACGCGTTCCGGCGCCATGTAATTATTTAGTAGACAAAGGAGCGGACACTTTATTGCTTTTCTTTCGACTTCTGTCGCCATCGGAATGCCCCATTCCAAAGATATTGTCCATTCTAGACATAACGAATTCAGGATTTCGATGAAATTGAGGATGAAATGATATTAGAAGACATGAAAAGTCGAAAAGTACATGACGATGTGGTATTTTGGCTCCATGACAAATTTTACTTTCCTTTGTTCCTTATATTTATGTTCACTTGAAATCGAGCTTGGAATTCAAAGACTTAAAAACTAAAGGATTGTGAATCACACTGGATTTAAAATCTTTGCTATTTTTGACTCGTGAATACGATATACTTTATATATGTACATATATATGTATATCTTTATTGCATAATAAATACAAGATTATTTCGACATTTTTATCATCAATCACTTTAAAAATGGGGCTAACATATGATTGATATAAAAAAAAAATCTTAACATATATTAAATTTCAGATAAAACTGATCCAAACCTTGTCCCAGTAAAAACTTTTTTCTACCTAACGTATAATCTGATAGTGAACCTGGACAGTGGACAAATCAATTGAAAATCGTCGATCAGATAAAGCCAGACTTCGTTAACCCGATTCATTAATTCCAAATCTAAATCACTCTGGGAGTAGACTTATCAGGTTGTCGACATCTGTCTGATTAATTATTTCACCGCTTGACTGATTTTCATCTGAACAAACAAAAACCATGACTCCTGTTGCAATATGACGTAAGTCGTGTACCATAAAAATAATTGAAAAAAATGATTAAGTATAAATATATATTTGACTCTGAAACATAAAAAAGGAAGAGAAAAATATATATTTAGAAATATCGTTTCAAATATTAGCGACTCTATAATTCAAAACCTTTCATGTGGACAAAGCACAGTAGATATAAATATCTTTTCAAGAGTTTTCAATGGACTCTTTTGCTATTGTCGATGCAGGTCAGTGAGAGATCACACCCAGCGTTTAAGGATCTTGAAAGCATCTCATAAAAGGATCTAAAGAATCTCCGAGAGAACCCGTGCAGAAATTCCCCCATTTAGCCCCATTTAAAATAGGGTTCTGACAAGGCCCTGACCAGTTTTTCTATTCTGAATAAAATGAAATAAATTATAATAAAGTGCTAATAGGGCACCATAATAGGACAATGTGTAATTACTAACATAATATGATCTGATTATTCCGACTTGAAAATACTTAGATTATACTTATGTACAAATGATAACATATTTTCCCATTATTTGGTTTTGACAAGAGTTTCTGGGTAAAGCCACAAGTCGGGAATTCGCCAGATGTACTTTCGTTAAGCCACATTTTATGTTACGCAGCGCTCGCATCGCGGGTTCGTGTCAATTCGTGTCAGTTCGTGTTTATAACCTAATATTGGTCAATCGCATTTGTGTTTTTGTAAAAAGTTCCGATATATTTTTATCTGAGATTTATTGAGTTTTAATAAAAGATAAGATATTTTTCCAAAGAGATTGCTATGAATTTTACCAACACGAAGCAGTCTGGAGACAAACTAGTGTTGAAGAATTATGATTTTCATCGGTGTGTTACAGGTAAGATTATACAAAAATTTATTGTTAAAAAGTTATACAATTTGTAAATGTGAATTCTATTAGATATTATTTTACTCAAATATTTACTATTAATATATTTATTTCTTTAAACAGAAGCAGTTCTTCAAACACATTTTGATCACAAAACGAAAAAAAACGTCTCAGAAAAAGGAGTATTGGACGCAATAAGCGTGGTTTTATCTAATGCCAAAGATTGGGAGGGAGGACGAAAAAAACGTGATCAAGGAAAATAGTTTTCTTTACATTCCGAGCACATAATTATAATTAACATTATTATAATAACCCTTTTTTTTAATTGTAAGATTTTGTTCAGTGTTTATATATTTGAATATAATAAAATTCCTTTTTTATAAAAGCAGGTAATTTTTATTTATAATTTTAATCTGTTTATAGTTTTGTTTAAAAAAGGCTTTCACTAGAAAAGCTGACAAGGCCCTGACTAGTTTCCCCTACATAGGGTATTGGCGAGTTACAGCGTTACACCCTTGTCAGGTTCTAACCAGTTTTACTGACCAGGGCCACATCAGAAGTAGGGGAAACTGACCAGAACCCTACTAGGTCCACATCAAGATTTCTGCACGGGAATCTCTTGCCTCTCAAATACACCATGTTGACAGGAAACTGTTATTGATCTTCAAATTATCATATTAGATTCGATGTTTAAATACATTCGTTGGCACAATTATTTACATCATTATTATTACACCACACTGAGAAAAATATTTTGTGCAACAAAATATGTTTTGTTGGCTGAAAAAAATTTTTGTTGGTTCAACAAAACATTTTGTTGGTTTAACAAAACGTTTTCTTGACCCAACAAAAATTTGGTTGAGCCAACAAAAAAATTTTGTTGCACAAATACCAACAAAATTATTTTGTTGTCCGGACCAAACCTTTTTTTCAGTGCATGCATTCGTTAGTTCTAATAGTTCTTCATTTTGCGCAAAGAATAAATAATAACAAATGTAACTTTAATTTTCGCAACTGAAGGAAAGCAGCAAAGCTAATAAAGGTTTTTTTTCTCGCAAATTCTCTCGAGTCATTACGAAAGACGCAATTTTCCGTCTCCACAGAATTCCTGTCTCTTGTGTGGCAATGCCGACGTCTGGCTGAGAAGAAGCGAATTACAGAGGATAACAAGTGGTCTTGAAGCGCAGCGAAGAAAGTTTAGAAATTGGCCAATTACGCGTATAATGTGGCGCTTGCTCGCTAATGTGCACACAGACAAGAAATTTGCAATGTATGCAAGATGCGTCAACGCGTCAGAGAGACCAAAAACAACGTGTCACTCGTAAATGTCAACTCTGCTGACGACTTCTACAACCAATGCAAATACATTTAATTCAAGTACTGTCATTGTCTTCTAAATAGGTCATGGAGATCGATAACCGAAGAAAGTACATATGTATTTGTCCCAAGAGTATTTCATATTCAAGATTTTTAAAAAGATTTTTTAAAAAATCAAGAATTTAAAAAGAAATTTTTATCTTTTCACCGGAAAATAAAATAATGCACTTTTATCCGAAATATCAATAATAAGTTTCAGTTGAGTGCAATCGTTTATTATTAATTATATTATTATCTGTCTGTATATACGTCATTTGTCTTATCTTCTTTCCCAGAACAACGCGAACTACCAATTTTTCTCTTAATTTAATCTCCATATATATTTTCTGCGTAACAAGCAGATCCGATGATCTTTCCGAAGATTATTATTATTATTATTAAAGCCATTGGGAGAAAAATATTGCGCAAGAGTTCGACGATGATTTATTTCGAAAAAAAAGCGGCTAGATCGTAAATGTCTTCTTGAAGGCTTTGCAACCGATCTTGGTGTACGTAACGTTGCGCAAATTGAGTAATCATGCTTGATGGTGTTAATAAGGACCATGCACTCTTTTTTTCAAGCCATAACATGAGAAAGAAGTGTTTTTGTAAGTATTATAAAAAGAAATCTATTGTGGACAAAATAAATTTAGCTGAGTAATTTCCAATTTTTGAAATCCTTCAAATTAATTTTTGAATTAATGATTAAGTTACCAATTGTTGGCACCCCTCTAATTAATTTAAAATAACAGGACAATGCAGATATTTGATGTATTATATTGCAAAATTGATCCAAATTGAAAAAATGGGTGGTCCGATTAGTTTGTTTTCTAAAATATGCCACCGCTAATAATTTATTGGTTGATATTATACTATTAGGTTTCTTAAAATAAGAATGATTCCAGCATACATCACGGAAAAAAAATGGTGATGCCAATCAATAAATTAGCGGTGGGCATATTTTACAAACGAAAGTAGCTGGTCCACTATTTTTTGCAATACAGATCATTTAATTGATTATTTTGAAAATTAGAAGTCATAAATAAAATCGAACGGACTTTTTAACATAAATATATACAAGAACAAAAATAATGTTTCGCACTGCACCTGCCTTAAGCAACATCATGGAGTGCAAAACGATTTTGCGAGTTTCGATTAAAAACGTGTCGATCTATTGGTCACGTTTCTGTAACAAAGCTATATCTATTTTGGTAACACTCAGTATGCTTCGAGTAAATCTATTTAAAGCGCCAATTTCTTGGTCCACTTGCATATTTGACGTATCGACAAATTCGCTGCGAAAAATTAAATATTTAACTTCTTGGTAAGTAATGAAAGATCTAAAATAATTCGGATGAGAAAAATTTACTCAAGTTAAGTTTAACTCACAGCTTTTTAAGTAAAATTAAGCTAAATTCAACTCAAAAAAGCTCGAGATTTACTTAAAATTGTTAAGCTCATTCAATTTTACTAATTTCAAGTTCAAGTTTCTAAACTGGTTTAAGTTTGTGACTTTTGTGAGTTAAATTAAAGAATTAATTAAAGAATGCTAAATTGTCAATTTTTTAGTTGTTAATAATTTTAAAAAGGTTACATAATTTAGCACCTGAATCTACAATGCCTGAATAAAAATTGAAGTGATTCATAATGAACATATGGACTTAGGTGAGCTTATAGATCGTGTAATTCCGCTATTCGTGCGTCTAGCTGGCGCCTCGTACATACTTTATCGTCTTTAAGCTCTATATCATAGCAACAGAAAATTTAAATATTTATTGCTCTGTAAATCTCTCACTGTCCGATTTATTCCCAGACGTTTATTTTGCACCCGATGCATCTCAAATCACCTACGCATTTGAAAGTGTGAAATTGCAAATTGATTGCTCTATAGTGATTGGTGAATAACTTGAGATCGGCATGCGCGAATCTTATTTGCGGTTGCACTCTTATGGCAGCTGGATCACTCTTATTTGGTCTGATTTGCCATGGACGTAAGACTTTTTTACTTCCTCACCTTCCATTCACAGCCACTGGATTGACCCATTCACTCGGCTGTGAATTGGGATGAGAAATAATCCCCAGAGAATTAGATTACAGATAGCAAAACTCGAAATTGATACTCGTTTATCTCAGAATATACTACAACTGTTAACTATGTATAATAATCACTTTAAGGGTGTTAGATTCCAAGTTGTAAGTTGTAGGATTTCCAACTTGTTTTACGCAAAAGATATTAAAAGTAAACATTTTTTCGATATATCTATAGACTATATCTATATATCTATATCTATAGTATCTATAGATTATACATACTCGAAATGTTTGTTGAGTAAAATGAGGAAATTGAATTTTTTTAAGTTTTAGATAATAAAACTGAGACTTAAAAAACCATTCCTAATCTCAAAATTCAAATTTTTCGTTTCTCAAATAGAAATATGAGTAAAGAGCGAAACAAAACGAAACGATTTAATTTTTTAGATTTCGAATTCTTCGCTTTACGAAAAAAATCTCAAAAGTAAACAATTGGACTGAAGTTTCACACGTCTTTTTTTTGTTTCAGTTTCTTGTTTATAATGTTCAAAAAATAGAAACCAAGGTTCAGAAACCGTTTTTTTATTTACTGATCCCATTTTAGAGTAAAGAAAAAAAACATAAACCTCCCTTAAGAAACCATTTTATAAATTAAAATTTAAAAACAAGTACTGAAAACCTGCCACAAGAAACAATTTTTTACCAAAACAAAGGATTTTATACAATTTCAAATCAAAGGATTTTAAAATCAGAAGTATGTAAAATAAATTAAAAGGTTTAATCTTTGAATTATAAGAACTTGTCTAATTTCAGGACCCTCAATAATTTTCATAAAATTTCTTTAAATTTCGTAAAATCTTTTAAAATTACTCAAAATCCCATGAAATCTCATTAAATTCCTGAAAATCCAATGAAATTTCGTAAAATTCCTTGAATGCCCTTAAAAGTTCTTAAAATTATCTAAAATCCTATAAAATATCATAAAATCCCCTCGAAAATCCCTCAAAGTTACTTAAAATCCCACGAAATCTAAAAAAATACTTAAACATTTCTGAAAATCACAATAAATTTCATACAACGAAAATAATCTGAAGATTGTATTCAAATTCGGCACATTTACACAATGCGCGCAATTTCCATAAACCCAATTAGGTTGTTGATAAGAATGTGTTGTTCATTATTTTCGAGATAAAAAAATTAAAGACAAAAAATCGTCGAAAGAGACGTCTGAAACTTCAGTTCAATCTAGTACATGCTTTTTGCTTCTATAAGCTTTTTTTTGCTTCACTTTTATTTCGAAAAGAGCAAAAGATTTGTAAATCGAATTCTGAGATTATAAAAACAATATGTATTTCCATAAAGAATATTTCAAATATAAAATGAATATCGCTCACCGTTATCATTATCGTCTGAAGACTTTTCCTCGGTGTCAGGGAACACTTCATAATCCCCATGATCAAAATCGATGGAGGCGGCCGACGTCGCGACGCTGAGGGTTGTCAGCGTCGCCAAAACGAACAACTCCCGCGGCAACATAATGTGTGTGTGCTAGAATCCCAATGTCAGGGTCTTTCGTGCATTCACTTTCCGTGGCAACAGGAATTCACTAATTCCAAGTTTCAATTCCGCAAAATCTTTCCCCAAAATTTAAAAAAAAACTCTCAATTAAAAAAACTCCAGAAGCACTCTGTCAAGTATCCTCAAACTATTACAGCAAACTCAAAAAGCACAATCTCAAAACAAACCAAGAAAACTCAGTTAAACAAACTTGCGAGCAAAATTGTATTCATTATTGAATTCACACCGAATTAATTCTAGTCACTCGTTCCTATGTATTTCGATTGACCGTTATTCTATAAAAAGTCATTTCTCATTTAAAAAAAATTGTCACACCGAGGGAAAATGTCAAAATGTGAAATAAAATATTGAAGAAGAGGAATAAAACAGTCCGCTTCGGCTGAGCGCACTCAACAGACTGACTTGTTGAAACTCGAGTTCGACTGACTCACTCTCTCTGAAAAACGCTACCGCTTCGAACAGCCGGATGACTCGCACACATTTAAAAATTCACTCACACTTTTAAAACACTGGCACACACACAGAGAAAAAGAGCGGCCAGCCGCTCTCAAAGCATCGAAGAATACCCGCTGATAGTTTTTAAACTGGCGCGCGGCTCTTCTTTTAAATTGTGTGAGTGAGTACATGAGGTTTTGAGAATGTGTGAGTGTGTATGAGTGAATGTTGGAATAGGAAAGGACGAAGGGGGCGGGGGTTAAAAGGTGGAGAGGGGCGATATAGCAGTGGCGCCTGAGGCACAGACGCCACTTTTGAGTATGTGTGCAAGCATGTTGGTAGCTCATAAACGCACAAACCGCGTGCTTTTGTGCACCAGTGTGAGTGCACGCGTGCGACTGTGCGTGAGAGCACCGGCCGCTGCAAACCATCACCGACAGCCAGCTGTTTTTTTTTTTTTTACTTTATTTTTATTTTACTGCATTATGTATGTATTCGAGCTTTATCCTCGTCACGTCGTAATTTCAACGTGCGGGTGTATGTTGATAAAGATTTTTATCAAATTTGAATTGAACTAAGCAGTTGGGCGCAGATCGCATCCAGAAAGGATTTTCGGTAAAAGGGGTGTTTTTTATTCAGATAAAGATATGTATTTGATTTGTTTTTTTTTCTTCTTTTTAATAAAATTATGATTGAAAGTTTGTTCGCATTTTGATACTTTTATGCCAGGGAAATTGGTCTGAAAGTCAGGGAAAAGCGAGGGGAAAAGTCAGGGAAATGTCAGGGAAATGAAAAAATTGAATCTTGTGGCCATCCTGATTAAGACTAAATATTTTCTCGCTCTGTACGTCTACCGTTATTTAAAAAATTACGATTTAAATAATAATATAATACCCTTAAAGTATTATTTTTTGCAAAGTTTATAAGCCAGCAAATAGTTATTCCACTCCGGAGGTTTGAAGATAGGCAAATTCCGGCCTTATCTAAGAACATGCATTTGCAAACGAGAAAAGTATTTATTGTTGATAAAAAACAAACGCCAAACATCTGAAGTAGAATAAGAATGTAGAATATTTCTAAATTCTTCAAAATTACTAAATCAAATCAAAAAGTGAGACAGAAAGAAAAGTTCCTATAATAATTGCTCAATAAATACAAGTATTCATTATGCTTTCTTGATTTTTCAATCATATTTTTTATCCCGAAAGTAACATGCAAATTTCAGATTAATTGACAGGTTCGAACTGTATATCCTTTCAATACATTATTCAATATTGTTAATGCTGTCAAAGCGTTGCCTCCTTTTAAACACGAGTGAAAGGCAGCGATTTGTACGCTTGTTATTTCATTTCGGGTTATAAAGATTGACTCCTGCCGCGCACCTGGTCATCTGGGATGAGAGAGCAAAAGATTTTGTACCATTGTGAAGAAAAAGAAAAAGAGATATAGAAGTCTTCGTCGCGAACTCGCAAGCAAGTTAGGTAGGTTTCGATGGTTATCTCAGGTATTTCGGCATCTGAGTAGCGATTCGAGTCCCGCATCAGGCATCAGGTCCATCCATTTAAGAGCGTGATTGATTTTCCTGGCTTGCTGCCAGAAACAGCGATCCTTACATGTAATTTCAATTACGCGATGTAATCTTTCTCAGAAAAAAAAGTCAACCAGATTGAGTCAACAATAGAATTTTTGAAAGAATATTCCGCGGAAAAAAATATTTCTTGCCAATGTTTTTTTGAATCTTTTTTGATATGAGAGAGAGGATTTATTTTTGGTGGATTTGTATCTCTCGATTTGTATCATAAGAAAGCGTTTAAATATTATATTAAGCTTTCATACTGGAAAATCCAAAATGTACATTTTGCGACAAAAAAAGCGACTATTTATGATCTGTAAATTACGTTGACAGAATAATGGAACGTAAAATGTTCCCGAAGCTGGACAATTTTGGATCTGCTGCTGTTTTATGATGTGGAACATACTGAAAGTTACATTCAAAGCTTTTTTTTTCTTTTGTGTTTCCTTTGCAATTAGTAACTCACATTATGTTACACTCCTCGAGGAGTGTAACATAGTGGCTTGTTGGCTCGTCCCTCTTTTTATGTTTGGATTCCCACATTACGACTCTTGCATAGCCTATTCATCGCCGTCAGTCAAAACCATTTCCTCAAACAAAGGAGGCACTCGAGCAACTGGCAAATGCAAAAGGTCTGAATGTAAATATCAGCATCAGCAACCGGATATTAACACAGGCGAGTTGACTGCCTTCTGTGTATTTTTACAATGTTTGCAAATGAATAGGCACTGTTGTTTACAACTGATTCACTTTGAAGTTGTTGCAGACTCCAGCTTTGCCAATTTCGAGCCTATAGGGTCAGTTTGATTCAAAAGTCCAAAATTTTTTTATTGCTGTACTGCAATATAACTTTCTCTCTTGCCGGAAAAGCCTTTTCCAGATGCATAACCCTTGTCGCATAACCCTTTTCTTATTTATCGGTACCCTGATAGGCCGATTTGAAGATCGACCTCTGAAGACTTCTCCTGCAGGTCAGAGACTTCAGTCTGTACTCTGCCTTCTTACGGATTACTTCGTTTCCGCATTTTTACTAAATAAATATCATCGTAGATCAAACAGTCGAGTTAACAATTATTTTCCACCTACACCCACAAATTCAATGGAATTAAACAAACTTGGCACTGTTTGAATGAGTAAAATTGTATTGGCATTTAAAGAGAAGAAATTGTGAATGAAAAAGATTATTTTGCGGGATGGATGGGGAATATAGGGCCCAGAATGCAAGTTGCATGTAGATTTGGCTCACTATCATCGTTCTCACGCTCAGAGAATTTTGAGTTCCCTTTATCGCAAAGTGGGCGTTGTAATTGCAGAAGAACCTGGGGCCTCTAGTCCCTTCGGTCGACGGACCCTCTGGGGCCTTTTAGCCCTCGTCACACAAGGATGATTTTTCGAACTCTTATCATTTGTATTACTGAACAACAAGCTGCCGACTAATGGTCCCACTATACTGCACTCAAATTTTATCTACCTGGTACATAGCAGCAAGGTTGAGTCTTATTCATATACATATTCCATTAATTTCATTTTTTAATTAGATTGTACTCCTCTTACTTAAATACTATATACTACTAAAATATCTTCATATATATTCTCATTGGGTTGAAGTTTCAGACGTCTAATCTGACGAACATTTTTTATTGTTTTTTTATTATATATTTACTCGGCATTGTCCGGGATTTCAAGAGGTTTCAAGTGACTTCAAGGAGTTTTCAAGGGGTTTCATAGAGATTTAAATTTAAGCGATTTTGGGGAATTTCAAGATATTTTAAGAAGTTTAATTTAATCTTAAGGAACTTTAAGATATTTCAAGAGGTTTTAAGGAACTTCAAAGGATTTTTGAAGTGTTTGAAAGAGATACGAAAGGATGATTTCTTAAAGGATTTTCAGATTTCAGGACTTCAGATTTGAAGTGACTTTGAGAAATTTCAATGGATTTCAAATGAGTTTAAGAAAGTTTAAAGATTTTCAAGAGATAAGACATTTTAAGATTTTAAGAAATTTCAAGGAATTGATTCTAATAAAGAGGAAATCAAATGAAATCCCTTAAAATCGTTTAAAATTATATGAAATATTTTAAATCCTTTTTTATCTTCTGTAAATGTCTTAAAATATCTTAAAGTCTCATCAAATTCCTTCAAATTCGTTAAAATCAGGTAAAACGTCTTTAAATCTTGTGAAAAGTCTCTGGAAAAATCAAAATCTCTGAGTATCACTGGAAATTTTTTAAAATCCTTTAAAGTCTTTGTATCTCTTGGAAATTTCTTAAAATCACTATAAATCTCTTGAAATCCTTTTATAATTTTCTTAATCAAATGATATCCTTTGAAATTTCTTAAAATTCCTTTAATTTCTAGGAAATAAAAATAAAATGTAATTTTGGATTTTTTTAACTTAATTGTGAACGGATATTCCGGAATTTCAAGAGATTTCATAAGATTTCATGGGATATCGAGTGGGATATTGAGTAATTTTATGGGATTTGATGATATTTTGGGAGATTCTAAGTAATTTTAAGTGCCTTTAAGGTATTTTCTGAGATATTAAGTAATTTTAAGGACTTTCAAGGGTTTTTACAAGATTTTATTGGATTGTCAGGAATTTTTAGAGATTTCATGAAATTTCAATGGTATTTCAGGAATTTTAAAAGATTAAAGAGATTTCATGGGACTTTGAGTAATTTGATGGAATTAAGGATTTTAAAGAAATTTCACCAGATTTTGAAGGATATAATAAAGACATTTTAAGGAATTTTATCAAACTTATGAAGATTCCTGAAATTAGACAAGAAATTACAAAGTTTTTATATTTCAAGAATTAAAAATTCTCAATTATTTTGTCTACTAGCAAAAGGTGTGCAAAAACGAGAAATTAATCGCGCGCAGGGCGCGCGGATTATAATTGCTAGTTAAACAAAAAACACATTTCTTAAAGACACAATATTTTCATTTTGAAGAAGCCATTAAAATTATTTAAACAAAATGTTTCATTCTTGCAGCAATTAGTAATTAAATGAAGATAAGCTCCTTTGAATCAAAAGAGCGATGAAATTTGAAAACACGAAGGGCCGATTATTTCCTGATTGCTGGATACTTTAGAATTTAACATGAAATTGATCGATCAGGCCCTTTTTTGAAGCGTCATGTAATCATGCGAATTTGGAGAAGAATTTGGGGGTGACCAGGTAACGTGAGACAAATAATAACGTAATATTAGAAAGCAAAAGAACATCAAGGAGAACGAGAGGGCCGCGGGCAACATCTTGAAAATCGGGCCTAAGTGTACGGCAGAGGAAACAGTAATTTATTTTCGAGGGCTCTTCTTCGACTCTTCATGCTCTTCAGAAACCACGCATCTCATGCAGTGATGAACCAATTTTCTCTAGAACCCTGATTCTTACCTTTAGTAAGAATCAGGGTTCTAAAAGGCCCCCCACGATGATTTTTCCCTTTCTAAGCACATCATTTATTATAATAATTTATCTTTTTTAAGCCTTGAAATAAATTATACTTGAAAAACAATATTTTATATATATTTTGTATATTTCATATACATTTGGCACATGTAGTTTGGAGAAAGGAAATAATTTAAATCGGTTAAAAACTGAAAAGTCTGGAAATAAAAAAGGGGTTCAAACTTTGGAATATTTCTTGTTGGTATTTTGCGGGCCTGTTTGAGGCCCTCTTCCATTTTCCAGCAGGCATTCTCTATCTCTCTTTTTCTCTTGTCTGATCGGCTCACCGGATGACTAATTATTATGTTGAAACTGTCGGGGCACCTGGAACGCAAGGGTCTTTTCGTGATGTTTGCTCACGGGAACGATTTCGAACTGTCGTTCGTCATCGTTTCAAAGTGGCTCTCTGTAGGCTAACAACGTAAAAGATGTTCGAACATTTAAATAAATTGCAAGCAAATCAAACAGCAGACGGCCTTTGGCGTTCGTGATTTGATTTCATGATCAGCAAAGAACGAACGTGTAGGGACCTGCAAAAAGGGGTCAAACCGCAAACCTCGCATATATCAGAAATAAAATCCTTTCGAAATAATTGATTGAAAATGCTTTTACAACCTTTAATAGAGATAATCACTTTACCGAGGGATTTATAGTTTACTTATATAAATATATATACATAATTATAATTATGTATACATAAATATGTATACATATTCTTATAACCGAGTAGAAGTAGCTACGGGTGATTATCGACTTGGGTGAGATGACCATTCGTTTTTTTAAAAATAATATCGAGTGGGATTGAAAAGTTTGAAGGAAATAAATTAATATGTACTGTACTTTTTAAAGCTTAAAAGATAAAAAGTATTTTAATTGGGTGATGCGCTTTTATTTTATAAATAATATCGAGGTCGGATAATGAAGGTGATTGATAGTTGCAGACTATATTGGGATGAGAAATAATAAAGATGCGTTTATCCACATTTATCTTTCGCGTGCGATCGACAATTATAATTATTATTATGGCGATGTGGGTTCGACTTGTTCGGTATTCGCTGACGATGTGGCGACGGATGACAGGAAGTAGACAGGAGCATGTATATTCATGTACGATGTTTCGAGTCTTTAAACAAGTCTGGTCTGAGGTGCGAAACGGACTTTTTTATTTGCGGCTGACGCCAATTATTATCCTCACTAATCGATCAGTTGAAAGCTCGGTTGAAAGTAATTGGACAACTTCTGAACGTCGTTAATTATTCGAGAAATTTTCACTGTCAAGGATATTCCCGAGAATGCAGAATTTCTTTATAATCAGACATTTTGTGACGAATTTATATATACTTTTTATAATAAAAAAAAATTTTTATTATAAAAATATAATTATTATAATTCAAAATATAATTAGTCCCTGATATGAGCATAATCTTTTTAATATCATTCCAAAATGGCACGAGGACAGCATACGAATTCACAGACTTTTTACATACTCGATCCCGCGGATTTGTTTCTCATGTTCGCGATAATTTCCACCATTCTAATGGGGCAGGAACGTCCATCCGCTGATAAATAAATCGTGACTTGGGTTGCGCTCATTAGTTTTAGAGATACGATGAACGTTTGGCAAGAGAAAAAGAAAAAAGAAATACAATAAAAAACGCAAAACTTTGATAAACCCGTTTTAATCGCGCGGCTTCTATAATTACCGCCTTTTTCTGTGCGCACCGACTAAAGAATTTAAGATACGAACTTTTAATTAATAATTATTATTAATCAGCAACAACTCACCAAATCATTAATCATTACAATTATTTTACTGAATAATAAATTCCGAGTAAATACGTCTCATAATATAAAGTTTACTTATTTCACAATTTTTTTTTACATATTAATTAACGATATAATTATATAATTACATAATCGATAATCTATATTGCTCTTTTATTCAATCTTTTATACAGCAAGGTTTTATTGATTAAAAGATTAAAACCTGTTTGTTTCCTGAAACAAGGTTTTATATACAATTTTATATTTCATTCATAAATTTCTCACACTCGAGAGAATTGAAATTCACAAAAAACTGAGCTGTGAGATAAATATCTCGGATCTTTAATTTGTCGTTGAAATATAACATGTAACTAACGTCTTCTTTTGAGTCTAATGAATGTGGAAATGATGATAAAAACTGGTTTCTTTTCAAAGGTCCCGTAAATGTAACTCGATGCATTTAGTATGCAGCTCAAGACAATAGAAAAAGGAGCAGGAATAAACGAGTCGTTTCCTGTCTCTGATTTATTAATGCAAGAGTGATGGTTGTTCAATGTTCATAGTTTCTATGCGCATACAAACTCTACGGTCATCGACTTTAAATTTATTTTAAAATCAACTTTTCGAATCGAGAAAAAATTAAAACGATTTCTAGATCTTAGATTTCAAGATTTTATTAGATTTTCTGCTTCAATTCAAATGTCTGCTTGTCATTTGGCCAAGGAAATTGAGTAAGTGTAAAAAAAATCACGAATGGTCACCCATATCCGGCCGCAATCTACGATTTCAATTTTTTATATAATTACTAGTAAACCAACATTATTTTGTTTTCCTTCTTACAATTTCAAGTAATTCAAAGCCCAATCAGATTTGCAATAATAATGTATCTCAGATTTTCAAGACATTTTGTGACACCATTTTTTTAGAGAGGAATTTCAAAAAGTTTCTAAGAATTTTAAGAAATTTTAACGTATTGTAAGGAAGTTTGACGATTTTTAAGTGATTTTAAGCGATTTCAAGAGAGTTTTATGATTTATAAGAAATTTTGTAAAATGTTAAAGGATTTCATGTAATTTTATGAGATTTCTAATAATTTTAAGAAATTTTAAGAGATTTTTCTGAGCTTGAAAAAATTTTGTAAAAGTTTTTGAGGATTTCTAAAATTTTTTAGATATTTTCACAAATTTTAACGAATTTCAAAAGGTTTGTAACCACTTTTTTAAGATAGGAATTCCTCTTTCTATTAATTCTATTCTTTTCTACCCCTTTTTGACTTCTCTTATTCTTTTTGCAGCGTCTTGCGTCGTCAAAAACTAACAATCCAATTATCAATCAAAAATAAAAAAAGATTGCTTCATTAAATTTCAGTTTTTATCCTATCCGTATTTTTTCTATCTTTCTCAAATTGCTCTTAATTCGCTTTATAGTTGATGCGATCGACAGGATTGTAATCATGGATTCTCAAGGTTCTTCTTTCTAAAGAATTAAACTGAGAAGTCAGAATTCGCTGGCTGAACGAGGTGGGTTAGTCCCGTGGTTTGTCCTTGAAACATTCTCGAACTCGAAAACCCACTTAGTGTTCGGGACTCGAAGATTAGAGGGTAGACCTCCACAAAACCCATGGGTCTCTGCTATCTATTTTGAGTGCTCGGCAGGGTGGCAGAGGTGGACTGATAAGAGGGCGGCTGGATGGCTTTTAGAGTGTCGCGACATACAGACCTCTCGATTTGCAGAGAGGCGACAAGGAATCACAGAAAAAAGCGAGATAGGAGAAAATTTCGGAGAAAATAAGGAAAAAAGATCTTAAAAATAAATAGTATATCTGTATAGTAGTATCAGTATAATACATACAGTCAATAATCGACCAAAGTCTTCTTTAAAAGTAGTACAAACATTCTCTTTCTCGTTTTCAACCCAGGGCTCTAAATCAGCCACTTTCACGGATAAAAGGAAGTCTCAGAAATCAGAATGTTACAAATTACTTTAGAAAAGAAATTTCTTATCGCTCAAGTTTTCCATTTTTGTAAAAGTAAAGGCATTGGAATTCCCATTATTTAATCTATCAGAAAAAATGTCCGAAACCTGTTATTTTTATCGGTCTTTATGAATTCTGTTTTTCATCTTTTTTTAAATTTATGAATTGCGTTTTTCTGTTACACAAAGCTTTGGAAAAATTTGATTTAGTTAGATTTAAATCTTAAAAATGTATTCAATTCTTATAACTTCTTAATTAAATAAAAAATGAATAAACGTCTTTAAAATGAATACATTGTCCGTTATCGCGGACCTAGCCCTTTTTATTCAACGATAAATGTCCAGGTGTCGCCTGGAATACTTTATAGATAGCAACTGGTGTATCCGGAAATATCTAACTAGAACCCAATTTAAATGAGAAAAAAAATTAGAAATTTAAAAAATTTCTGATAATAAGTATAATTCACTATAATATATCATCAGGATATGAATCATATATATTGTGATTTTGCTTATACATGAACCCAGGGAGATTTTCTCTGAAATAAAATTAATATATTCGAGTCTGAGGCAATTAACTATTTAATTTGAAATAAAAATAATAAATACGTCGTTGTCTCTTCTCTATTATCTTTTTGTGGTTTGGTAAATGACGAAAGCTTAAAACTTAAGTCTTCATATGCAAATTAGAGATATGAGTCGTTTGTCATTTCCTTATTGGAGGAATTAATAAAAAGACTATCCGATTATCGAAATACCGGTCTTGAGAAAAAGGAATTAATGTGCAGTTGTAGTGTATTCATTTTTAGAAATGGAATTTAATTTATTTTGATGAATGTGAACTTTGATCAAACTTTATGTATTTTGAGATTCTTTATTAATAAAAATCTTCTCTACTGTTATAACAGAGAATATATTCTCTGAAAAATCTAGAGAGTTCAATTTATTGTGAAAGTACTTTTAGTTCGCATTTGCAGTCATTTGAGTAAGTACTTTCAATGCTTTATCTTTCTAATTAAAATTTTTAATTAGTTTCACTTATCAGGCTCAATTTCGCCTCAACAAATCAGCAAAGTTTTACAGTTCTTAGTGTAACCCAGAAAAATTGTCTTTAAGATAAAAATGTAATTACGTATTCAACATACGTTCCGGGAAAAATAAACTGTTACCCTTGTCAACAATTCTAGTTGGCTTATTATTTATTCTGCGATATTGAGAAAACACTTTGCGAGATAAAATATTTTACTGATTATCACAAATCCATGTGTGCTTTTCTACCCTTACCATAAACGGAGATAACTTTATCGCTTTTTTTGTAGGTTTATATCAGAATTAACTATTATATGAGGTACGACATGACGTCATGAAAAGTAAAAATGTAACATCTGTAGAAATATGTCATCTATAAACTTTTATGTCAAATTCTTTTTAGATACTTTAATACATTTTAAAAAATTAATGTTAATGAGTTTAGTAGCTTTAATAATTATTAATTAATTTAACTACAAGTTTTTCTTTATATGTATAGAAACTTATGATATCAATGGCAAACTTATTATGCAAAATAATAACAGATAAAGTGGAATAAATATAATGGATATAATGACTTAATGAGCATTGTTAGTATAATTTTTTTTTCATAGACAATTATGTGCTAACTAGAATGCATTAGATACAACCTGCATGTATTTAAAATGATAAAATTATTCACATTAAAATTTGAATCATTGAAGAGCTTTTTAAGTTGAATCAGATTATTTTAATGAAACAATAAACCATTCAAGGATTTTTACTTTATAGAAATATAGAATAGGAATGAATGCGAATTTATTGATTAAAAACAAAATTAATTTATTAATTAATAACAAAAATAATTACATAGCTTAATAATTAAATTAACTAATTATTGACTAAATTAATTGCAGATAAACTGATAAAAGTCAAAAGAAGCCAAAGAAGCAAAAGCAAATTGAATTAAAGAATAATATAATTATAATTTATAAAAAGTTTGTTTGAATAATGAATTAATTAGGGGACAGCGCAAACAGTGTTGATCACGGTGGCCTCTGCGCCAGGTGATTATGATTTAATTAGTCTCAACCAGTTTCTTATTTCTTACAGGATTCAACTTTCTTGCGAGAAAGGCCACCAACCTGCGCTCTGTCGGATAAAACCCGAAATAATACCAGTGTCGTACACACATTCTTTGGAGCCCTTTGCCAAATTTCAGTGCAGGAATGCACTTTTAAATTAATTAATTAAAAATTAATTTTAATTAAATTCTTTTTTTAAAGGTAGTATAATAAATTAAGTATAATAAATGAAGTTTAATAATATACGGAACTGAGTGAATAGAAAGGTCGCTTCTGTATTAAAGAAACATTTTTGCAAACTAACTTTTATAATAAATTAATATATTCAATAAAATAAATACGAATTGACAATGGAAAATACGTTTCTTTTTGCATTACATGGCATTTACAGTTGAATATTATGAATGCCTTTTTAGAAAATCTGATAAATATAGCGAAAGCTTCGGATTGAAATTCAATCCGAATCAATAGGAAATTTTCCGAATCATTCCGGAATTGATATCCGAACCAAACAGTTTCATTCCAATCTAATCTGAAGGAATTGTTCAATCCGAATTAATCCAAAGCCTATTCAAAATCAATCCGAATGAATCCGCCAATCCGAAATTAATCAGAATTAATCCGAATAAATCCGGTCAATCCAAATGAATCCGAATTTTTCTGAACCATTCAGATTGACCGGATTAATTCAGATTGACCGGATTAATTCAGATTGACCGGATTTATTCGGATTCATTCGGATTAAAGGTTCGGATTGCTTTTGAATGAGTTTCGGATTAATTCGGATTGAAAACTTCCTTCGGATTAGATCGGAAAGAAACTGTTTGGTTCGGATACAAATTCCGAAATGATTCGGATTGATTCGGAACGAATTTCAATCCAAAATTCCAAAACTTTCGATAGGGTAATGAAAGAATACTGTTACATCCTCATTACCGTTACCGAATACCGGAAGACTTATCGAAGCGAAGGCTCATTGGATCTTGGATTGTCGGACATTGACTCTAGAATGAGATCTCGATCCTCGAGGAGATCTTCGGCTCCTTTGAAGCCGATCATTGGTTTTGTTCTCGCAATAAGAGCTGGCCTCCTGGGGCTGCGAGTTCCTCGATAAAAGTATGCAACGCAGTTATGCAGTAATCTTGGGTGTGTTGCAAAACACTCGAGTTTACTTCTGGTCCAGATTCAACATCCAGAGTCCTCAATCTAATCCTGGCTGTCCTACCTCTGATATCATCCAGATTTTATTCTTGCATGAACATTACATTTTCAACAACAATGGAGTTCCGCCCTGAGTAAAATACCACGTATATATAGCAATTTATACTTTATTGTATCTCGCGACCCGGAGTTGCACGTCATTTGATCAAATGTGAGCTTGAATGATCACAGATCAGATTATTTGCGTTATTTGTTCCCTCTTATTGAGGGAACACAAAGAAGCATTATTGTGCGATCGAAAGTCATTGAATGTTGATCAAAAGTTCATTCAAACATTTGAAAAATTAGCATATTACTTCTGAGTTATATACAAATTCAATTTCATTTCAGAAATCAATTGAACCACTTTCGTTTATTTAGAAAGTAGGTTCTAAAAATAAGACTTTATATGGAAGTTCAACAGGTTTCAAAATTCCATTCTCCATTTTACTCAACGAAAATTATAGATAAATATTTTTTCTCTCTGTAGCGCTAATCTTTTTTCAAATATAAGACTGTATACAGAGCGAAAAAATATTTAATTTAGATACTTTTTGCATAAAATGAAGAATTCAAAATCTAACTTGAAAATTGAATATTTTCATTTTATTTAAAAAATATTTGAATTAGATATGTTCTCGCTCTGTACGCATAATTCTAGTTAATAATTGATTAATTATACAGAGGGAAAAAATTCCAAATTTAATATTTGTTGAGTAAAATGAAGAAATCGAATTTTTTGATTGGAACTTGGCTCCAACACCCTCCAGAATGCAATATATATATAATATGTGTAATATATTATGTAGAGACAATAAAGAACTATTGTATTTGCATCATTCTTATTTTCGCTTTTATTTTAAGTCTTCAAAGAAATTCTGATGGCAATACACGTCATCTAAAGTCCAGCGATTTATAGCAAGATTGATAATCAGGATACGAGTCTGTATGAAAGAATCATCAAATTCATCGCTTTCACATTCTGTGGTCTTTCTTTACGACGTTTTTTACGACACGAAAGATGAAGAGAAACAACACGAAATTCATTAGTGGCTGATATGCGAATCTCAAAGCAGACTTTTTTGATCCTGTTCAAAAATAATTAACGAACAGAAGACCTGCCGAAAGTCTGTTGTCAACGCTCAGAGTTATAGCCAATTTTTTTCGGTACTGATTATTCTGTATGCAGTCTTTATAAATATAAACATGCATTTTTCTTGTAGTCAGTGTTTTCTTATTTCATTCCTTAATTCTTGAAAATCCCAGGAATCTGCAAGTGCTCTAAACACTTATTTTTAAAATAGGCCACTGCAGTAACAATATTTCCTCTTCTTTAAGGGCGTTGAACCCAAGTGTTAAGGGTGTTGGACCCAAGTGTTAAGCTCAAAATTCCATTCTCCATTTTACTCAACGAAAATTATAGGTAAATATTTTTTCGCTCTGTAGCACTAATCTATTTTTAAATATAAGACTGCGTACAGAGCGAAAAAATATTTAATTTCGATACTTTTTGCATAAAACGAAGAATTAAAAATCTGACTTCAAAATTCAATATTTTCATTTTACTTAAAAATATTTGAATTAGATATTTTCTCGCTCTGTACGCATAATTCTAGTTATAAATTAATTAATTCTACCGAGGGAAAAGATTCCAAATTTAATATTTGTTGAGTAAAATGAAGAAATCGAATTTTTGGATTGAAATTTAGCTCCAACATCCTTAAAACTGAAAGGCGCCACTCTCGCTGATATTATCTAAGAGGGTTTTGTTCTTATTACATCTTGATATGCAGAACTCGGTGACTCAATCTTGAGTGAGTTACTGCCTTTTGAAGTGTAGCAAGACTTAATTCTCTTGAATTCCCTACTTGGTTTCCTGTCCACTCAACATTAACCAGGCTTCGCTTCGACAGTCGCACACTTCTTTATATCGTTTACAATGTTTATAACGTTGTCCTTCAAGAGATAGAACCTATTACTCTAGAGTTGGGTTATCGCAATGATATACCTACTCTGTCCTGTGCTTGTATGAATTTGCGTATGTACATTTCATTTCAATGCATTTAAGAATCACATCTAACTTCCATTCGCTTTGAGTGCGGAGGAAGTCAAGTGGGGTAAGCTGCAGAGTTACATATATTGGCCCCTTTTACAAGGACCATTAATCTCGTCTGTCAGATTCGTATTGCTCCAGAGAGTAATTCTTCGCTGCTGTTAAAGTCTGAAAGAGCAGAAAGAGAAACGAGGTGAAAATAATTAAGATGCTATCGACAGAAAATAGCCAACGTTGCCTCACCACTCTCCAGTCTGTATAAATTTTATATTAATCATCAGTTTAACATTAATTAATAAAAAATATCCTGTACCGAAAAACTATTTATTTCCTATCTAGTTTTTTAAAAGTATACCAATAGTTCAGTTGGTAGCTCAATCATTTAGACACCTGAAAAATTGTTTGATACTATATTTGCTTTTATAATTGAAAGAATTAATTAATTAATTGCTTTTATAAGTTGAAAGTGAGATGTTTATATAGATACGAGAATAAATAATTTTATTTGAGAAAATAAATTTATTGGATTTTATAATATACGTTTCGATTTATAATATTCTTTTATATAATCTTTTTGGATAGAAATTACATTTTTTAAAAAACTATATGATTTTTTTGCTTTAAAAGTACAATAATTTTCACATCTACGTACAATATGCAAATTATTCAAAAAATATTAGACAAATATTTATTTACAATGCCGAGAGTTCCGTAAAATTTAAAATCTACTCTATCGATTAATCAACCCCCGCACAAAAGCTTGACGATGCCCTTTGAGATTTATAGACTTTTAATGTCTTATTAATGTCAGCTATAGCCAAGCTTTTGTACGAGATTCTAAATTTCAAATGCTTTTAAGTATTTCGATTTAATTCTAAACAAAGGATCAAATACAATTTAAATTGTAGTTAAAATATTTAGTTACTTAAGCTATTTGAGAGGATATAAAATACCAAAGTGCGTCTTGAGACCTTGCATCACATTTATTTTAATTCGAACTTTACTTTCAAAACGTTCGATGGTTGGAGAACAAGATTTTTTCCCGGCACTCGACAAAAACGTTAATGCAAGGTCTTGCAAGTCGCGATGTCCCATGGTGTTATCGTCGATCGAAGAAAAGGGAGAAACAAAAAAAAATACAATATAAATAAAAGACTTTACTTAACTCCGTTAAGTAGCTTTTTGAAACATGAATCGGTAAATGCATGGTAGAAACAGGATTGGCTAAAGAAGCTAATTACGGAATAAACTGCAAGATTTAAAACTGATTAATTAAAGGAATAATTAAGTACCCATCGTAAATTTAAGGATAGTTTTGCTAAATGGTAAATTAAGGACATCAAGATGAACTCTTTCTGTTTTTAACACTTCTTTTAAAAAAATTCGTAACAGCCTCTTATTTTATTGCAATACTCCTTTCCTTGGTGGTTTGTAAAACAAAAATTGTATCAGATGAAGTTTCTAGATTTCATTATAAATGTCTTGCCTCTTACTCAGGGCTAAAAAAGTTTTTAATTAAATATTTTAAATTATAAAAAAAGTCTATCGGTTCCTATGTAATCACGTTATACATACAAAAATCTTTCTTTTTCTTTTTCTTCTCGCCTTTTGTCAATAAATGATATTTTAACTTACTTACAATCCCTGTTCTTGAGTACTATAAGTTCTGGGGTTTACCCACCTCGCCAGCGAGCGTGTTTTCTTAATTGTTAATGAGAGATACGCCCCTTTGACTCATTCTGACCATGGAACGAGTTTCGCTTCCAGTACTGAAGATCTGAGCAGCTGCTAAAACTTGAAACAATATTTGGTTGAAGTTTGTTTGCTAATGTTTGGCAGATATTCTCCTCGGCCTGAATCTCTCACTAAGATATTGAGATAAAGACATCGAGGAATAAGGTTGCATTGGTCATATTATTAAGGCCAATTTCAAGCTACTTTGCCCTCGAGAGATGCTCTGGATAAAAATGATTTCATCCCAAGAAACGATTCTGCAAATTTCAAATTATGAAAACTTCATTCTGCGACCTTCCAATATAATATGAAAGTAAAGAACAATTTCCAAAGTAATAATTTTAACTCTGACGAAACACCTTTTTAAATTCTTTACTTACAAATGCTAATTTTAAATCTAATAATGTTCTTACTACTTAAAAAATTCTAGGATCAGTTCTTAGAATGGAAATAGAAATTATTAGATACACACTTCCAGAAAAAAAAATTAAATTTGAAAGGCACTTAGATAAAAAAAGACTGGGGCTATTATGTAATTAAAGTAATTCTGGATAAATGCTGGAAAGAACTGTATGACTATATGGAAGTACATATCATAAAGTGCGCCTGGCGCCGAGCATCGAGTCGTTCACTATTACTTTCGATGACTACGGTATTAAAAGTCCTTATTACCAAGACTGAAGCAGGGTGAACGATGCATTTACTGTAAATATAGCCTCCGATGTGTAATATCGTACCTTTGCTTTTTCCTTTCGCTTCGATCTAGCTAGCCGCATTATAAGAGACTTTCAGGTTCAAACAGGAAGTGGTGTGGCTCCAGTAAGGAATATATACGTGAAACCCTTAAGAAAATTGAAGACTTTTGGCGTCACATCGGTTTGATAACTATCTTGAATTATCTTGTGTCATGCGACTATAGGCGCTGCAATTTTAATCAAAGTCATTATTAAATATCTCAATAACATAAAATTTTTTTATTAAATTCAAATCAGGTCTCAGAATCTCTACTGCATCAAAAAAAGGACGTTAAGGATAAGTAAGCAAGATAATAAAAGTAGATTAATCAAAAAATTGAAGCTACTTTAAATTAAATGAATTTTAATTGAAAGTATTCTAATTTTGGTCAAGAAATTTAAGAATAAAATTAATTAAAATTAAAAATAGAAAAAATTCTTACTCATGTAACCACAACTTGATTGTGGAGAGACCAGCAGCATCTTCCTATGGGGAGGAATCGGTGGAATTATGCTAATAGCAATGTCATTTCGAGGACTAAAATCGTTATTATTCGGACTTGCATTCGAAGAATTTGCGATACTCCTTGGGCGATAAATAACTGACAAAATATTGTGCTTGCAGTGGCTAATTACATAATTGCTCACCTATTAAAAATGAGAAACAAAAATTATTTAAATATCTTACATCAGTAGGAAAAATTAAATATTGTAAAAACTTACTATAGATACTATAAAAATGATGAGGAGGCCTATACCCAACCAAAAGTACCAAGTTTCCCAAAAATGTCGAGCAGCTTTCCTTTGCAATATTAAGCAACATTGCGCATTGCAAAATATGCAATATTTATCAGAACTGCATGGCCTAGGTGTTGGATTTTCTTCACTATTATTTTTCAGGTCAGGAATGTTACATTCATAAATGAAACGAGACATTTTTGAAGAATCATTATCTCAATTAGAACTCAAAAGTATTTTTCAAATTAAACGTTCAACTCGGTGTATGATGAAAAAAATTCCTTGTTGATAGCAATCTGTGGCGATTTACGTTTGCAGTTGAAATTTTGAACTAGATTTAAATTCAAAGACCTGCTATCACCTGTTATTTTCGTATTGCTTGCAAAATTTGAAAGTAAGAGGCGCATGGGATTCTTAACCGCATAAATTGGCGCCACTTTCAATGATTAAAACACAACTTATACCCTAATATCGGCACTTACTGAATCCCGTGGAACCGTAAATTACTTAGTGATGTCAATATCGTAGAATTTCTGCTGACCGAGTGCTAGGTATAAAATAATCAATAAAATAAACGTCCGACCCGTATCTCACGGGGTCGAGGATCGATATTCACATGAGTGACCGGCTTTTAAAATTATATATATAAACAGTTAAACACGCTAGCGACCCACTCTTGCGCCTTCGAGTCTTGCAAACACGGTATCTTATTAAGTATTAAAGATATTAACATTTGTCTATTGTAGCCAACACTGATGGACTTAAAATTTCTAAAACAAAGTAAAATAAAAGTAAATAAAAAATATTGGATCATAAATTAGTTAAACGAAAATTAATACAATGACAGATGTATTTGTAGAAATGTATAATGTGAGTCTTCAAAATATAAAGTTCAGGATTTTTGCCAACTACGGAATTACACAATTAAAAAGTTATTATTATTATTATACATAAGAATACAAACTGCTTTGAAGTCACTGAATTTAAAATCCGGTTCCATCATGAGGAGGAGGTGGAGGTGGTGGACCTCTAGGTGGGAATGGCGGCCTAAATTGGGGAGGTGGAGGTGGAGCACCTTGCTGAACGGGAGGTGGAGGCGGCCTCCATCCAGGGGGTGGTCTCGGAGGTGGAGGCTGAAAATGAGAAAATTGCCCTTGGGCGCCAACTCCCCATGGAGGCGGTGGAGGAGCCATCATCCTCTGTGCATTTTGTTGAGCTTGGGAAGTCGGTACAGGCATTGGAGGCAGTGGAGGCGGCATTCCGGGCGGTAGAGGCGGATGCGACATGTTCATCGGTGGTAGAGGCGGGGGTGGAATTGCCGATGGGGGGAAACCACCCTGTGGTGGAGGTGGGACAGGGGGTGGTGGTGGGTGTCCCATGGGAGGAACAGGAGCACTTGGAGGGGGCGGTGGTGGAACCACCATACCATGATGCATCGTGTGATGGTGTAATGTTTGATGCGTTGCCATCGGTGGAGGTGCCAAAGGTGGAGCATCCGCAAACAGCTGATGTGGTCTGTCCGCTTGACTTAGTGGATTCTGGGCAGCTAGGAGCCTCTCAGCTGCACTTCCGTGCCTTTCTCCTTTCGCGTCCCGCTTAAATGCGTACGAAACACTAATTGGCCGATTGCATAAATATTGGCCGTTCATGGCTTCTATTGATGCATCAGAAGCATCGAAGGATGCGAAATTAATAAAGGCAAAGCCTTTCGAGTTTCCGGTCTCTGGGTCTCGCATAATCTGCACAAAAAATTAGAATTATTAGCAATGGTGTTAGTTAATTCGATTTTTAGTTAGTTTTAATTCTGAAATAAATGAGTTTGACTGGTAATTAAATTTTATATACCTTTGGTGTCTGAAGTATGACACCGAAAGCACTGAATGTGTCATACAACAGCTTCTCGTCAACTTCGGGATCTAAATTTCCAATAAAAATATTGGCCCCTACATCCAGATTCTTTTGGTGAGCACTCGCTTTGTTCACCCGGATTGGCTTGCCGTATAATTTTATCATATTCATGATTTTAATGGCATAGTCTGCATCCTCTTCTCCCATGAATTCTACAAATCCATAGCCTTGGTGCATTTGCGTCACCCTGTCCTTTGGCATGTGAACATTTACTGTAAAGAATGAATGGATTAAATGAAATTAAAATTTATTTGCCAATTTAAAAATATACTTTCCTTTTATTGATTCGTGAACAATAATTAATACATAAATAAATAGTCGTGAATTCTTACCAACTGGCCCTGCCTGTACAAAAAGCTCCCACATCAAGGATTCGGAGACTTTGTCATCCAAACCACCAACGTATATCGTCGCATCTGTAAAATAAGGTATTATTTTTACATTATTACCTATAGATATAAATAGTTAATAAAACGGAACAAAAGCCGCAAAAAGGAAGTATATCTTACGGAAATCTGGATATTTAAGTATTTCATGTTTTTAATTAAGTTTGTAGTAGAAGATATATCGAAAAAATATAGCTATTGAATAATACTGTATAGTTTTTATTGATAAAAACAGAAATAAATGAGTAAATATACTATAAGAAATATAACCTCAAATCTAATGGAAAGTGATTAATAACTCTCTGTAAATAGAAAGAATAGGGATAAATTAGATTTTTAATGAAGAGAGGAGTATAATTAGCGATATGATCTATATAAATACCTTGATTTCGTTCAGCAATCGGACCAGCGGCCATAATTAACGTAAACTTATTTGTAATTAAATTTGGATAAAGACGGCATCAAAATTCCATCAAAATGCCGAAATTGATGTTACCGGCGGAGGCAGTGTCAGTGCCGCCAGTGGGCATTTGGACAACTTTGGTTTGGTTTTGACACTTGTCAGCTGATCGCAAATCCAAGGCAAGGCGAGTCATTTTTCAATAAATGTACACAAGTGAATGATTTTTACTAGTGCATGTTGACCAAAGAATCGGGATAATGTACGTTTTATCTACGAAAATTGTGATATTAGAAAAAATGGCTGCATCAGCCGATAACTATAATATAAAAATCCATGACAATAATTATCCCTTATTCGGAGCACAACTCAGGGTGACAGCTACGTAGATTTTAGGTAGATAATTCTTAATAACCTTCGAAGCATTACTTCGAATTATTAAAAGGAAATATATCATATTAATAAGAAAAAATGGTGCGCGTCATTCCGGTGCATAACTTCCTGGAGCAGAACGTTGCACAAATCGAGGAGCCAACAGCGGCTTGTGTTGCTCACTCTCTCAATAATGAATTACTTCTTTTGGCATTACAAAGTCATTGTATTGAAGTTCATGATTTAACAACTCCTGATTTAAAATTGGTCACTGTTTTTCCGACAGTCGACCTAGTGAGTCAATTGCTTCATTGCTCGAAGGGCGATTATGTGGCTACTTTGGAATCAAAATATTCCAGGGATGGAGGCTCGGATAATAAATTCGTCAGAATTTATGTAAATTGGTCTTCGAATGATCAGAGTCAAGCAATGAGAGCCAGGATTGCTGGCAGGGTTACTCCTAGTTTAAATAGACCGATGAATAGTTTGGAGATGATAGAATTGCCTTTGAATCTGCAACCGATTATGATCGCCTGCTGTCAGGCAACTGGGAATTTACTCGTTGCTGGGAGAACTACAGCAGTTTTGCATGAATTTAAAGTTGAGACTCTGCAACCGACAAAATTAAAATTCATCGACTTTGAACCGAGACCCTGGGCTTTGAGTCTCTCTTTTACACCAACGCACATGGAGATTGTCGAGGGTTTTGTCTCTGTTATGGACTGTTCACATTTCCTTGTATTCAGGTAATAATGCGGATGTTTGATTAACATTTTCTGAGGTGTTACGCTTTTTTACACATAGATAACATTCTTCTTTATATTTTCAGACTTTGCAACCCCTTCTACGAGGATATTGATCATCTCAGTTCTCTAACTTCTGACAACTCTTCTTCGAAGTCCACCCAATCCACAAGTCGCTCGGAATGCGACAATTCTCTTTCCACTGAGACTCCCTCGAGAGTAATTCAAAACGGCAACGTCTCATTTGCAAAAACTATAGAGCGAGACAAGAATATCTTCAATATTCAAGCCAATCCCGCAGCTACAAATTTCAATTCAAGTTGGCTTCAAGCTGTGAAGACACGAGCAACTGAAGGCAAATTTATTGACTGGGATCGTCTGTTACATAGTGAGCGAGAAGAAATCCATTCTCTTATTGGCCAGGAATTAATAGACCCAGCTTCTGATCCTCTAACCGTAAGCTTTCCTTCCATAAGTTTAGAACGAGCAGGTCCGGGTCACACTCTCAGCCCTTTTATCCTAAATTCTCCAGAGACTGAAGTCTCCATTAAAACTTCTTCTCCAGACAGTGGCTGGTCAGAAAACTATGCTGTGAAAAATATCCTCAGGCTCGAGATAGCTAAAGAAAATTTCTCCGGCAGTGATTATTTCTCAGCTTCAGTTTTAAAGCCTCTTTACCTCAGAACAAAGCGCAATAATTCTTGCTTAAAGAAGTCTATTTTGAGGTCTGAGAAGTATGAATATCTTCATGGAATAACTTGTCTCATCTGCACATCCCAGGAAGGTTACATTTATCACTTTGCTGCCGAGCAATGCGAAGAATTCAACTCTACTTGCCTTACGACATACACCTTCACCGCACCTGTAAATCACGTAGTTCTGGAACACACAGTTCTTCATGTTCTCACAGAAGCTGGTCTCGAATCCTACACTCTGAGAATTTCCCACCATGTAGCAAAGACTTCAATTCAGGCTTCCGAATCCGAAGAAATGTATCCCGATGTTTCCGAACCTGTTTGCTTGATAGGCTTGCGACCTTTTCTGGGAATAGAGACGATCCTGAGTTCCAGAAGTAACATAGTTCTTTTAGCCAAAGCAGAAAGTTCATGGACTTTATATTCTCTTAAACTTCCCAAACCAGAGGAAATATACGTCGATATTCTTAATGCCGCGAGAAATCATAAATCTTCAAGTCCCACAACTTATCGACATTTATTGGAAGAGGCTCATGCAATCGTGAGATTAGCCAAAGATGTTATTCAGTTCAAAGCAGATGCGAGCAAAAAATATTCCCCGAGAGAAAAATCGAAGAATTCGTTGGATGACGTCTTTGATCAGTCTCGAGAAATTTTAGGAGACTTCCTGGGGATTTATTACAAGACAGATTCTGCTGGGAAGGCAAGAAGCACGTTGGATGACCTTTATGATCAATCTTGCATGCTTTTAGGTGATTACTACATAGAGTCGGACTCTGAAATAGATTGGCGTTTGTCTATTCCTTATTATAGGATGTCTAGATTAAAAGTTAGTGAAGTTCTCTCGAGAAAATCAGCTAGGAATGCACCAGGACTTGTCCTCTTTTTGACAGAAACATTGTTGTCAATGAAGAGTGGAGTGGATGCTGATGAGCTTTTTCAAGGACACAACGTCGTAGATATAATTGGAGCAGAAAATAAAGAAGGTTTATTAAAATTGATTCTAGGAAGTACTGTCCTTCAAGAATATGCCACAGAGAAGTTGATAAAGCTTTTGGAATCTCAAGAGTACGATGACTATAATCGATTAGCTCTCGTGCTTTTGTATACAGAAGCTGGGAAAGAAGAGCAATTCGAAAGAGTTTTGAAACCAATTTCTGGAGTCTTTATAGAGCAAATGATTTTGGAATATCCTCACTTGTTATTCGATGACTCAAATATAAATATGAAGAGTTCGGAGGCTCTGTCTTTCTCAAATTTCTCAGGAGCATTGATGCGTCATAAACCTAATGTCTTTGCTGAAATTTTAACTCAACTTATAAGAGGAGATACTTTGACCCTGCATCAGATCATGCAAGTTTTTTTAGAGTATTTGCCCTCAAGAGTTGGAAAAGATGGTCACGATGCTGCAGCGGCTTTGCAATTTTTCATCGAAGTTTATTTGAGGAAGTACTTTAAAAATAATGGAATCAATAGAAGGAAGAAGGGAGGATACGATTTTGCAACAGTGGAAGCTTTCAAAATTTTAGTGAGATCTTATTTGGGAAAATTGGTCCAGACGAGGGTTTATAGTTTGAAGACAGAGGAAAAGAAGGAAGATAGTGAAGAAATTCATCTTTTCGAAAATAAGCGACCGAAATATTTGAATAAAATGCCTCCTTGCGCGAAAGACTTTGGGGTGGATTTGGAAGTTTCTGTTTTGGAAGAACTTGCAGAAGATGAAAATAATTACAACGTTCGATGTGAGGTTTTAAAACTCCAGGCTTTGATCGCAAGTGGATTCTTGCCTCCTGAATGTTTAGAGGAAATTTCGCAATTTTTAGAGACAGAGGAAGTCGATGGAAGTCTCTCTTTAAAAAGTTTATGTAATCAAAATACTGAGGCAGTTACAAAAATGCTGATGGAGAAATGCCCTCAGGTAGTTCTATTTTATTCCAAGGTAAGAATATCATTATTTTAAACTGTTATCCTTGATATTTTAGATCTGAAAATTAAAATTTCTTTTCTGTTGCAGGATAAATATACCAAAGAAAGCGATTGGAAGGTTCTAATCGAAATATTGCAAAATAAAATCTCGACGATAAAAGACAATCACAGATCGTCGGGGTTTTTCGAACAAACCTTAGTCGGTAAGAAATTTTTTTAAATTTAATAAATAAGCTTTAATTAACAATAATGAATAATAATATAATCAAGATGGTCATTTTATATTTGCTTATAGAAACTTTGACCCATGTAGCGAAAGTTTTGCCACTTCCATCTCTGCACAATATTCTACCAAAGGATGATCGGGAATCATACGAGTATTACATGCAGATTCATAGTCAAATTATGCGAGCAAATCGGATTAAATCGGTAATGATGAAAACTGGTAATCAATTTCTATCAAAACTAAATTTATAAAGTTTAGTAATGAATATTTAGTATTGGCTAATTTAACATGTTTAATAGTTTCTCTCCTCTAAAAAGGAGTGGTAAATTGAGAGAGAGAAAGAAAGTAAAGATTTTTAAAATTTTAAATATTTTACTGTTGAAATTGTTCTTTATGTCTGCGTTACCAAAGATAGGAAGTTATTCAATAATTCTATATGTGAATGTATGTATACGATGTTCACAGCTTGATTTTTACATTTATGTGGTAGAATTTATGACGTTATACAAAAGTGGATTCTAATAATTAAATAATATGCTCGACAGTATTTTCAATTTAAAGTTTCAGTGTAAAAGTACAAATTGCGAAAAGAATTAATTTTTGAAAAATAAGTTTTAACTTTATAGTTTGTCTTTATAAGCCTTGTAAATTACAGAGAGTAATGAAAAAAAAATTATTAGTCTCCACTTAAGCGAATTTCCTAACAGACCTTATGCAAATGCAATTTTATTATTAGATTTAATTATATTGCTCAGGTCTGAATAATAATAAAATATATAGCACAAGTTTTAAAAATATTTATGTGTGGGATAAAAAAAAATAATCTATCAAAGAGATCTTTATTAGTAAAAACTACCAATTTCCACTTTTTGATGTTGATTTTTTAAAAGGATTTTTCTCTACTATTTATACATTTTTCAAGTAATTTACAACTATAGAAGTTTATGAACTTGTTAAAAAATATCAAATGACACGAAATCTCGAAAATCAACGACGGCTCCCCCTAATAATTAATTTAATAATCTGTGTTTATATTTAAAAGAAAGAATGGAGGAATTTTCTTAAAGTCTAGATAGTGATGTTTTAATTAAATAGTTAGCGAGTAACAAGTGAGCATTAGAATTATGCTGTATTCTTGAGATAATTGTAATCATTTCAGCTTTAGTAATTTTTCATATTTTTTTACGTTGCGATTTTAACAACGACTTAACAATCAAATGTATTGTTCAAAAGAAAAATAAAAATTTTATTCCTAGGATGAAAAATTGTTTTCACATTAATTTTACAAAATAAGAAAGTGTATTTTTTTCAATTTTCCCGCGAAAGTGGTTCAGGACCGTCGTAAAGTATTTCGTTATTAAATAATATTATTAAATAATAATATTATTATATTATTAAATAATACCGTCGCTATTCACACACGTTCACACGACAAAATTTTTGAGGAATTTGGCCATATTTGGCCGCGGTAAATGTGAATATGGCGCGGAAATTTTAAATATTGTTAAATATTAAAATAAAATAGAGTTTTTTATAGTTGAAATTTAAAATTATGATAATGTCGAATTTAATTTTTGTAATATAATGCATGTAAAAATAGATAAAATGCCCATTGCCCAACTCTCAAATGAATATTTCAGATTTCAAACGCTATATCATTTACAGATGAAGAGTTTTTTTAATCAATTAAATGCGAAAGAAAGTTTGTAAGTAAATTACATTATCTTCTCTTTATTATTATCCCTGAAGGGATTGTCGTCGTCAAATCGAGACATTTTTGTATTGAAATGGAATTTATTAACACAAGTTCTTGTAAGAGCACAAATTAAATAAACTACCAGCGGTTTTAAAGCCGACTATCCATCGTTCTTGTATGAAATATTTTTTATTTTTCATTTCGAGGGGGGAGCCCCTTTATGCCCCCCAGGCTACTTTATCGACGGCCCTGAGACTGCTCACTGACTTTCCGTTCAAGAAATTCTGTCATTGGCTGACATTTGAATCGCGCGCCAAATTTTGACCAATGGCAGTATTTCTCTAGCGAAAAGCCAATTGTGCTGTTATTGGTCAAAATTTGGCGCGCGATTCAAATTTCAGCCAATGACAGAATTTCTTGAACGGAAAGTCAGTGAGCAGTCTCAGGGCCGTCGATAAAATAGCCTAGGGGGCATAAAGGGGCTCCCCCTCGAAATGAAAAATAAAAAATATTTCTGTAGTAAGTACCAATACCAATGAGACTGCAGATGCAGTTGCAGACTGCAGTTCACCATGTCACTCTCACTGCAGTTACATACATGCAGTGCGCCTGCCAAACCAGATCTCTGACTAAACCAAACCCTCCCCCCCGAAATTTTTTTCTGGATACGACCCTGTCGCACGTACAAATGGCTTGGTAAAGTTGGTAAAGTGGTAAAGTCTACTTGGTAAAGTTTTCTATAATATATATTGAAAAACCATGGACCTTTATAGGTTATATAGGTCAGAAAGTCTGAAAGATCTAAAAGTATATAAAAATTAAAAGTTGCTGTCAGTATTTGAAAAAGGTAAGTATTTTTGATAATATTTACAATATTTTTAAAGCATTATTAAACACTTTTAAATCAAATATTAATCTTTTTAAAGAATATTCTATAGAAATTAAAATTAAAATATTTGTTTGTCTATATTATAAATCATTTGACTCCTTGTTCTTGTCGGTTTTATGAAAATTTGGTAAACTTTACTTTTTTTGTAGGATCTGTGTCTATTACAAATTTACTTATTTAAAATAAATAATGTACGACTCCGATCCCTCTTGCTACGAAAGTGATGTTGTCATCGGTAAGTCTTTCCGGTCTTTCCTATTTTCATAAGGAACAGCTTTATTCTTTTCTCTTTTACTTATTTTTATTATCAAATTTCTAGGATCTTGTAATAATGGAAGAGGAACTGTGAATTTAGCGTTTTACAAAGTGACAAATAAGCCGGTCGTGATGAAAAAGTTTTATCTGGATAGTGCAGAGCAAGAGGATTACAATCTTATTGAACGAGAAATTGTCATGATGAGACAAATGCGGCATCCAAACATCCTGCCTTTTCTTAGTACTTTTGTGTGTGGACAATCTTTGTGTGTCATTTCGCCTTTGATGGCTTATGGATCATGTAGCGATTTAATCAACGAATATTTCACTGAAGGACTTCCAGAATTAGCAATAGCCTTTATATTGAAAGATATTTTACAAGGACTCGAATACATTCACAATCGTGGCTTAATTCACTGGTGATTGTAACTATTTAAAAGCTCTAGAAAAATTTTATTCTTTAATTTATTTTTCTTTAAAATATTTATTATCTTTTTTAACTTTTAGCGCAATAAAAGCAAGTCACATACTAATATCAATTTTGGGTCAAGCATGCATATCAGGATTGAAATACTCATGCGAAATAATGCAAAATGGTAAGTGGCAGAGGAATATATTTGCTTTCCCGAAGTCAACTGCACCAAATCTGAAGTGGCTGAGTCCAGAATTACTTGAACAGGTAATTGTGAAGCTAAAGACTTTCATTGTTTTCTAGTATAAATGAATGGTCCAATTTGATTAATTCTTTTCATATTTTTGTAGGATCTCCACGGATATAATGAAAAATCAGACATCTATAGTCTTGGGGTGACGATCTGTGAACTGGCGAACGGAGTTGTTCCATTTTTTGACATGCCAGAAACTTTGATGTTGACTGAAAAAGTTCGGGGATGTGCGCCTCACATAATTGATCGTTCAACTTTTCCTCAAGATCCAGAGAATCCAGGAAATCCAGAAATAAAGCAATGTAAGTTTGTATAATTATGTACACTGTCATTTATTTATAAAACTTGTATTTAATTCTAACTTTCTTTTATTTCAAGCAAACGGTGATGAAAGTAACAATAGTCTTAATGCGAACGATAAGCGAGTAGAATCTTTATCGACTCGCAAATTTTCTGAGCCCTTCCATGCGCTCACAGAAGTATGTTTGCAACGCAATCCCAGAAATCGTCCTTCGATCTCTCAGCTTATTTCTCATCCATTTTTTAAGCAATGTAAAAAAGCTGACGGAACACTTATCGATATTCTCAAAATTGTTGTGCCGATTCATCAAAGAAAGATAGAGTCCGCTGGTAGGCATTTATATTTACCATATACTGGTGTAATTTTTATTTTAATCATTAAATAACAACATATTTTAATTAATTATATGGATATGATTTTATTATATTTTTCAGCCGGAGATCAAAATATAGCAATTTCAATTGAACAGTTAGAAAATCTGGACTTGGAAACCTTTCATTGGGATTTCGACAGCACTTGAATATGTTTCCATATTTTAAATCGCCTTCTGTGTTAAATTTCGAATTTTATATGAAAGTTTACATCTTTAATTTGATTACTCCTTTGACTTTTATTCATAAATTGAAGCTCCGAATTCTGTAACCCTACATAAAGTGTGGCATTAGCCCCCAATATCCTGAAATTCGATTCAATTGTTAGGTTGATGTACTTTATAGAGACTGAAGTATTATTTGAGCATGTATCTACAATCGTAAGTGATCTTAGTTTTTATCATAGACAAAATATAAGTAATTTTCAAGTTATTAATAATGTAAGACTATTTGTCAAATTGTTAAGTACGAAACAATATATCATGTTCAGAGTTGTAAATAAAATTCTTTAATTTGAAATTCGTGCTTAAATGTCATGAGGGATTGATACGAGAAGTGGTAAATAGGCTAGAAGAGACGGAATGTAATTGGTTGTTTCCTTTGAACCGCAAAACTGATTGGTTGGTGAGTGTAAACGTGTCACTTACAAACAAAAGCTAACCTGGTAGTCACTCGGCGTCATCAGGAGAGAGAAGGAGAACGTCAATAGACCGATGGCGATGGTAGGGACGAATAATAATTTGCTGATGTTCTCTGGTGTTGCTCTTGCTCAGCTGTTTACTGGATAACGCGTACAGCGCACAGCAAGCTTGGCATTTCTTAACCCAAGCTGGTACGGAGTGGATGCGGAGTGACTATCCAAATTTCTGACATATCTGTGCCACAATTTTCTAACGGGAGTTTTTTTTTTTATATATTTCCTAGTGGTATAGTAATTCTCAGAGTGGAAAGCAAGTTATAAAACTTATCTTCGAGATTGAAAAGGTGCTACCATGAGCGAATTAACTCAAGAAGAAGTAAGTATTGAGTACATAATTTTAAAACTGTCTCAAGTTTTTTTGTGTTTACTCATTTTCCTGATTACGAATCACAATTTTTTTTGTAAAGCTCATGATATTTTTTCTTATCTTGTCGTTCTTGTTCTCTACTACTTTGTTTGTGGGATATGCACGCAAGGAAACGAAAATAGGAACAAGAGAGTGACAAGGACGAGACATTTCGAATCATGCGTTTCTTTGTTGTATTACTATTACATAGATATTTGTTCTTTGCATGGGAAGAAGTAATGACTCCGATCGAAGGTTTTGTAATAAAGAATAATTATATAACTAATTAAATTTGCATCCGAGTACCCTCATTAAATCAAAGAAGCTTATTTCTTTTTTATTTATAATATTTCATGTTAGACGAATAATTTTTAAACAAAAAGTAATATTTTTCTGTCAAATCATCCAGAGGAGTTAGATATGTTTTGGAATGGAATCAATTGAACTTCTGTGACCCTGTGGGACGAAAAACAAATCTGAAAATGTTTTATTAAAATTCTAATGGTTTGAATTAACTTGGATTCCTTCTTGCTTATTTGTTTTGGAACGTTCCAAAAAAGTTTCTCATATCATGTACCCACTGGTTTATCTGTTTCATATGAATATATATCCAACAATTGTATAATATTTAAATAATACAACAAGTTTGAAAGGTGGAAGTATAATTGGTTACAAGTGAAAGAAAATCAATGAGCTGAAGGTTAAATGCGATCAATAAAGAACGATAGTATTTTACTCGAAATTTGAAATGTGAATGATGAGCTGTCCCTCCATGAGGGACTCCATTCGTATTGAAAAGGCTGCCTGTGTTGGTCTTTTGACTGATATTTTCAAGCAGAACTCCGATATAAAATTACCTTTCTAATTGATAACTTTTACTTAACAGTAACTTATCTGTTACTTACATCATCAAGGGTTTACTAAACTTTTTGTTTCCTACCAGATTTATTTCAAGGAAAGCAGTAGGGACCAATTCAATGCCAACAATAATCTTCTTTGTGTGAACTGAGTGCCAAAGTATTTTTATAACAAAGAAATTAGACTTGATTTCCCCGAAGATGCACACGTCTCTTTATTAAATTATTCGTGATTCAAATACATTTTTTCACTTATTTAATACAATTTTTTATTTATTCTAATGTTATTGCTAAAAATATAATTGCCGACATGCAATGCATTCTAATTTTTTAATTTAGGCTGTTCTAATCGAGGACATTTTTTTCTTATAGATGAGGCGAAGGCGGTTAGCTCGCTTAACAGGTTTGGCGACAAACAATAGTGCGATGAGCGTTAACAGTACTTCTGTACCCACTTCTCCAGACACTCCTGGGCCTTCAAACATTTCTCCCAGTTCTGTAATTTTTGCTCCTGCTTTACAGCAACCTCAGAATCAACAAGTTTCAATGGATGTGGATGAAAACAGTGAAAAACAATCCAACGCTTCCGGCATTGATGTCGATTCCGGAATTGAAAATATGGAGGTGGAGGAATCAGATAGAAAAGAAGCGACGCCTAGATCACGAGTAAGTTGAAAATTTCATTTTAAAATTATTAAATTCTATAGTAATGTTAATCTCTAACCCAGATTATCTATTTTCAGACCACGAGTTCCAGTACCGATGTAACAGTGGAACAGATTCACGCAATAATATCCCGTGTGCTCTGCGTTACCTGGAAAGAATCAACAGAAGGGTTTATATTTTTAACCGAAACTGCAAAAAGCGTCCAAGCACAGAAGCAAATCGACGCATCGGACATTATAAACGAGGCGCTAGTGGAAGTTCTGCATATGTTTTCTGAAGGAGAGGACCCTTTAAAAGAAATTACAATGGATGTTTCCCTAGATCTCGAGGAAAGTCCAAACAGTCAAACAAGTCCACTATTAAGTCCCATCATGGCTTTTTCCGCCTTTCCACTTCCTTTTATCTCCAACAATAAATTTCGGTCAAAGACTCTTACCTACTTGATGGACTGCTACACTAGAGTCGCAATCGAGGAAAGGAACCATCCGAAAAGATCAAGTATCCCTCCTCTTTCGGAAGTCCTAGCAATCTTGCGTGCACAGTGCATTCAACACACGAACCTTGTTCTTCAGGGAATAATCGATCCTATCCAAGATAATTTATCATCGATAACCACTTCACCTCTTCTTTATCCACTCCTCTCTCAAAAACTTCCTCGGGGTTTTCTACACGAGCTCGTTGCCAGAACACACACGAATACTCAAGGCTTCAATAAAATATTCACTCCACTTCTTCAAGGTCTTTACTTGTCAATGCAGCAAGCTAGTATGGTTGGAAACACACATCGCAGACCAATCGAAGCTCTCGAGGAATTGATTGATATCCGTGTAGGCACAAGTGGAACCATCCGACCAATCTGTAGACTACTTACTCATCAGATTCAATTCCTTCCTGACGTAATGACAAGCGCAGTCGGTAGAGAATTAGCTAGAACTTCTTTTCTAGGACCATTTCTCTCCGTTTCAGTCTTCGCCGAGGATCAACCTAGAGTAGCGGAGAAGTTTTTCAGCGGAAACCCGTCTACTGATAAATCGATGAATCTTACTCTGCAGCAGGAACTGGAAAGTATAAGGAATTCGCTTCATAAAATGCTGCATGCAATCTTGGCAAACAGCAATTGTCGCGAAGCTACTTTAGCTTATCTTGCAGCTTTATTAAGACACAATGAGAAACGGACACAAATTCAAGCGGAAGAATTCACTCTTGCTGGAGACGGATTCATGTTGAATTTGCTCTCCGTTTTGCAAATGCTTTCTGTAAAAATTAAATTGGACAAGATTGATGCTTTATATCCGTTTCACCCCAATAGTTTTGTAGAAATTGGTAATGAGACTAGACTGAAGTTGAGTTCCCAGGAGGTGGTGGATTGGCTTAAGGAGTTGGAAAAGACTCACAAATGGACAGAGGCGAAATTTCCTACACAATGCTGGTTTTTAACCTTGCATTGTCATCACGTGGCGCTTCTTCCAGCTCTGCAGAAGTATCAAAGGAAGTTGAGAGCACTTAGGGATTTACAGAAGATGTTGGATGAATTGCAGGCGACTGAGGCACAGTGGAAAGATTCTCCATTTGCTGGTCGAAACAAGGAATTGATTAAGCGATGGAAGCAGCAATTGAAACGACTTGGAAGATCAAAATCTTGCGCTGATGCTGGTTTGATAGATCCGGTATTGCTCAGGCGATCACTTCATTTTTACGCTTCTGTCGCTTCAATTCTATTAGGACTTTTGACTCAAACTGGTCCTAACAGCGTTCTTCCTGAACTTCCCCTTCCGCAGGAGGTTCCCAAAGTTTTTACTGCTCTTCCAGAGTGGTATGTTGAAGATATCGCTGAGTTCTTACTTTTTACACTACAGTTCAGTCCTGGAGTTGTGGTCAATAACATGGACAATTCACTCATAACCTGGCTCCTAGTCGTGGTTTGCTCACCACACTGCATTAGAAACCCTTATCTCATTGCAAAGGTCATCGAAGTTCTCTTTGTGATTAATCCAAGTGTTCAGGTATGTAATTTTAAATAAAAATCCATTTTATACATCTACCTTTGATACCATTTTATTCATTAATCTTGTAAATTATTTTTTCTTTAGGGAAGGACTGAAGCCCTTCACGAGCAAATAATGTCCCATCCAATCTCAAGGACACTTCTTGCGTCCTATCTAATGAAGTTCTACACAGACGTGGAAACGACTGGTTCGAATTCCGAATTCTACGACAAATTCTCGATTCGCTATCACATAAGCTTGATCCTTAAATCAATGTGGGACAGTCCAATCCATCGAGCAGCGATCGTCAATGAGAGTAACAACGGAAAACAATTTGTCAAGTTCATCAACATGTTAATGAACGACACGACTTTTTTGCTCGACGAAAGTCTAGAGTCTCTTAAAAGAATTCATGAAGTTCAAGATCTTATGTCCGATGTTAGTGGCTGGTCAGCTCTTTCGCAGGAACAGCAACAAACTCGCTCAAGACAATTGACTGCTGATGAACGACAGGCTAGATCTTATTTGACTTTGGCGAAAGAAACTGTCGCCATGTTCCATTATCTAACCGTCGATATTAAGGGTCCTTTCCTGCGACCCGAATTAGTAGCGAGACTAAGTGCCATGCTGAACTTTAATTTGCAACAGTTATGTGGACCCAAATGCAAAAATCTTAAAGTGAAGAATCCACAGAAGTACGGATGGGAGCCAAGAAGCATGCTTAGTCAGTTGGTTGATATTTACCTACATCTTGACTGTGATAATTTCGCTGAAGCATTAGCTAGTGATGAAGTAAGTCTATTTTAGAGATTTTTAATTTAATTTTTTAATACATTCTGATTTTCTTATTGAATTACATTTTTATTTTTCGTTGCAGCGTTCCTTTTGTAAAGAGTTATTTACGGATGCGGCAAACAGGCTGCAAAAATCGGCGATAAAAACAATGACTGAGATCGAACAGTTCAAAGAATTGGCTGAACGAGCTGCAATCATTGCGAGAGACAATCGTGCACGCGATGAAGATTATGGAGACGCACCTGAGGAATTTAGAGATCCTCTTATGGATACGCTAATGGAAGATCCGGTGAAACTTCCATCTGGAATCATTATGGATAAGGCTGTTATAATTAGACACTTGCTAAACAGTGCTACTGATCCGTTCAGCCGACAGCCTCTCAGTGAAGATATGCTCACACCAGGTAAACAATTATTTATTGATTAAATAAATTAGCTCAATTTTTTTACGAACAAACAATTAATTAAATATTTCCTTCCAGTTGTCGACTTAAAAGAAAGAATAGCAGTCTGGAAGCAGCAGAAGAAAAAAACTGAGAGCATATAAGTGGCTCGTAGAGAAATGTCATAGATTTTCAAGCATAGTTGAGTTGATTTTTCCAAGTGGTTAATGGTGTATTTTACCATCTGTCATCGAATATCGCCATTGAATTCAAACAACCACGGTGCAAAGATCTCACTCTATTGTGAAAAAATTCCACTCAATACATTTACAGTTTTATATGTATACAGGATGAACAGACTGCAGCTACGAAACTGCCAATATCACTCAGCATAACACATGAGAACGTTGTAAATATTAAGTGCAAGTTAAATTAGGTATGAGAAATTAAATTTTAATTTTCTGCTCGTCATGATCTGCTCTAATTTGAATGAAAAATCGGTAAGTTATACATAGATCAAATTTGCGAACTAATGCTATCTTTAATCTGGAATTGAAAAATATGTCTTTCAATGTATGTTTGTCAACTTAAATATTTCGAGTTGATTAAAATTCTCATGTGCATTGTCAAAGGCTGCATTAGTGATGAAAACATCTTTAATAAACATTTTCCAAATAATTTGATGTCAATATTAAATAATAACAATATTAAAGATTTAGAGGAGAAAAGTTTTTGTTATTAAGACAAAAATAATTTTAAATTTCATTTCACTTTTTACAAGTTTTGGATATATAAATATATGTCAAAAAATTGTCTCATTGTTTTTTTTTTATATAGTTTTTAGTAGTTTAAAAAATTATTATTATTCATAATAATTATAACCATAATTATTAATAAAATTATGGTCTAGTCGAATCGGGTTAATTGATTAAGGAGTGAATTATATTTCACATTCCAATCTTCTTATTGAGATGCCTGATTGAATTTTTAAGATGCATTTATTAACGAGCCTGTTTGAATGGTTAAAAAATACCTAAAAGCGCAAAACAATGTTGAAATTAAATTGTAATACACTAATGCAGCAAATTAAGGACAATTCGTGTTCGTATTTGATGATAAAAATAATAGAAAAATAATACTACTGAGAATTTTTCAAATAAAGTGTAAATAAAAAAAAAAGTAAGCAATCAAATTTGGCTCAGATCAAAATTCTGAACTGTTTGATATTAGCAAATATTAGCAATCAATTTGCGAAGAATTCTTGGTAAATCGGAAAATACGAGTGAGCCGTTGAAAATTAAAGGAAGTGTTATCATGCTGAATTCTCATAAAACTACTGTAAATAGTTTCACGTGCGAATTTCTTGTTTAAATCGCTACCTTAAGCTAATGAAATTTTGCCGATTATCAATTTCAATAATTAAGAACTTCGGTATTACTGTGTCCTCCTGCTTCTAATTTAGATTTTGTACATATTAGCATCGATGTAAATTAAAGGTTCCAAAAAAATCGCGAAACCCATCGAAACAGAAAGTACATAATGAATTGTTTATTCATTAGATTTAAGACGAATATATTATTTATAGATTTTAGGTGAACTATGACTAAGGTAAATATAATCGGTACAATATGTCATTTTCATTTTGAGAAATAAAAAAATTCACAAACGAAAAAATTTGTTTTTCGATATTTTTAAGTTGTAAAACCTTGTACCAAAATTTTCACAACCCTTACCAACCTTTTTTTCAACTTCGGGGAGATAATAACCCACAAATACTAGGGATGAAAGATTTTTATTTCAAATCGTACTCTTAAATATAAATTGCACGAGTAAAGACAAAGTTGTCTTTACTTAAGAAGGCAATAAGTTAATTATAAATAACACAAGTGAAGATTTAACCGTACGCTTCATAACTTCGTTGCTCATTAAAAATTAAATAATTTTAGACTCCATAGACCGAAAATAAAAACCTAATATTTAAATCTCACCAATTTATTATAACGAAGTTCTAATAAAAGGAAGAGTACCTGAAATTTTGCAGCTACAGAGCAAAGTAATGGTTATTAAACAATAGTTTTATTTATTCCAATAATAAAACGTTCAAGGGTCAATATACATGATTTAAAAAATATCAACAAATTATAGTTAATTAGGAAGTTGATTATTTTTACTGATGTATGACTTCCTTCTATTATGCAAATATTATACACAACGTGATGGGGAAACTGAAAGTTGCAGGTACAATCTACCAAAGCTGCTTTTCTATGTTTGTGACTCTTAATATCTGTTAGATTAAACCGTTCGCTAGATTGATATATATTTCTCAACATTATCTAATTACAATTTGATTCATATGTAAGAAATTATCCAAGTTCGTATCATACACAAAATAAAGCAACAAGAATTTCAATTTTAGTAAGATACGATAAGAATAATCAAAAAACGTTGACATTATTGAATAATAATCAACGTTGTATATATTTTATCGGTAACTATCGTTGTAGTTGTTAAAAATTGTAGACGATACAAATTTACTGCGTAGATTCCTCATTTTCAACTGGAACAAATTTTTGATGAACTGATAGAATTGCAGCCCGGTTTCCTTCTTTTTTCTTTCAAGTTAATACGCGCCTCCCACCCAATCCGACGCGAAATTTTCCAATAATCTTATTTTACACACAAACTGAATTAGTCTTAAAAAATATAATCCGCTTTCTAAAATAAAAAAAACATTTCGAAAACGAACATCTCTTTGAAATACTGAGAAATAGTTCTTACTCTGCAATTTTCCTAGACGAAAAAGCGTCTCTTCGTAAAATAGAAAACGATTTACAATTCATGATTCCAGATTATAAATAAGCACCATTTCTCATAATTTACTGACACAATAATTTCTTCGACAGTATATATTTCACATTCCTCAGTATCAAGAGACTGAGTTCTGTGGCCTCTAAAATTCCCAAAAGCAGAGCCATAGATAATCCCTATTCCAAAATTTAAAAAGTTATTCTGTTTCTGAACTCTTTTCAGTTCTTCGAGTAATTAATTACAAATAGGGAAGTGGCTCCGCAGCAAGACATGCAATTACGTAGAGCATTCCCATGTATTTATTAAGCCTAGCTGTTTGTCTCGGAACACTTTGAATTGTATTTGGGTCTCGGAATTGCTTTTCTATTTTAAAAGCAATCGGCACTGTTACCAGTGGCAGTAGAAACGAAATTGAATACCTGAGTGCGAGAACTGCAAAAGTAATGTAGGGCGTGAATAATAAAAATGCGTATAAAATATGGGACGCAGTTTGGCCTATCAGAATGGCTAATGTGACTATCCCAGCCTTTTTATCGCTCTCTAAGTCCCTTGTGTTGTTGCTATGTAAAATAGCCTCCGTATTAAGAGCGAGAGGAATGGCAAAGTAGATTGTTCCCCATTCGATGAATCCGGTCTGTGTCATGAAGGCGAAGACGACCGAAATCGGGCCAAATATTACTAGGATAAGTACATCCCCGAGAGCAATGTATTTCAGTCCAATTCCTCCAGTATAGAGGAAAGAAGAAGACAGTCCTCCAAAGTATACGAGAGCAAGGTGCTCCATTTTCGCAGGAGAGATGGTAGTTAAAAGAACGAAACCTAGGCATCCTGCCGCGTAAAGTATGGCTCCTAAGGATACTAACTCATCTTTGGAGAGAAGCTGATCGACTAATATTCTGTCGTCACTTTTACGGCTGTCTACACCTTTTATGTAATCGAAGTAAGTGTTTACTACGTTTCCGGCACCATGAACTGATATTATTGTGCAGAGAGTCAGGATAAAGGTGATCCAGCTAAAACTTTCGAATCCTGTTGATCGGTAGGCGAGTGCTGAACCCAAAAGGGTTGGCATTAAAGAAGCGCTGAGGGACCATGGTCGAACTGCTAAAAAGTACGAGGAGAGCTTCATCAAAGGCGAGTTCATGGTTGATTTTTTCGAGGCGAAGCTGCTTGTATTCGACGACGAAGCAGCGCCCTTCACTTCCGTAGTGTGAGTCTGTCCACCATTTGAAATCATTTTTGGCTTTGATTCTGTAAAAGAAAGATGATTTTTAGGATCTTGATAATTTATTTTCATTATTTACGATATGGAATATGGAATTTCTTAAATATATTTTTTGAATTAGAAAATTCACAATCATTTATTAAAATAATAAAATAATTGATTAATTAAATTCAATTTCATTTTAATTAGAATAAAAATGTACGTTCCCGACTGCAAAATTAAAAACCGCATGTAGAAAAATATTTATATAAATTAATACTATTAGAAAATGTTTTTGTAATCATATTAAAAAAAGCTATAAATATATAAATAAAAAATGTACAGTAATTGTTAAACGAGTTTTCAAATCAGCAGAAAATTTCATTTTCTTCCTAAAATGAATTTTGAAAACATATTTTTTGACACTAAAACTGATATACCTGATCTTCATTAAAAATGGTTAAATACATTTCTTAAATATACTAAACAACATTTATTATTAGAAAAATTAAATTTTTTTTATAAACCACTTTATTGTTAAACAAAATAGAAATATTCGAAATATTTACCTAATTTTTCTCCTGGAAATTAGAGGTTAGGTTAACATAAACTCCACGTTTCCCCAAAGATAGGATTTCCGGAACACATAATAATCTTTGCACATCAACATTTGTGAGAGCAATTAATTATTATCAAAGTAATAATTTTATAAGAAATTATACAGCTGTTTGATGAAATATGTACATTGGTGACGTGTTTTAATTTCTTTTTTTCTTTCTGATTTACAACTACATATGTATATCTATATAGATGGCAAATTTGTCGCTGCAGGCCAGAGACGGCGCAATGCAATATTATATTGTTGACCAATAGAAATTTAGCGTTCATAGCGATTTAAAATTCCCGCTAAATTTCTATTGGTCAATTATACAATTTCGCACTGCGCCGACTCTGCCGGTCCGCTGCGGACTGGCAATCTACGGCCACTGATTGGTCAGACTATTAAACCGCGGCAAATTTAAAATGAAACCTTAAAAAAAAAAAACTAAAAATGATTCATTTTCTATGAATGAATAATAAAATTTGGAATCCATTAAAGATTTTAAACGTAATAGAAAATTGGATAATTTTTACTAAATATACGCAAACGAAAAAGTAACAAAATAAATACTTATTAAGACAGTTATTTTGAATTAATTTGGATATTTTACAGGAATTACCAGGATATTCGCGGTATTCAATGAGACTTAATGTGTAATTGTATCCTAGATTTATTTACATCTCTGTATTTTTATTACACGATTTCGTGATGATTACTTATAACGTGACAAATACAATCTGCGATAAATATAACTGTAATTTTTAATGTAGATTTTTTTGTGAATACAAGGAATATAAGGATACAATTTTTTGTTTAATTTACGCAGATTAATGCTTCTAATAACAATGATTAAATTTGACATTATTAATTTTAAAAATAATCTTGAATAATATTTAAGTTTTTCTGAATTTAATTCCATATCGAATTGTCCAAAAGAAAATATGTAATCAATTTAGAAAATATAATTAATTACAATTGTTCAAAAATAATCCAGAAGAAATATGTATCTATATAGATCTCTTTGAAATTACCAGAAAAATCACACGTAAATTAAGAAAAAAATATCTATATAAATTTTCATTAAAGATTTTAAAAATCGGAATAAATATTTATTATACCCTGCGTATTTGGATAATCATGAAGCAGAGAAGATATGGGACATTTTCAAAGAATCTTTTTTTCTTCATGAACTTGTTCTTAAGCTAAGGATCTGATAATAGGAAAGAATCTGCATTTTAGGTTTTTTGTCCTGAATATCAGAAATTCCCTTTAGTACTAAATTTACTTTATGGAGACGAACGGAATTATCAATCTTACATGACAATATTTATATATATTTATATATTTATATGTATAATATCGACATTAAATAACAGAAATACGCTAGATAAAGGATTATTTGCAATAATTGATTTATCTGATTTTCCTAACAACGACCATTAAAAACAGTATAGCAAAGATAATTAATATGTTCGGTCGTATAATTTCTGAAAAAGGTTGGATTCGCCTACTGTATCTGTATATATTGCACATGCATACATTTTTTATGGCACCTTAGGCGTTTGTTTCTTTCCTTTAAAGAATTTATTTTTCAAATTTATTTACTTTAATTGCAGGATTCATCCCTCAAGTACTAATTTCTTCAAGAAATCTTTGCCTTGTATTGTATATATTATTACATTCAGAATTATATTTAAAAAATGGAATGTCCTTTTTTTAATACAGTCTAAGGGAACTTAAAAATATATATTTATTATTAAATAATGAAATTAGAATAGGTTCTTGCATTCCAAAGAATTTACTCAAAAATTTTTTCACACCACACATTTTTGGTTTATCTAATCGTCTCTAGAAGAACTACTAGAAATGTTTCCCAAAAATTTTAAGAAAATTAAATAAATACGTGCTAACTCTAATAAACTTGAGACACTTTTTTATTCGCTGGTATTTTCCGTACCTGTTGACACAATCAAAGTTACAAAGATCGAAAACGAATCAAGTGTAGAGACTAAGTTATAAAATGTGGCAAGTTATTTTTAATTAAATTATTCTAATAAATATTTGGTTGATAAAAGGTTCTTCAATTTAGGCTAAATTTCAAGTAACAAAATGAATCAATTACGGTAATTAAATTATTTGAAGTTTTACACCTTTTTTGGTCGTCCGTTAACTTGTTGCTTGGATTACTGACTCTTGAAGTTTTTGTACATTAGGATAAGTACGTAGACAGTGTCGAAATCTTCCTGCGAGTCGAGTGCGACGGTTTTTCTTTCTTAGGTTTCTGAATTGAGTGACTACCAGGAAGGTGCTGAACTAGTTGTCCCAGCATTTGGTCCTATGAAAGGATTTGTCGATGCTCCTGACACTAAATTATATCATTAGTATGAATTTGATGTCCTTTGTATTTCATTTTTTTAAATAATAGTTTTTGAAAAAATTTTCATTATTGTATAATTAATTGCATCTACTTGGAATTAATTATTGTAATCAGTTTGTTTTAAGTTAAAGTTCTAAAACTTAATTCAAGATTGTTTAATTTTTCAAGCAAGGATTATAAACGTCAAACTGTACTGAAAATTTTTTATTCGACCTAGTGTTCGTTGACATGATAATTTCACAACACAGAGTGAGCATTCATTAGCATTCATTAATAAAATAGTCGTCAAAAACTTTGAGAAAAATGATTTCTAAATGTAAGTTCTAACTTAAGTGCTAGTGCAATACTTTAAAAAATGATAATTCAATACAGCTAAGGCAATGTCTCAACCAAATAAATTGTAAACCAGTCTAAAAAAGTTCTTCTAAATTTACAAAACACTCGATATTACAAAATAAGTTAATTACTTTCGTCATTTTAATAAATTGTCAAAAAAAATCTAATTAATGTAGTGCTGAGATTATTAAAAAAAGAAAAATGTATTTTCCTCAAATTACAAGACTATTATTACATAAAGAAAAACATAAAGTAAACATAAAGTATCTTGATGTTTTCAAAAACGTTGCCAACAAAATATCTAAAAATATAGAAACGAATCGTATTGATTAATTGATACGAAAAAAGAAATTACACCACGTGAAAGAATAAAATTTTCCTTGGAAGCAAAAGTTTCATAAAATTTTCATTTTTAAAAAACTAGGTACGAAATCTTTACCTTCTCGAGTTAAAGGTAAATGGCATATCGAAAAAAAAACTAAGAAAGAGAGAAAATCATTATCAATCACGTGTACTTTCTTTAAAGTAAATTTTAAAAAATCGCTACAAGTGTAAACGTTTTGAAAACCGAAAATACAATACTTACAATGGAATAAAGTAACAGTCACGTTGGAAGTTATTGATTATCACTGTGAATAAGCCTAAATATGCATAGATGCATGTATAGTATATGTAAATACAAATAATTAAAAGATAAATAATAATAATAATGTTCGAATTGGTCCATACTCTCCTGCATTCTATGTGCCAAAAATAAAATCACGAGCTGAAGAAACAAATTTAGAGCATTTGTAACACAATATCATGCATGAATATCTACAATTCAAAAGAGGAAACCAACCAAACTAAAATCCTTGTATGTAATAAGAATTGCTTTGAGGCACGTGAAAGTCACAAAGATTTTCCATAAGTGTAAATTAAAGGGATGAAAGTAAAAAGTGGATAAAAATACTTTGTTTGTAAAAGTGGGATAAAAAATTCTTCAGAGTAAAAATGGGACAAAGTGAATTGTCAGAGCTAATCATCGGTCGCATTAGTGTGCCGTTTTTCTTCAGAGAATTCATTTTACCCAGTTTTTACTTTGAAAAATTTTTATCAAACGGAAAATTTTTACCCACTTTTTATTTTCAGTCACTTAATTACTTGTCAACTAATAATTCTAGAGTTCATTTTTTTTTCAATTTTCGGTGAAAGTAGTATCCTCAACTATGATTAAAAATTATTTTTTGAAATTTCATAGATCCACAAGTGGGATTTTTTAATCATAAGTGAGGAAAAGGACTGTGTTTTTCTTTTTTCTGGTGTACATATTGAAAGCGAATAATTTACGTACTTTCACTTTCCTATTGCATTCAACAATCATAGGTGTACTAATGATAGAGACTATTTATAAATATGCTGAAAATGCAATTGACAACATCGATGAAAAGTTTTAAAGCTTTGAATTTTTTAAACTAGATACCGGTTGTGTAGCTGACACGATCTCCTCCGCTATTCAGTGTGGTATTTTCATTGGCCTTTGATGGTGGAGGTGGCATTGCAAAAGCTGGCTGGCTACTTGGGGCTCCCTGAGCTCCTCCAGCCTGAGGCTGTGAAGTCACCGCTTCCTCGTCACTCTCGTCCTCCTGTTAAAAATAATAATTAAATTTGTGCTTTATGATAATTTTTCCGCATTTTTAAAAAGGTGATTCATATTATTTTTGTGGTGATCGATTTAGAATTTAATTAAATTTAGAGTTGCTTAAAAATTTCGGGCTAGATTAATGAAAATGTCAACTCTTAAGGTAGATCGAAAATAAAAGGATTTCACCCCACTCTACTTATTATATATATATTTTTTTTTTTTACTTCTAAATGCTACCTGACAATCCTTCAAGTTGGTGTTCTGAAAATACCAAGCAAAAAAATTCGTAGAAAGTTTCTTTGAAAGCATTAAAAACTCCCTAAATATAATCTCAAAAAATAAACATAAAATAAAGGAAATATCCATTTTTTTGAAAACCGATTTTATAAACACTTCTTTTATTATTGAATTCAACCAGGGCTCGAAAAACTTATAAATTGATTCTACTGCTCCACTTTTACTTTAACTTCAAATGAAACTCGTAAAATATCCGAACTTTTTATTATAAAAGAAACTCTCATATAAGATCAAATCAAGTTTCTGAAAAGGAAAAAATTCTGCTAGATTTTTTTCACACAATTAAAGAGGGTTTTAATTTCTCTAATCATGCACTTTGAAAATAGCAATTATGTACATAAAAACAGTAAAATTTCTTTCTCCAATCCCAAATGAAATTTCTACCATTTTTACAAAATAATTGAAATACTAAAAATAACTCAAGGTGAAACACTTAAGTCTGAAAAATAAACAACCTTAGACTGTATTTAGTCAACTTTGTACAAAGAGACCACATGAACATTCTAAACATGCAAAGTGCATAATTCGTCATGTTATTTGTGCAGCCGCAATTCACAATAAAATTTGTTATTATATGTACCACCATTCAGTTAACATGCGTTGTCTTCCATAATCAAACGATACATTATTTGTTAGTTGCCATCTATCTTGAACGAGGAGGGCGTTATTGGAGAGAATCTAAATATAAAAATATGCGATAATCACTTTGAAGATTCTGAAAGAAATTAAATTTTCTTACGTCATGCGACATCAAATAAATAAATAATACATAAAGTAGTATCGATTGGGTGTTTTTTCAAGGTGGAAAATTGATTGTGGTAATGATAACATTTGTTGATTACAATAAATAATTAAAATAAAAGAATTTTCAAGATTTTAGAAGAAAAGAATCAATTTTACAAAAAATTATGTTATTTCTACTCAATAATAATACTGATGAAGTTTTCACAAGTATAGGGTAGGTTTTTAGTAATGTACAATGCAGTATTCTTAATAAATTAATAAAATGCTAGAATATTTCACTAATGAACAATTTTATGGACGCATTAGAATTTTTTAAATTATTCAAATCTCTTCTTAAATTATAAAATTAAATACTTTTCTCTATAAATAGTGTTAAAAGTGAAGAACTTTCTAAACTAATATAAAATTTCTCTATAATTTTTATCGAAAAATTTTGTAGATTATTTTTTTTTTTTTAAAGAATAAAAGTCTCTAAAGTTCTTGCATTTGCATTAATGATGAACATGAAAGATGCATGGTGTAAGGCATTTAAAGGAAAAAATCAATAAAATGCAAAATCAAGCGTGGTGATACTTAGTAAAAACTTACGAACACTTTGCGGTTGACTCGTCAAAACATTGGCCCCTGGATTCTGGTCCTGCTATAATACAACAACAACGTAAACAAAACTGCTAATCTATCGCAAATGCCTTGTAAGAAACTAGGCAGGGCATGCTTGGCAATGAAATGCATTCGCAGTGCTATTTGAATGTGAAGATTTCATCAATTTAATAAAATAATAAAAGGCATCAACTAATTAAGAAAGTAATTAGTATCAATGCTAACACCTATATTCAATAACAATAATCTATAATGAAAAATCAATTTTTTTTTTAAATTATACTTCGAACGATTTGTGACGTATGAATGTGATACAATAAAAATGAAAATGATCAAATAAAAGAGTAAAATTAAATAGTTTTTTAAATTATTACTGCATTATCGCTTATGCGCATATAAAAATCAATATAAGGTGTTTCAGTGCCAAGGATACATTGCCAGATTTAATGAATTACCAAGAGGGTACTAGGCCGAATCCCTCCTTTTTCATTTATTGAAACTTACTTCCTTTCTTTATTAAACCTTCGAACTACGTAGAAATAATTTTCTATTATTGTATTTTTTAATTCTCGTGTGATTCAAGATTTTCATTTCAAATAGGTTTTACTGAATTTTTATTCTACTATTTGGACTCATTTGACTGATAACTACCTAAATGTATCCAATTATAAATAATCTATAACTATTAAATATGTATTAACCACTGACGATTCATACAAATATGGAAAAATTTTTTAGAAAACCGACGACAAATTTCACAATTATGAACACGAATATAGAGGACTCGCGAATAAAAAGGAAGCATTTACTTTCGCAATTCAAATTTAATATCTACTTTCTCCAAATTTTCATTTAAGTTTGTAGGGTTTGAAACAGAAAATTATCTAAAAATAAAACAACCTTTAAAGAATATTTGGATAACTTTGAACGATTTAAAATTAATTTCTGCTTCCTTTTTATTTTTGACAAACATATAAAACAAACGTGATTGTATCAGATGAGATGATGTGTATGTAATGTATATGTATATATAATATACAGTTATATAAACTCGATTGTAAACGCGTGAGCGAAATAATAACGTGCGTGACAGGTGTACGTTAAAGGACATGGTAAAGCGAGAATGAGAAACTTTCGTGTCTTTAATCTTTAATATTCAATCAACTTAGTCATTATTATTTATAATTTATTAAGCAAGGCCATTGTGATGGGATTCAAAATGAGACTCTCTTTGAAGAAAACCATATTCTTAGTTTTTTTTTTTTACTTCTAAACAGAAAACAAAATTTCCCACTCTCTTTAAGTTGTAAGACTCTCGAAAAATAAGGAAAGTTTAAGACGATCATGCACTATGAACTATAATTTTTTACTATAGTGATAATGTTAACATGAAATAATAAACAAAAATAAATAAAACATACTATATCAGGACTGAAGTTTACTTACCTTCAGCCTGTGACTAATGGTTCAGTTTGAACAATTTATAAAAAGGAACGTTATTAATGAAATGCAATCAATTAATAAGGACATAATTACAATTGAGTGATAAATTATTGTAAATGCCAGCATTTATCAGAATAAAATTGGAATTGAATTCTTACTATCCTAAATATCAATCTTCAAAACATTTTAAAGCTTGAAAATTCTGCCTAAAATTTTACAATCTTCATTACAAATTCTATTGCTAATGAAGCTCTTCGTAATATAATGACGATTTAATTATAGACTTGACAGTTTAAAGCGAAGCTACGTAACTCAATCAATCATTTCCAAGTAAATCACCAGCGCCGATTAGATGCCGATTGTAAGAAACTGAAACATAATACCTCGTGCACATTATAGCCATCATCAACTGAAAATTAATCCCAATCTACTCCAACTTTATCTAAACGCCGAGCGATAATCTACATTCTAAGGACGAGTTTGGCAACTATGAAACCGCATGACAAAAATGGACACGCATAACTTCCTTGAAATTCGAGATACGAGTGCACCTACCTTACCTTCTTCATGAGTAACATTCACGGGGCAATCTTGTTTAAAGAACTTTCTAAGCAAAATAGCGATAAGCCAAACGTTCACGTATAAGTTGCTTTCAAACATTCATAGGCAATCAAAGACTTCAAGCGAATTTGCTAAATTAATTTCAATTTCTTATGAAAAAAAAAAAAAAAAAACAGAAACTTATCTAAATTTAAAAGTATCGCTTGGAGTCTTGATACACAAGTTGGAAGCTTTCTGCATGCAAAATATTCGTGGTTTTTCTCAAGAAGAAAATTAAATTTGTGTTTCAGATATTACTGATTTTTATGTTCGAAAATATTTCATTATTTATTTTAATAAAATACGCCAGTTTGAAGTTTAAGTAAAAGTGGCACCATTTTAAATGATGTAAAAAATATACTAGAACGTAATTTAATTTAAATAAGTTTCCTTCAAGAAACTATATTTTCGTGAATACTGACATGCAATCTAAATAAAAAGCAATCAGTTTGTCACAAAGATTATCCAGGTACATACACATTATTTCAATCCGATAAGCAATTCGTGTGTCTAAAAGTTTATCAATAAACAGTGTAAAAAAGACACAAAGGATCCCGCAATCCTCAATCGCATGGGACAATAAAAAAAAGCAAAAGCCAATGTTTCATGGAAATATTGTAGTTTGTGATTTGAACTTTTCCAGTCGAATTTATTTCAAATTAAATTTCAATCTAACTGAATATAACTTGAATATTCAAGATAAAAACTGACTAGAAATTTGATCAAATTCACTTTCATTTAAATTCAAATTCGTGCTATCTCTACTGTAGACTTGAGATTCTCAAGTAAGAGAGTTAAAAACTAATCATAAAAAAAATAGATAAGAGAGTTTATTACCTGTAAGTTGTGGTATACTCCACTGTCTTCTGGTGGGGCAGGTTTACATTTCCCACAACAGAAGTTGCAGCAACAACAGAAACAGAAACAGCAATAACACCCTGTGATGGCGCAACAAAACACGAAGAATGCCTAGAAGAAATTTAACAACAACATTAATTAAAGTAAAATAAAATGTCCCTCAAGACTCTTCCAATATTTTTTAGATGTAAAAAAATACTTGAAACTTTAAGTATTTGAGTCGATAAAAGCAGAAAATATTTCACATTACCTTAGTCCACTTATTTGTAAGAACGAAGTATGCGTTAACGTTTTCATCGCCGAATTGCTCAGCTGCATACAATCCAAGGGAGCCATAGTTATCATATATATTGCGCTTTGTTAAATCACACAAAATGGCACGAGCTCTGTTTATTTCTTTAAACTGTAATGAATACAAAGTTTATTGAAAATTGTATATTTTTTCTCCATTTAATGTTACTCATCCATTTAATAATGTTTTTATTACCTTTTCAGCAGCTTCTGGATTGTTGGGATTTTTATCAGGATGATATTTGAGTGCTAATTTTCTATAAGTTTTCTTTATTTCCTCAGCGTTTGCTGTTTTGGGAATTTCTAGGATTGCATAAAGGGAATCCCCCGAAGTACTGTAATATTCGAATAAAATTAATCATTTATTATGTAAGATACAATATAAATTATAAATTATTCATTATTTTGTACGATTAGTAAAAAAAAATCGGCTAGCTTCGCAAGCACATTCTCATCATACGTCGCGCTTTTGCACCCTTCGGGACGCTTGCACTCTCTTATCAGCCTTTATCGATGCTATATACTTTTATTTTAATTACTTTTATTAGAAATAGGCTATGGAAATAAAACAAAGGATTAACAGTTAATAGAATTTGTGCTTTCTTTATTCAAAGAGCACTTCGGAAGGCACGTCTTTCTTCTATCAAATTTTAAAATTTTTGTCCAAAATGGCTGGCTAACGAACTTGACCTTCATTTTGGGACACAAAAGAATATACCAAAGGCCAATCCAATCGGTCAATTCTTTCGAAAGTTATCGTACTTACAAACTAAAAATCTACAGACTCACAGACAGACAAACACATTCGTAAATTAAAAGGTAAACAAATTTTGAAACGGTTAAAAGAGTTAAATAATTCCTAAGGCGTTACGGTATTGTATAACTTTTTCTAGAATTACATTTCGCGGAGTAGAGTACCTTTAAGGCTGATGGAATTTGAAAATTTTTCATGTAGAAAAACTCAGATTCCAGGGGCGCAACAATTACGGGATTCATGGGTATCAGAACAATCAGACAGTAGATGTAAAACACCCACTAGAAATATGCGTGATGTCCAAATTATTAGATGGATAATACAATTCCACACTAAGCGCACTTTTTGGGGGTTTGTAATTTGTTTTTTTTTTCTTTTTTCTTTCCACAGATTTTGACAGTTTTTGACAGTTTGATGTCAATTTTTACTTTCAAATTCCATCGCCTATTTCAAATTCCATTTCAAATTCCATTTCAAATTCCTATTTTAAATTCCATCGTCTATTTCAAAATTAAATTATAAACATTCTCAGAGGACATAATTTTCATCAAGATAAGAAAAAGTTCTGAAAGATTATGAAGGTACATAAACCAATATAGTGTCAGATCCTATTTTTGACAACATTACAAAATTATGAACACCCCTAAGAAAAATATTTAGTTCCTGAAATACTGTAATCTGTATGCCCAAATGCTCCAAAAAAATACTTTTTAAAAGAAGTTACATTTATTTCGCGAAATATTTCCTCGTACAAAATGGACGAGAGGTACAACTTTAAAGCTGAAACTACAACTTAGAAGCTCCATCCTAAAAGAGCTAATTTAGAAAATGGAGTGAAATTCAGTGGCCCACCCATCCAAGAAAGCTTGAAGAGACCTTAAAGACGATTCAAATGGGATTAGAAATAAATCGAATAAAAGTTCGTTCACGGGTGGAGTCAAGGACAAATCCAACAGAAATTCGTCAAAGGGAGTAAGGGAAATTTTCACCGCAATCGTGTTCTCTAACCTATTTGGCTTGCATTTGATTTGATCATCTTGTATATATCTGATAAAATCGATTGATTTTTAGTCTCGGAACATTATAGAGATTTTAATGTGTAAAATAGGCGTAATTGTAAGTTTTTGGTTTAGGAGTAAGGGGGTGAAATCCTTCGATAACTTCTTGCGCACAAAATGATACTCACGACAATTTTCTCTTAGAATCCATGGTGTTTGTCAACTTGTTAGGAAAATGTCACACAAGGAAATGGCTCCGAAGATGCCAGGATTCCAGGAAACGGGTAATTCACAAGCTCAAGAATTTCACTACTGCAGAAACATATTTTTTCAATTCGATGTCTAGCGGAGAGAAATACGCGTAAAGGCCTGAGCACAATCGTGTACTTATCCCGTGTCCTAATACTCTATCCTTTTCTATCACATTTCCCTATCTCTTTTGCGGTCACGTGACAAGAGAGATGGAACAATGTGATAGAAAAGGATAGAGTATTAGGACACGGGATAAGTACACGATTGTGCTCAAGCCTTAACGAAATGATTCAATATTTTAGTTCGGAGTGCGAACCCCACAATGGCGAATGGCCACAGCGCTGCAGTCGCAAATTTAAAAAATTTGCGCGCGAATTTTACACAAGATTTACAATGTATTTTTAAATAAATGTTATTTCCATTATTTCTAAAATAACAAAAATTGACTTCCAAATCGGCATTGAACGTTCTAAAAATTAAGGGAAGGATAAGAACTACATTCTTGTGTAATATTTACAATTTATTTGCTCTATTATCACATTTACACTGCGTAAAACGACCTTTTTCATCTAGGATATTTTTCTTGGTGTTAAAAAAATCAAAATAATTGCTCAAATTCTGCTATCATGAGAATATATCTGTTCTCACTGCAATTCTCAAACTCTGGTAATTGTTTCGAGTTACTGAGAAAATATCTTGCAGAATAAAATAATGCCTTAAGTTTACTCATGTCTTGATATCTTTTCCTCAAACTTAAGTAACAATATACATTACATTACAGCAGCTTCTCGCTTCAACATTATATTATATTAGAATGATGATTAGTAACATTACAATAACGAATTATATTAAATTCTTACGCTGAAAGAATAAACTGTACAAAGTATTTCTTAAAATTTGATGCAGAGAAAAAAATGTACATATATTTGCCATTCGACTAAGACTTCATGTTTTATAGTGAAATAAAGTACATTTTTTTTTACCTCTACCACTTTTATTCCCATCCACATTTAATCTCGATCTCCACCGCTGGTTTTTCTAACATTTCATAAAAATAGATTGCGCAGATTAATGCATAATTATTAGAAAACAAGTTTCAAAATTTCGATATTTTAGATTAAAATATTTCCCCAACAATAACAAATTATACAATCAATAGAGTGCAGCTTAAAATGAAGATTGAAAGGTTATACAAAAATATTAATAGATGTTATGTTACGCTTGAAAAAAGCTAATGCTATATAAGTGTACTGAGTCTGTTCAATTTTTTCTTAAAAAGCTCTAATTTCAGCATTTTAAAAGTACGATTGGAAGGTTCTCAAGTTTCGATTCTATTTTTTTCCTATTCAGTGTACATACTTGACGAGTGTTTCGCTACAACTTTCAGTCACGACGTTAATAAACTTGAATTACATGTATAAAAAAATAGTAATAAAAAAAATGTATGTCAAGTTACGTCACAAGACTTCTAATGCACATTACCCATTTACGAGAAAATTTCTACTCGAAAGTCGGAGAACCTAGACACAGTAATTCTCAGACTCTAGTATGTAAAAGACTAATTCAAGTACTGTATACGTATCCTGACTACTTTGTACGGTTTTTTGCAGAACCTGGATAAGCTCGTTATCCAAACTGTTCATGTAAATCGGAGGCAGTCGCGTGCCTTCACTCCCAGCTTCATATCCAACCTGAATACCAAAAAAATGATACATAAATTATTATTTAGAAATAAAACCAGTAAAGTGTAGTTTAAAATATTAAAAAAGCTTACGTTATCTGGGTGAATTGTGGTTCTTACAGCAAGTTTCGTAAGTCCAGCAGTTGATAGAAGATCTAACAATTTAACGAGAGCCGCACAAGTAGCTCGAGCAATACTTTCCGACAGTTTGTTAATGTCTACCGGATCGTGAACACCAGTTGGATGATCATCAGACTATAAAAGAAACAAATTTGATTAAAATCAAATACAAATTTAGGATAGTTCTTAATTTATGTTTTCCTACCTTAATTATAAATACTTCGGTCCAGCGAATGAACCTGCTTGTTCCCACATAATCAATTCCATTGTGAACTCTAATTGATGGAATCCCATCCATGGGTTTACCATCGATGGGGCTTTTTACTCTAAAAGAGTCAAAACAAAATTACATATTTAGATAAATAAGTAGATTAAAACAATTTTCTTGATATCATCAGTTTAGATTTGTTCAGCATACCCTAAATTAAAGAGAACATCATTTTCCACCCATTTGATGTACACCACTTCATCTGGTTCAGGAGCACCTTGACGACCACAGCCTATCGTAAAGTCCTGCATATTTTTAAGAGCAGCTTTCAAAGCCTCCATTTTTTCCGGCATTATCTGCACCATCAGTCCATCTTCAACAATACTTGATTTTGCAGAAAGTCCCATAGACGACTTTAGCGCTCCATTAATGACAATAAAGCTCGCCCCAGTCACTGAAAGCGATAAATAAAATTCCAAAAAAATTAAATTTCAGTATAATTTTTCTTCAACATTTACTTAGAAAATAACACTTATCCTACCTTTTCTGGGTTTAATTTGGATGTTAATAGCCTGGGTTTGATAACTGCTTTCATCCTCAGAATTGGTTTGAATACAGACCAAATGCGAATCAGCTTGGACACTAAAATTCGCCGCGAAGGCTAAGACGTGGTCATTCGAATTATTCAAACCCTTAATAACTTGATCGTACCGGTTCTTGGGAAATCTAACTAATGTTGTTCTGTCTTGCATGTGTATCGTCAAGCCACGTACAGTTGGTAAAGTGTAAGCAAAGTTTCTAAAGTCTGCAAGCACTTTCATTATCGTGTGTCCGATTTCAAAGTAAACTGCATCCCTAAATCGTACCGACACCAAAGGGCAAGGATAGTATCGATACTCAGCGCCAAGACGCAAAACAAGACGAAGCGGAAAAACTTTTGCCCATGGTGTTTCCCACCTAAAATTATAAACAATACATGTTTTGTATTCCTTCTTTAATAATATTCGATAGTTTTATATTCGATTTAATTTTTGATATTCTTTTACAATTATTTATTACAAATAAAAGGATCCTCACCTATGGACTAAAAGACCAACAAGAAAGGGGGCTGGAGGAAGAACAATTTTCTGTAGACACTGGAGAGTTTGTCGAATGAAAAGAAATCCTGCGTGTTCTCGAGATCCTAACAAATTTCCATCTTGATGTAAGGACACACCGTATTCGGTTATCGTATTTCCTGTAATCATTAGATTCAGAAAATAAAGATTCGTCCTTTTAAACCACGATATTTATTTTAAATCGAGTTACCTTTTGTTGCCTCCACATACAACTGATTGATATGTATGAGAACATCCTTCGGTATGTGCGTTTCGTCAGGCAAGGTCTCTATCAGAAATATAACTTCATCCTGTCCCACACAGGCAAGACCCTTTGAAGTGATATTCCAACATATCCTATTGACGCAGCAACTCACTGAACGAGAAAGGTTATAAATACTTTTAGCATTAAGAGAAGCCTAGAAAATCCTCCTAAATAATCTATAATACTCACAATTAATTATTTTTATATAGGCATAGAGATTCCGATTGATAGCAAACATCACCGGAGGCTCGCACTCGTTCTTCAAAGAAGCGAGCAAACTGTTCTGATCCGAAATATCATTATAGGAAATTTCTAAACAAATAAAAATTTTATGTTTTTACATACACTCTTATCATTTTTTAAATATAGCTTTCAATACAATTTATTTATTATTCTTACGTCCTTTGTGAATAGTAACAGTGGGTGGTAACGCATTTGAATCCTGAGGAATGTAACTGTTCGTATTTGGATCCAAAGGTGGGAGATTCTGCTTCTTGGCAATATTGGAAGACGAGGCTAATCCGGAAGCCGAAATTCTCTTACTTCCAACCTTCCTCGATGGAGGTTTTAGGTCCCAGGACGAGTCTAGCTCTGTTAGGTCACAGCCAGGCCTTATTCCTGTGTTTTATTTAGACGTGTGTGAAAACAAAACAAACGGGAAGGACGAGACTGGAACACTCTTCAATGTTCCAAGGAAAAAATAAAAAGAGAAATGTTTCTGGTAATTGAGGCTTAAATAAAAAATATAAAATAATACTTTAGGATAACAAAAAATGTGAAGTGTATTCATGTAAAGTGTATCGTGTTTCCTTATTATAATACTATAAACTTTAAACTCTTTAAAGATTCATTTTGAAATCGATTTGATAACTTCAAAAAATATTTTCTTTTAGATATTCTAGCAAAATCTGCTAACAAAATCCATTTTATTAATATGTAAGTATTCTTATAAACTCGTTTTTACCATCGCTGAACATAACGGATTTCTGTCCCTCAGGTCGTTGTTTTGCGCTGCCTTCTCGTTTCAGGACTCCAACTGGAACCATGACGGTTGGAGGTGGAGGCATACCACCGACTAACTGTTGCAAAGGTGGTATAGTTGAACAGTACTCCATCGGATTATTTGGATTAGGCTGTCTCCCCTATAACCATTTGTCGAATACTCCAAACTTTGGCATTTGACTATCGCAAATACACCACAATTCAGAAAAGATCAAATTCTTTGGACTGAAAACTTTAACTCGTGGCAAAACTTTCCATTGCAATGTTATTATCATAGTGCAATAAAATCTACTGGTTTTCAAAGGTCCTCCATGCAATCAACGAAAAGAAACTAGAAGTTTACTGGATTCAGAGCTCAAGTCAACCATTTGGTAATTCCCAAAAGATTCAATAGAATATTAATTTCATTAATTTTTTAAATCAATGTCTAATTCTTTAAAAAATCACAGGACTTGAATATAAAATAAATCATTTACACGATGAGAAGAAACTTATATTTCACACCCCACAAATTATCTTTGGATAAGTTAGACACATTATGCAAGTAAAAAATAAAAGTCTTTTTTTAAATAATTACTTTTGCTAATTTTCTACACTGGAAAGGTATTTTTTATAGCATTTTTCATCTAGTAGTAGTATAGAAAAAATCCAATCATCATGCTAAAATAATCAACATTACGTGAGGTATGAGGTATTCAACAAGTTGTTACAGGTAGGTGTTTATGCGTAAATTAGTTCTATGCTAAGCAAAAGCAAAACTTTAGTATTACTTACTAAAATAATGTATTAAAAATATGTTGATGTTTATTGGATAGCTACCTGAGGGGAATTGATGCCTGCGTTATTTGGATAACCAGACCAATCTCCGGATTCTTGCTCGTTTTCGGCTTATAAAAATTTAATTAATTAAATACTGCAATTAGTTTTTTTATATGTTAATTTATCTCAAGAAAAAATATAGGTACTAGTCTTTGGGATTTTCTTCTGAGTGAAGAGAAAATCCTAGACCTTGAAGCAATATCTTCTTGAGTAAACTGCGATGTAATGTTGATTAATCATTAATATTTGATTACCTTTAATAAGAAGTTGATAACAAGGTAAACAAACACGAGAATCTATATTGCCTTGGTACTCCAGTCTGTATTTCATGCTACAGCATTTACTACACAGCACCTGAAATTAAAAAATACAATTTTTAAAAAGAAATTATTATTTCCAAATTAATTATTTATTTATTATTTCACAATTTATTCACTTTTCCACAAGCTCGACAATGATGACGCCTCTTGATAACCGTGAACTTTACATCGCAGAGCATACAATTGGGTGCCTCGCTATCGGGGATCCAAAATGGTGGTTGTTTTCCAAGCACCATTCCTGAATCCAAAGAAGAATTTTCCGAAACATCCGGTGAAGGTACTCGAACTTGATCTCCATTTTCCTCACCTTCAGGAACCTCCTGCACAGGAATTGTCTCTTGCGATCCTAAAATAAATTCCACATCATAAGGATGAACATTACATCAAAGCTAATTTTCTGTTCAAACAATTTAAATTATTTACCAGTCACAAACTCGGTCATATTAACAGTTGAAACTATATCCAAAGTCTGCGGCCTTGTTGGTCGATCTAGATCCTCCTCGCTATTTTCATTTTGATCCACGTTATTATCAGCGTCACTAATCCTAGTTTCATTGTCATCTTCTCTTCTACTAAGAGCCTCATTCACATTTAATTTACTACCAGTCTCTTCATTATCAAGATTAAACTCAGGATCCGCAAACTGATTCTCCACTTCTTCACTTTCCTCAACACTTAATTTCTGGGAATTACTGTCTAGATGCTTATTAATCTGAATATCTTCCTCTTCAATGTTTTTTTCACTGAATGCCTCGCTGCTTTCTTTTTCAAGGCAATCCTCTGAAATGCAATTTCCATTTTCTTTATCTTGTGCAGTAACTTCTTCTGCAATCCTTCCTTCTTCGTTCTTTGGTACGCTTTGTTGACCTACATCCATATTATCGGAACACTTTCTTACCTTTTCGTTCGTTTTCTTACTTTTTCTTACCCTTCCCTTGTCCTCCTTTACTTTCGAAATAGGTTTTGTAAGTTCGTGAAATTTTTCTGAACCTTTCATTGCTAAAAAATCACTCGAACCTTCACCAGCAACTCCACTCTTACTGTAATCAATCACGGGGAATTTTTTTGCCTTTTGCTGTAAATCCTCCTCTGACACACTAGGAAGTTCACCAATAGTAACGCTCTCAAAAATCGGAGCCTCGTTCGCATCCTCATCGTCCTGCTTATTCTGGAATATTTGTATCGATGGCTCAACAGCTGCAGCTTCGTTTGCTCTCTCTTCCGCTTCTAATTCTGCTAAATATCGATTTAATTCTTCCTCTGACAAGTCGTCGATATTCCCAAATCCAATAGGTTTGTGCTCTGTTGGAGGTGCGTTTAATTGAACGGCCTGGAAAACTAATCTAGTCGTGTTACTACCCTTGGCTTCTGGTTCCTGGGTTTTCTTACTCGCGTAAAACTGGTCCATTTTCTTTGCTGCAATTTCTAGTTCTGTCGTCGTCTCAAGCAAATTTTCTCTACCTCCAATATAAATACATTCATAGACAGGATCTTTATCATGAAGGTCATTCTTTGCTGCAAAGTCTACGTTTTCGTAAGTGTGTTTGACTTCTGAGTCAACTCTTTCCTTACCTTCTGGTTTCGGTTCTTTTGGTTCCGATTTCTTTACCTTGTTAACGGTAGCGTATATTTCCTGAGTCTTTGGAATGTCCGTACCAATGTAAACGTTTTCGTAAACGTGCTCTGGTCCATCGATGATACTTTTTGCTTCCTGCCTCTCAGATTTTTCAGGTTGAACTTTGAAAGGTCGATCTATATTTGTCGTTTTGCTTATTTCTGGCAAAACTACAGTCTCTGGTATTTTGTGTTCCGCAATCACAACATTACTAGGCTTTTCAACACAGGAATCTAGCTTTATAGGCAGAAGAATATTTTGGTACTTCGGTGGAAGAGAGACTGCATTTGACAATTTCGGAACGTTACTTGCAGTCCCAATATCGTTTTTTATCACACTTATACTGCCAGTATCAGTTGTAATATTTTTTATAACAGTGCAATCTGCAGATTCCATTTTTAAGACTGATTCTTCTCTTCGGACATCCCGAGTTTCACAGTCGCTAGAACTTTCCTCTTGAACTAAACTCACACTCGGAGCGTTTATATATTCGTTAAGACTGCTAAAAACATTACTAACACTGGGTTTAATGCTCGGTTGATTTAATTTGTTATCGTAGCTGTTTTGAATTTTCGTATTGCTGTTGTCGTTTAATTTTTTCTGGAGGAGTTTTTGAGATATGTCGTTGTGAATAATGGAAACTGGCTCGGGGTCTTGAGACTGAGATTCGACACATTGCTTGGGATGGATTTTGCTGTCGTTAAGATGACCGTGAGTGTAAAAATGATTAACAGAATCTACATTGTCTAGTTTCAGTTCGGCTTTTCGAAAACTGGCAAGGTTGTCGTTTATTCTTTCCCTATCGTTTCGCGAGGGATCATCTAGGTTGGGCCTTTCATCTTTGTGTCTTTCAGGGGGTGGAATGACATTCAGATCTTCGTTGATTGCTGTTGAACTTGTTGGGCGGTTGTAAGTTTTTGGAACTAGACTCTGAGCTGGAACTGTTGAGGGTCCGATGTGTCTTGGTGCTACTAAAGCAACTTGTTCAGCTCGATCTGTAAAATATTTGATTTATTTTCATTTAAGATTAAATAGTCTTAATTTGACATTTCTTCAATCTTCACAAAAAATATTTATTTATCTATTAACCTCATTGTCATTAAAAAGAAAATAAAGCGCAAAAAATAGTATTCTAAGACACACGTGATGAGTATAAAATACTAAAATCGGTGTCAAAGGGTACATACCTTCATTAAATTCGAACTCATCCAGCACTTTGTCCAAATCGATCGCAAATTTCTCCATAGTTTTTACAAAAACGATATCACGATAAATCTGATAACATGTACAAAAGGTGTTCAGAAAAAGTGTAAACACAATAAACTGCTAAGTACAAAGATAAAACTGCATTTATATCATTTATATTCCTAAAGTAAAGCACAGTTTAATAATAATAACGTTTTTAGGACGAATATTTTTAATGATCAGAATATTACTGAAATTTACACTTCACATTGTGGATTCAATCGAAGTATGTGTAAATTGAAAAATTTGCTGGAACCGATGATAATTATTTTGACAAACATAAACTGTCAATTAGAGAATATTTGACATTCCGAATTTCCGAAAAGTTCTCGAAATGCGGCACAATAATTGTTGTAAAACACAAGTCCTGGGTGAGAATTTACGAGTCAAACAGTTGATGAGATTCTTCGGCATGCATTTGGTTGTATTTATCGAATCTTTTTCGTGATATTTTGCAGCGCAGATAGCAAAGTTCCTAATTAACTTATTAACTATCACGAAACTATCACGGAGGATGTCAGAGAACCATCTTGGTTTACATATTCAGTATGTACATATATATGTATATGTTATATCAGTCAGTATGAATGTACCAGTTGTAGATAAATAGAAAATAATAGCGGGAAATTCAAATTGAGTAAGAAAGGTAACCGAACTCTACTGCGCATGTGTCGCCCTCGACATCTGATTGGTTGCTATTCGCGCGTAATTTGAAATGCATAAAATTTTTTAGCATTTCAAATTGCGCGCGAATAGTAACCAATCGGAAGCCGAGCGCGACACATGCGCAGTAGAGTTCGGGGCCCGCGTTGGGAGCACGTGGGGAGCCCTGATTTGGGTAAAGAAGAAATGAAATTCTATGTAATTTCTAAATTCAAATGTAACGTTCAAACTTATAATATCAAATTAATTGTAAAGATAGGTTTTACTGCTGATAAAAAAATAAAAAAAGACTTTATGAGTTTATGTCCATTGACCTTGAGCAAATCCAAAGGTAACAACCATTTGCTCCATGGACATAGGAATAGAGGGGACTAGCCCTGCCAGCGAGGGGTTGAAGCCGAGGGGGGGTGTCCGCCATTTTTTATGTGAACCAAGCAACGGCTGATGGCGCCAGATGGCGCTGATGGGCTTCCGGTTAATATCCTATAGTTTGCTATAGTGTATGGCTAGAAAAAATTCATATTTGAAATAGCGCGGCAGCCGGAAGTGGTTCACATAAAAAATGGCGGTCCCAATAAGCTAATAGGGGGGTGACGGGGGCTCTCCTCCCTCAGTGCTTCACAACCCCTCGCCCGTTTGTGGACGACAGGGCTAGTCCCCTCTATTCCTATGTCCATGATTTGCTCATATGGCTCATATGGTAAGTAACTGTCAGTTTGACATCTGTCAATGTCAAACTGTATGGGTTTTAAACGTTTTAAACGTTTTAAAGCTTTTAAAGTGAGGTTATGGACATATATATATACTATATATATTTATATATATATATTATGATGATGATATACATATATACCAAGCACAAAGCAAGCTCGCTTGAAAAATAATGTAAATGGAAATAAATACATAGTCTAAGAAAATGGATAAATAAAAAAAAAACAATACTTACATCTTTGTTCTTCGCACTGAGACAAAATTATCAATTTGGCTTTAAAAAATGTATAACAACCACGTAATCTAGGTAATGTTGACTTTTTATTTCTGTAAAACCTATTTATTAAATAAACTCTTTAATGTAAATGAGAAAATAAAGTTTTACTTTACTAAGAAATAAAAAATTTTATCTATATGTATATTATAGATTGTGTGACTCTAGACCATGGATATAGATATTTTACGAATAATATTAAGCAATTGTAACGATGTATGGAAGGATGTTGAATCATCAGATGAGTGGAAAACTGTGGAAGCAACGAATCGTTTTCCACTAACAGACAATAATTTACTGGAAGCATTAATCACTTCACTGGTCAATCTTTTAAGCTACAAAATATCGCCTGAAATGTCTCAGCGATACACTGTACGATTGTCTGTAATTGTACGTACAATTTTCTTACAATTCTTAGGTGATAAAGAAATAGTGTAATTTGGGTAGGTATTTATATTAATTGGCGATGTTAAATGTCTTCCAGGAATTATTACGAGAATGGATGCGTGTGCAAGGTTCCTTCGCAAATTTAAAAGGTACTTTTACAGATGGAGAAAAGACTCTGAAATTCGTAAATCAAATTTTGGAAAAATACCTAACAGATGAGTTTCTAAAAGGTACTAAATCCGTTGATTGTTTAATGAATTTATATCGAGCCTTGAAATGCTTGATACCCAAAAATCCATCTTTATTAAAGCACTTGTACAAAATCCTTTATCGACTCGCGGACATGGATTCAACTGAAGAAAGCGAAAGATTACTTGTCTCAATTACAGAGTCACAAGAGGATTTGTCTATTGATCAGTCTCTCCTGGAAAGAATATATTCATCTCAAAGAAATAAGTTAATCGAGGAGCCTTTAACGGAAGCTCTTGTATCGACTTGTTCAGAATCACAAGTTCGAAATAACATCAACGAATGTCTAGAGCAAAAGCTGGATAAACTTCTTGAACGAATAGTTCACTCGCCATTAATATTTCAATTAACTTCCAGTTATTTAAAGGAAATATTTGTAGCTGCTAATTATGCTGACGAGGCTTTAAATTTTATACAAGTTGTTTTAGAGTCTATCACTAATCGATGTAAAAAATACAAAAAAGACATTATTGATCTTTACCCAATGAATTTACAATCGTGTGTGATTCTTCTGAGAATCAAGCCGGAGGTTCACTCGCGAAGTACGCAGCTTTGTACAATGAAAATGCTTAAAGATATATTCTTAAAGTGTAATGAGGATTCTTTAATTTTAGTAACTCACTTTCCAGAGTGGCTAGAAATATTTTCATCTTTCCTCGTGGAAAATGGATATGATTTACCAACTTCTTAGATTAGAAATGAAAGTAGAGACTGAATTTATGTTAGTAATCAATTATGTACAATATTTTATATCCCTTACAAAAAATTTTTATACTGGACATACAAATTGTGAGATAAGATTTTATCTGAATAAAATTTATTATTTTTTTATTTTATGTTTCTAAATTTGATAAATAAGAATTAAATTTGAAGTAAATTATAACTGATTATAATAAAGAAGACTTTATTGACTGATCGAAGTCGTACATTACCGTCGAATGTTCATTTTCAAACAAAATATAGTTGATACTATTTTATCAGGAAACGCCACTTTCACCAGCCTGCCTTTCTGTTTCAATGCTTATATAAATTAACTCAAAAACACGTATCCAGCAAGCAGTATAAACATTTGAACTGACAAACATACGTTATTTGTTCGTTTATTCTAACTCGATTCAAAACTAAAATCAAAATCAAGTTTCCAACTTTCGACCACTTATTTTGATAACCGATTATTAAATAATTAAATTAAATTAGTAGACAAGCTATTGCTATAAACGAATCTCTTAACTTTTATTAAAAACTTAGCGTGTTTCAATAGACAGCCATTCAAAGACAATACTTTGCAAATTCGTAATAATAAATTAGATATTATTTTGCAAGCTCAAAATCTCTGTTTTTAAATCGATAGAGTAAAAATTAAGTAAACAGATGCTCAGAAAAAATAGTCTCTCGCATTCTCTTAATTCAAGTAATTACAGAAAGGCAGGATAGTGTTTACTCTCTTGGAAGAAAGTTTCCAATTTTCCACCCTTCAAACTTGGATTGGTTCAATTCTTTGCATCTCCTGAATGTGCCTCGAATCTGTGGAAATGATATTTTCGATGACACTACTGGTCATGGAGACAGGTGGAATTGGTATTGGAATGTCAGGAGTTGAAACAGAAGCTGCAGGTGCAGATTTAGGTTCTGGAGATTGCTTGGAAGCAGCGACGGAATTGGAGGAATTCGATTTTCTTGGAAGTGGTTTACGTCTCTTCAGCTGACCTGATTGTTTCTTTTCCACTTTCATTTTTGCATTCACGTTCTTCGATTGAGCAACCTGTTCAATAGAACAAATTAATAAAATATTTTTAAATTAATACAAATAATTAACAAAGACACAGACACTGACTAGAATATAGAGATGCCTATTAAAATTTTAAAAATTTAAAAGCCATTGAATTTTGAGATCTTTGAATTCTACAAAATCCAAATTAAACAGCCTTCAAAGTTTACCTTATGTTTCTAACGGATGTAGGACTAGAAAGAAATTCAAATAAAATGGTAATAAATATAAAGGTTCATAAATATCCTGATTGCTTAAAAAGAAAATCACCCAAAGTTTGAAACCACTGTTAGAAATTTAGGAAATATTTAATTCATTCTTTATTTCACGGAACTGTACATTTCTAGATAAAACAACGGCACAGTGAAAAAAATTGTAGGTCAACGGCTAAAATACGACGAAAAAATTTCGACAAACAACAATTGAAAAATATCATAAAATCCTCAAGCACAATATAAATTCTTTTTTCCAAAAAGAGAAGAAAATTCAAAAACTTAGAATTGCAAGTAAAGCTTTTTTTAATTTCATAGAAAAAAATCAGAAGCCTTTTTATACAAACAACCCTTAGAGATTAACACATTACGGATTCAACTGGACAATTCTAAAAAATCTTCATCGAAACGGATCACGGATAAAGCACCAAAACCTGTCGAGCCACCAAGAATTCTAAATTGTATATTCTAAATCGACTCGATAACCGAACGAAAAAGGTCATGATCTTGTGGCGTCGATCGACAATATGACTTTGATTTGTTTCCATTTTATTGATCAACTCGTCGACCAAAGATTTGCCTAAACTGTCACAGAATTGCACATCGATCGGAAGCGAAAAAAGCTTAAAAACCGGGACGTAAACGAAACCTCAATAATTACAAAAAGAGCCACCATCTGTTCTATTGTTTTCCTTGTGAATCAAGCCGGTTAAAAGCATAAACAGTAGAAATATTATAAAATCAAATGCTCTGTTACCTTGTGAAATGTATTACATTTAACATTGAGGCGATGATTTCTTAATTTTTTTCTCCAAATGTGAGCTCTATTGTAACTTTTGTTCTGTACTTTTTTTTTTCACACACACAATATAGTGAAAGGACAGCGGTGTATAATCCAATTTTGGGCGATATCTCCCAAAATTGGTTACATTCTTTTATTATATATTTTTTTTGCTTTTTTTCTGCAGTTTATCGACCATACAATTCCGGATGAATTTCGTAAATATATTCACACGTACGTACGCACGCCCACACACGTTCACACGTACACGCATGCGTGTGCAAGTATTTATGTAAATATATATTCATATATATATTTATATAATATATTTATATAATATATATATAAATCGTTTATTTCTGTAACTATATTTCTTCATTTGAGAGAGGGCGAAAGATCGCACTGGTTAATCGTACTTCAGACAGGATGGAAAGCGCTTTTGCAATTCATTTTATTCAATATTATTTCTCAAGCCGAAGCGAGCTTTCACCCTACTATTTAATTTTTAATATATTAAAATATTACAAACTATTGCGAAAATTTCTAGTCAAAGAAATAATTCTCAGGGGATTGACTATGTCGAACCCCCTCCTTCTACAGTGAATTTGCTTCTTTTTTTTTTATTTCTTTTGAACGGTAAGTTGATAATCGTTTAACAATTAATAGTATTATGCTGATATTGTTATGTCCACGTAATTAACGTCGAAAATCGCACACCACTAAACGCCCGTTTGCCACCTCAAGTAGCGACAATTTATCGCCCAGGGTGACAATCTATCTAATATTTTTAGAGGCCAAAATAGACTGCAAATTAGCTTTTTTTCGCAATTTTATTACGAAAAATAGAATGTATAACAAAGACTAAATCAAGTAAAGCCTCTAGATTTGAAAATAAAATAAATTAATTTTAAAATAAAATGGAGATTAAACTCTCGATTTTATCTATAATAGAAAGAGAAACCCATTAATTTGATTGAGGGTTTCAACAATTGATTAAAATTTTTTTTTAACTGATTAAACTTCATAGAAATTTATTCTTGATATCACCCCAAGCGTTCGCTACTTGGATAGAAATCTAACCGCTGCAGAATAAAATTTCTGCATTCTTCTAAACACACACGATTATACCAAAGCACGCATGCAAGAAATGCAAGCACATATTAGGGCACGAACATACGCTCTCGAGTTTCCTAATACACACGCAGACGTGCAGTGTTTGTAGTTTTAGTGATCGACTGGATCGAATTTTCAATAACGTCGACTGAAAACGAAGTGGCTCTAATAGGGTCGCATCGAATCTGTGCTGCACGGTATGGTTCTTTTCTTTTTCTATTTTGTTTATGTATTCTTCTGTTTTTAACATCTTAATTTTGTTCACGTACTCGTTTTGAAGACGCAGCTCGGTAATATAACGATAATAAAGATATTAATAGTAAAAATAGTAATAATAATAATCGTCATCATCGCAATAGTAATATAATCATAATAATCATAATAATGACAATATAATCGTAATAGTCGTAATAATCGCAGCAGTAAAGAATCGAAGTTGCTCCACAACTGGAATTTGTAATAATTTTTTTTTTTTAAACGCAACTTTGAAATTGAAAATTAACTGTTCAGATTTCAGAGTCCGAGATTAAAACAACTGTAATTTACAGTCTTTATAATGTAAAAATAGTCGTACAAATATTTCGATTTGTAAGTCCAAAAACCGCAAAGTCCGGTTGTGGGGTAACGCAATAACCATAATAATAGTAGCAGTGATTGTGATAACAGTAAAGATTTATCCCCTCATGCACGACTGTAAGTTCTGCGCCTATCGCCTACACTTTCGATAATAATCTGCAGCTAATCGACGCTCGCCAATTATTAACCGTACAACGTTTGTAAAACAGCAAACGGAACACCAAACTATCCTCTAACAACCACCTTTTTCTCTATTCGAAAAAAACAAACATATCCGATGAAGATAGATTGAGGATTGGGGAAGAGATCTGAGATCAAAAAAGAGGAGAGGGTGACAGCTAGAGAGGGAGGGAAATAGAAGGGAGGAAAAAAAAGGAAAAAGGAGAGAGAGATTGAGAAAACTAATAGTCATACAAACTGTGTTAATCCATGTGTGTGGCAATAAGTAATTGTTACTTCAATAGTAATTCTCTCACTAGACACGATTCAACATATAGAAAGTTTATCGTTATTATTTAATAGTTATTATTTATCATTTTATAATTATTATCTTAAAGCTGTCTAAGGACTCACTGCGTGGCAGGAGCATCGTGTTTTTTCTTTCTTTTATTTTATATTACTTTGCTTACTCTTACGTGTCAGACGTTTTGTAAATCTGTTTCTCTGTGTGTGTATTTTTTTTCTGTTTGTGTTTGTTTTATGTGTGTGGGAAAAACTTTTAGATGTAAAAGTGTAGTCTTGGTGTGAGTTTCCCCTAGTGGATGTGTTTAATGTATTATATCTTAAATATCTACTACTTGTTGATGCTTTGTAATTTGTAATTTGTATAGATCACAATGTCATACCACCTGCGCCAATGAACGATTTTTCTATGCCTTTTCGTTTCCTTCAGAACGTTTGCATTATGCCTATTTGCGGATCGCGGACCGCAGTCGCTCTTAAATTTCACAAGTCTTAGTCGAATTAGTCGAATGTGAACACGCTGCGGGAATTGTATTGTTTTTTTTTTGGTTTTTCTTTTTGAAAAAAAATGAAAGATTTCAGACCTAAATTTCAAAGGCTTTGAATCCTAAAACTCTTTGATTTAAAAGTTTTAAAATTACAAAGCGATCAAAATCTAAAAGTTCGCCTAAAAAAATGCATCGTAATAAAATACTGTAGAAACGTTCCACAAAAACGACATCGAAAATCGGAAGCAATGCGAATAAAATAACGCGCCTGAAAAAAAAGTGTTCGTACTCGACACGACATTTTTTAGCGATGTGAAGTGGACGTAACAGTATTTAAAAAGCACGACTTGGTGCTTCTTGACAAATTCAAGAGAGACGCAGAATTAAGCTAGCGACCCTGGCTCGACTTATATTTCATTTTAAGTCTTGTTGGATTTCCATATTGTGATTTACATTTCGTTAATCTATCCTTGAATACTATATCCTAATTAAATTCAGACCAGCCGAAATTGTTGATTTAGAAAAAGAAAAAAAAAAGAAACCCAAGAAGCGACCGCGACAAATAATATGAACGATCACACGCAAGAAAAAAACGCATTCATGCGTTGATACCTATCAATCGAAATAGATAATAATATGATCATCGCTAAAAAATAAATAAAATTTCTTTCATTTCTTATTGAATTGCGTTCATCGTACAATAGCTGCACGAGATCGCGCTTGTCAATTAAATAGCACGTATTATCATCTGTATATGCAATTACGCATTATCTATGCCGCTTATTAACAATATTGATTTCGCACCAGCGCGAAATGCTTATGAGTGTTTTTGTTGTTCCTTTCCGGGACAGTATTACATTTTTAATATGTATTATATAAGAACGTAAAGAGAACAGATAGTCGTTCAAATTGTCGACATCATCGTTAGCGTAGCGTTGCAGATTGAAAGCGTATAAGATTTTCTTTTCTCTTCCAGGAATTAACTCGAACTATCCATCTTCGACTTGGTCTTGTATTTCATCTCGATTAAATCGTCTTTTCCCATATAACTTTGTTATTCGTTTTTAAAACTCGTGTTTTCCTGCGCCCGAATAAAAGGACCCAAGTGGTTGCCTGCCGACGATAATAGTGCATTATTCAATTAAAATCATTATGGTTCTGTCGGGTCTCGCAGTCGCCTGGGTCCGCGGACATTGGCATTTCGTTACAATTATACACTTAAATAGATTCTATATAAATACCTAATATGTATTCGTATAATACATATCTATTATGCAATTGTGTTAGAAGTCGGCCGTCGAGCTCAAAAACATAACGTTATCAGTTTCGCGTACACATCGTGAACGTACCTTCGGATTTTTGAAATTTTGTTTACTCGCCTATACGTTCACGTGTTTGCGTGAGTGACTGTAATGTAATTATGTAATAATATACATATATGAATCGTGTTTGCCTATCAACTTTTTTTCTATATATTATCTCATCGTTATTATTTGAATAGAGACGTCGATCGGTTTGCAAACAAGGATGTGAATATTAATGCGCAGAATGTCACAGTGTACCATTTGGCGATTGAAAACTCTAACGCGCGAATAGAAATCGAGGAGTCATCTCGATCTAATTTCTGGTCAGTAGCGGCAACTGCAGCAGCATTCGAAGACAAAAAGAAACCTAAAAATCCAACGGCTAAAGGCGGAAAAGCGACACCTGGAACGGTCGACGTTCGTCTTCTCCTGTCCTCCGCGACGTAATCGTTAATATAACAACTATTTATCCATAAATTCTGAACGATCAAATTCAATTGTAAACGTAACCTCGACTACAGTCCATTTCCCGCGAGGAATCCTTTTCTCGTTGGACATGAGGCGTGCTGACGAGAGAGAGAGAAAGAGAGAGAGAGAGAACTGCGTTTTGATAACGAACTGCTAGCGAGTGAAGAACGTGCGATGAATGTTGTTGATAGAATAATCATAAGTGATTAGGGGGAAAACGAGGAAATGAACGGTAGTATATACAACGTTAATCGACGGCAACTCCCATCCAAACTAGGAAATTGCGCGCTACATTCACCAAGATTCACCTTTGAAATACCTACAATCTTCGTACAACTCGTTTCTTCGCGTTGCTTGATAATAATAATTCGTCGATAGATAAACTGGTCCGAACGCTCATGTCGTAATTGATGTTGAGACGAAGGGCTACTGGAATAGAGTCGTGTTAACGCTTTTCCAATGTTTCGTCGCTCTCGAGTGTCAGAGGATGAGAGGGTGACGATGACGAGGATGACGATGACGAGAGTGAGAGTGACGACGATATCGAAGATGATTGAAATGGCGATGACGACGGCATACGGACTCAGAAAAAATTTTTTAGTACGCTTAACGATTCGAAAACGAGTTACGATTAAAATTCCAATGTTCGAGTTAAGTTAAAGCCTTTTTCACTTGATTAGAGGGGAGTCTAGATTCGGATTGGGGTTGGGCTGTTGCGAAGTGGATGATGGTGATGGTACCTGTGCCACCACTGAGCCTTTTCCGTCGGACAGTACACTGCTTCCGCCGCCGGCGCCGACACCACTCTCTTTCATCTTGTCGCAGTAATCGGCAAAAATGTCGCGGAATCGCGCCCACGACTTCTCCGGTACCGTTATGGCCGTTCTGAAGTTTGTCTTCACCTAAAGTGAAAAAAAAAACAATGGGAGATATTTTGCTTATTCAGGCTGCAAAACTTTATTTTTAAATATCCTATAAGCAATTTTTTGTTTTTTCTGATCATTAAATTTTGATTTAAACAGAGATTTTAAGATTTTGAAATTTCTTGAAAATCTTAAAAATTTAATATATAATAGATATTAACCTCAGATATTCTCATATAGATGCCTCGGTTATTCTGTCCGATATCGAAATAGAAATTTTTATTGTCGACGCGCATGTAACGTCCCTCAGGTAGATCTCCCTTGAAGCCACCATCGTCTGTTCCGAATTCCTCGAGGAGATCCGTCAAGGCGTCGCGAAACTCGATCATTCCTTGCGCTGGTATTGCTATCTGAGTTCTGGGTCCACCTCGCGTTATCGTTTGCGATACCTACAAAATCAAGAGTCTCCTTAAATCTACAAACCTAATTTCAATCATACTCACATTCTTTCAATACATACTTCTATTTTCTACAATCTACAAATTCTATATTCAACACTTTCTTACAGAATAGACTATTTAAAATATATTTTTCAAGCGTGATGACGGATGATCTTTTGTCCTAGCGTGGAAAACAGAATCACGTTAATGAGGAAGCTTTTCTTTCCCAAAAAGCGGACAGATCTTTTAAATTTCGATTCCATTGCATCGAAAAATAACCAAATAACGTGATTCTTTTTCTGTGTGAAAAAGAGTAATGCAATTAATTATGTATTTGCTGGTCGGTACATACAGCGGAACTCACCCGCAGGAAACGGCCGCGGGAGTTCTCTTTAAGGTCTAGGTAATACCGCCTGTTGTCCTTAACCATCATTTCCGACTTGAGTTTTCCGTCATCCGGCACATTATCCGGATTTGGCGGACCTAATCATCGCAAAACGATAAACAAAATGTCAAGCAAAGAATGACAAAAGCGCAACGATTAAATGTAAAATTAAAAAAAAAAAAAAAACAAACATGGCATGCATAAAAAAAATCGACACTCTACCTAGAGATGCGTAATAATCACTAAATGTTGATAGGTGATCCCGAAACTCGGAAGCTGTACTAAGTGCTAGGAAGATTTGGCTTCTTCTACCGTCTGCTCCGATCTGGAAAAATATTATTCAAATAAGATTAAATAAAAATTCATGAACCCAGGAAAAATAAATATTTAATTTAAATTTAAAACTTACCTCGGCTACTTTGATAAACCTTCCACGCTTGTTTTGTTTCACATCCAAGTAAAACCTTTTGCTTTGAATTTGCAACATTTTTGTCGCCAACTCCTGCTCGGCCTGCTGACCTTGCTGACCTGCAATATAACATCTAATCAGTCACAAGCTTTCTTGATATTTGAATTATAGGCGAACATACGGTGTCATTTTATTACGGATTACGAAAATATCTTTTGCAGTTATTTTCTGGTATTTCAAATTGATTGAACTATAATTTTTCGAAGTACCCAACTCCTCGTAATTAGAATAAATTTAGAAACTGCAAAGCAACAAACAGAAAAACGTGCTTTATTATGAAAAAAATATTTTTTTATAATGAGATATGCATTAGAACTATACAAGATTATTTTTCCCCTCATGGTAACTGGCCACCTCTTTCAGGAGGTGCATAAATTGATCCCTCTAAATTGCGAGAGAGGGAGAGATCCTCGGAAAACTGGGTTACGCTAGAGGATTGGGGAGGAGGGTGGTTCTCTCATTCTCTCAGACTAAGCTGACTAGGTCATTCTGGACAATCGGGTGATTATAATCCGATCCAGCCTAGCGACAATTTCGCTTAACTCAAATAATCCTCCATAAGCCCTCTGGAATTTTGGAGGAGAATCATGAAATTCAAGAAGTAAAGGATAAAGGAAGGAGAATGGAGATCCTTTAGCTTGGTCGTATGATAGAGATGTTGCCAGTCCTACTCGATCAATAACAGCTGCACCTCGGGTTCAACGACACCCCTCCCCCAACCCCTCCCGCATTCTATCAAACCTACTTCCTTTAAACCACCCACTTTTTCATTCCTTTCCTCCCTTCTCTTCCTGACCTAGGTTAATATCTTTATCCCGGTCTAGGGGATTCGCTCGATTTCCACGAAAAGTACGAGGGTTGACACTGTGTCAAGGACGTTGTGAAATGAGGTGAAGGAGAACCGAGAATTCAGAAGGGATAAAACCAGATCCTACTGGTTTCAACTTCCATCAGTTTATAGAAAATTTAATGCGTTTGAGCAAGAATGTACGAGGAAATCGAGATAAAAGGACTTTTATACATTTGTTTTTTAATTGAATTTTCCATCTCGGATTCTAATACTTATTGATTTTGGTTTGACAAATCCAGAATTTCGAAAATTCCATCACAACGTATGTTTATTATTGTTACTCAATCTATACCTATGCTAATCCCGCTTTTCTGATCGGATTAGTTTATAATTAATTGAATAAAGCGTTACAGTTTGGAATCTGGATACAATATAAAATTTAGAGATCTTAAAGGTATCCAAAGACCTTGTACAAACAATATGGATCAAGTTTCGAAACTGTCACATTTACCAAAGAGTTCACAATCAAATCTCATAATTAAAAATCCAGAATTTAATATAAAATTAAATGTTGGCAAAGCCGCTTCAAAAAGAGGAGGCGCTTCGATCGCGATACCTACTCGATTGTTGCAGGCTGCCAGGAATAGGGACAGGGCTGAGGTCACCCTGGAAGATCCTGCTTTTGAACATCTTGTCGATGCTGCGATAATCCGTATATCTGTACATACTCTCCACTACCTCCCACTACCCAGGACACATGGTGGATAGATATCTCCTCGATATAAATCACTCAAGATATCTCAAATCTCGATTTCGAATTTCCAATTCAAAAATCCTGTTTCCCCACACATCCAGAGTATCCTCGTTATCTTCCACCACGCCTAAATTTCCTCACGAACTCACACACTGCGACTCGCACTCTCCTTGAGCACGACGTCCTTGTAAAAGCTTCTTCAAGTCACATCACTCGATTCCAAACCCACAGTGACCTTCTAAAATGGAAAATAATTTGGCATTCCAAGCCCTTGTATTTCCAGAATCCTTCCAACCTGGAGTTGTTTTTTGGTTCCAGATTTTTCCAGTCCTGTTGGTTTCTGATTCCTGGTTCTTCAGTTCAAGATTCCTTTCTGATCTGATGTTACCTTCTGGTCCTCTGAGGTAGTTCTCGCAACCCTTCATCCTCCGAAACACCCCGGAGGGCTCACTAGGTCACCATTTATCAGGAAAGTTTGGGAACTTTGGGTGCTGGCCGAAGCTCGACTCGTTCATTCGATTTGCTTAGCAGAAATGCAGCACTTGAATGTTTCCAGCGAACCGGACTGACTGGTCAACTGCTGGCCTTCCCGCAACATATTTTTCAATCCAGCCCGTCCTTAATACAACACGATTCAGTGCCTGGTACAGCGAATCGAAGTTTCCTCGTTGCCTCCTTTTTCTCACACTCCACCTCTCCTCTTTTCCCCACAGAATCTTTATCTCTTTTTATCTCCCTTAACTTTATTCCTTACTTCTCTCTCTTTTTTCCTTTCTCTTCCTCTATTTCTACATATATCTCTCATTTCTCTATTCTTTTTCGATACACTCGTTCTCGCACCTCTTTCTTCTTACGTAACACGTCAAATGGTTACGGTTCACGTATCGAGTAGTGCTTGATTTTTCTTTATTGGTCATTCGATTTCTCGAAAGAGGGCCTGAGGCTCAGGATGAGTTATGAGATGAGATGTTGATTGCTGCTTTCGTCCACTTTTCCTGCTTCCTGTTTAACCGATTATCCTGGCATTACAGTATTGTGAGGTCACTTCCGGTCTCTAGTTTGATTTGAAGTTGGAACTGTAAGTAGAGCAAGGGTTTAAAAAGTTTAGCTGATAATTGTGGGAGATGGAGGCCACCGCCTTTTTGAAGCGGTGGTGAAACGGGGGCCTTTGGATCGCGGCATTCCGGATGAGTTTTCAGGCCCAGAAGTGGATTTAGACGTGGACGCAGACGAAGCACATCGACGACATTTACGCACGCACTCGGAGAGCAAGTGCATTGATCTCTGCGCGCTCGCGACCTGCCTCAATGCGAACTGCATTCCCGTGGCCTGAAGCCTCGTCTCCATGACCGTCGACGGCGCGGCGTCGCGGCGCATCGTCGACGGAATTCAGCCTCCCTCTAATAGCAACCAAAGAATTTGAGTTAATTCTAGAGTTAGAAGGATTTTCCATTTCGAAGCCACTGGACTTTAGGGGAATTCCTCTAAAGGATTTCGTGGGATTTCAAGAAATTTTAAGTAATTTTATAAAACTTCAAGGGATTTCAATGAATTTCATAGAATTTTTAAAAGGCTACGAGGAATTCCGAGGATTTAAAAATATTTGAAGTGATTTTAAAAGATTTTCTAAGATTTCTGACTGCGTGAACAGTTTTTAAAGGTTTCCAAGGAACTTCAAACTATTTCAAGAGATTTTCAAGAATTACTAAAAGAATTTACGAGATTTCAAAAGATTTATAGAAGATTTCAAATTGAATCTTAATTTCAACTTTAATTCGGCTCGATGACAAGTTGGAATACTTAAGGGAATGCCGGAAACTGGATAATATAAGTTAGCGATTATATCGCATTTATATTAAGACGGTGGTCTATTTTGGTCAATAATGTAATACCGTTTACAGATATGTAAATAAACCAGATGATTAAGCGATTGATTCATCCTACATTTTATTGTCAGTTATAACTGTAGAGGCGATAAATTTTATTCCTGTTCAACACTTGCAGGCGTGGAATTGCTGCAGGTCACGAATGAAATTTCATTCTTGTCACGTTTGACGTCACAGATTCTGTACCCGGAACTTTTGATTTTTATGCTTTCATATCATTCTGCCATAATATTTCCCTATCAGTAATATTTTTTATTTATCGTCATATGAGCGTTCTTCCGGAAAATACTTGTTTGTTTCTAAATTTAGCTTCCCTAATTCTGGCAAACAATTTATTTTTATATGAATAAATTGATTGAATCTATTTTTTATTTCCTTGAGCCTATTTTGCATTCGATTCATATAACGAATTGCATCTTTCAAATTTGCGTAAGACTCGTAGGTATAGGTATGCATTTCACGACTATCCGGGGAATTTATAATGCTGCTCACACGATGAAATCTCTTCCAGGAGGAGTTACGGAAAGTCCAGTTTCGTTTATTCTGAGAATTCGTTTCTTATCTTTTATTTTTTCTCGCAGTCGGTAGCTAGGCGTCGTGTAAGAAAACGTGGACAACAAAAATAATGACAAAGAATGATGATTGCAATGAATATCCGGTCCAGAAAGTGTAAGAGACGGCTGTGACTCGTTCTTAAAATGATCATCGATTTAAAAAAGGGAAACAAGAGAAAATGAGATACGTCATTTCACGGAGCAGTCCCTAAAGAGCTTCTATAAATAATTGTCGTTACCGTGCGCGGGCAAAACTATGGACTGAATTTGACATCACAGGGGACTTTCCTTAGTGCCAAGAAAAAAGGAAAAGTGAAGCGAAAACCTTGCAGAATTTTATTGATGAAAGCATTAATGGTCCTGACTCGTTATTCTCATTTCAGAATTTGAAAATGATTCAATTAAAATATAAATGTGAGAAGCCCTTTTTCATTATTTTTAAAAAGTTTTATATCAAATTATATATAGATCATGTTAAAAACTCCCAACTTATGAAAAGTAATAAACCCATTGGACGAATGTCAGAAAGGAGAGTAAAATGGTAGGAATTTATCTGACATATTGCCAATGATGTCATTTCTTTTATATGCATATAGAATTATTCGAGTCTAGTCTATTACTTCCGCTCTGAAAAAAAGTTTAATAATCGAATTTCCTGATGAAAACTTCAGCTTATTAAAATTGTAATAAGTCAGAAATCAGGATTTATTCATGAAAGAGCAGTTTTTCTGATTTATAATTCATATGATACTTTTTAAAAAGACTGGATTAAATATACAATTTTAAAAAATGAATGAGCTTTAAAAGTTTAACAATTTTAAATTGCTACGAGTATGGTAAATTTCAATTTCAATGCTGAAAGATTCAGGACTTTTAAATATTTAGGAGATCGTTTTTAACAAGAACTCGGAATTTCAGCCATTCCAAATTTAATGTAACAGAAATTGCCAAGAGTTTCAAACTAAGAACCCAGGATTTAAAAAGAAATAGAATTTTTTAACTGGACAAATATAAAAATTTTAACTGGATAAAAATATTTTTTAAACTTCAAAGAAGCCTGAAATCTTAAAATACCTTCAGGTTTCCAATATTGTATCTTGTCCATGGTGTCTCCCCAACCGTTGGTCAAATTTTTCTGCACGTTAACAGGACATTTGTTCTGAATCGGCTTAATAACTTCTTCCATATCGACGCACAAAATGACGGAGTGACACTCCGGAAACAAAATTTCCCCCCACGATTTCTTCACGGAAATTCCACTGAAGGCGAAAACTTGTCACAATATTTTACACCTATCCAGTCACCTCGAGTCACGTTTAGTTTTTTATTTCAATATAAATTGTATTTATTCACTAGAAAATCCTATAGATATTATCTAATCGTAATAAGATCTTTAGAAACAAGGCTGCTTTGTGTAAAATATATTGTGGGAAAATGTCTTATATTTTCTGGATGAAAAACTTGAACTACGACTAAAGGAAAAACAAAAGAAAATGTTTAAAAAATGGAAGATCATCTTTAGCCAAAAAAATAGAAGAAATATCAAAATTGACATTTTTCTTGTTTCATCGACTGAGAAAATTCTCTATTTTCTTGTAAAACTGCATAACAACGTCATGTCAAAAGCAAAGAGTATTAGATTTCAGATAATCGATTTTAGTAGTCGACTTGCACGATGTGTCAATGGAGAAAATAACGACTCAACACGCGTGCATCAACCAACGAATTGTTCGGGGTATTTCCAGTGAATGAATCATTGAATGAATGCATGAATTACTGAATGAAATTTTACTCTGTAGTGTAAAAGAACATTTTTCAAACCTTGACTATTTCCCATTGAATTCTAAATTAAGGAATTATTAGACTAGTTGATACAGAGCGAATTATTTTATTTATTACACTAATTTATCTTTATGATAAGAATTCCCATAAGAATCAGTCAATTTTTGACAAGTGAAAACAGAGCGTCTTGGTAAAACTAGATCAGACTAAATATCCTATTTTCAGTAGAAAATGACTATTTTAGCAAGACTTTTCAATTTAAAATTGATTCTGATTCTCTCTCTCAACGAGAAAATTTCACGTGCTTTTATATAAACATTTTCAAGTGAAAATAAGAATTTAAGTAAATCATTCAGTTATTTAGAAAATACTTCAAAAATTATTTTTCTTTTCCCAAGTTTCCATGAAAAAAAAAAATTCAACATCCACCCCTTTCTGGTCAGATTCTCGAACAAAACGAAGTCAACCACCAGCAAGTAGATCGGAATTTCATCCGACTCGGTGACTCACGTCAGACATTCGTCAGACCGGGAATCACGTGGACATTGGCAGGTCGTGCGATGATCTACCATTCACTATCAATTTTCTATTATTTTTTTTTTTAACTTCACCAACCGATACCAACCAGTAACCACTATCAACTATATCCAATATCAACCAAATTCTCCACTATACAAGTATCCACCAACGAACTCCACATAAAAAAAAAACATCTCTCAGCGAATTGCCCAAAAAAACAACAAAACTTCCCGCTAACCAAACCTGACCTTTTTCCCTAATCTAAAAAAAAAATTAAAACCCCGATCGAAAAATCAGTTTCGGTCTTCCGGATTAAGGCACTAGGTGCTCAACAAAGTCTCTCGCGGTCCGCGATAGGAGGCCAACTAAAGCTGACTCTGGTGGAAGTTACGACGATTGAAGAGTCAGTGTGGCGATGACACATCGCGTTTCGTTTCGCGGGTACGCAGAGTGTGACGAACAGAGGAAAGCACACGCTGCCTCGATCCGAACGACGGTTAGAACGTACTTTACGTACGTGTCGTCAACGTGAAATCGGTGCCGGTGACGTATCGGTCATTCATGGAGCCCGTCGTCATGCTGAAGGAATGTGGTACGCATCATGGTGGTGCAAGACAACCAATCAGGACTCTGCCACAAATGGACTTTTCTTCCAAACAGTCGCCCTCCTTTCTTAAATATATTTTATTTTCTGGACGAAAAATGAAAATTCCAAGGGTTAGGTATATAACCCAAATCGATGATATCCTACCTGAGGTTAATCCAGCTTGTGTGACGACTTCCTCGGCGGTTTTGTACCAGCAAGATTCCTTGTCCGGAATCATTGACATAAATGTAATAATATTTTGAGGCGAGCACTCGGGTCAATCTGGATGCCGTCATAGTCTTAAAGGCTCTCGTCAAGCTGGTGATTTGGTTCAGAGCAGCCATGATTCCTGATTATTTCCACCTGTCAATGGACCACACTTAGGGTTACCATCCGTCCTGGTTTTTCGGGACATGTCCTGTTTTTTCGAGGTTTGTCCTGGTGTCCTGGTTTTCTCTGGAAAATAGGCCAAATGTCCTGGTTTTTTACGAAACCAAGATTTTTGACAGCAAATATTTTTATTTTTCTACAATCGCAGTTGTAGGTTTCAGCTTACAGCACGAGTAAGACAAGCACATCCATGTCAAAAACACCTCTCGATATTTCACACGTAACGATTCTTTTCTTTCGAATAGATGTGTCCAGGAACAGGGCTGACGGGTTAATCTTTTTGTTTTTAACCTCTAACCTCTAACTCCAAGAACCACGCGCGCCACATGACACGAAGAACCACGTGACTTCACCCCACGTCGTATTATTTGTGACGTCACGGACAGCTGACTCTGCTTGTCGTGTATTTTCTCTCTCTACTTGTTGGGGGTCTCTCTTCATTTCTCTCTAATTCAGACTATACCACTTTGACAAGGAGTGACAGTTACCACAAATTTAACAATTTCAAGTTCCCAGTCTTTGCTCTTCTTCCTTAGTCAATTTTTAACGTGTTTAAAGTGTTTTAGACAAGTTTAACTCCAAATTAAAAATCATCTATTGCAACGCTTTCAAACGTCACAGCATCAAAGTTTAGGGTGCTTAAATTTGATGGTTTTCGGATTTCAATATTTTGAAGCCTCCAACTTTTTTCCATTCTCATTTCTTGCCTCTCTTATCAATTTATCGTCTTTCTCTGCTTCTCCTTTTCTGCTTCGTATGCCTCTTACTCTCTCGTTTTTTTTTCTCTTTTCTCGTACCACAGATAAGTGAGTGCTTTTTATAGAAGTTGTTTAGCTATCTTTACTTTAATATTTACACAACTTGTCTGAAAATAATTGACTCGTGTTCACTTTATAGTTGGCAATTTTGAGAATGGCGGCAGCACGAGTGAGTTGGTTATTTAGGCGCGTGATATGAATTTTAAAGGGAAGAATGAATTGAAAGTGTTACAATTTTATTTGAACGAAGACTTCTATTTCTGAATTATGATGCACATTTCTAAACGTAGTAGACATACTTTAAGGGAAACTTGATTCACGAAAAAAAAAAAAAATTCATGGATGCTTTTCAAATTATCATTATACATACTATGATTCAAAATCAGAAGTCAAAATAGTACACTTCCACGAGACAAAATTCGTTTCTAAATATTGAAAATCTTAATCATGTTTTAAAGACCTGAAACGTTATTCAAATCTGAGAGAATTCACTATTTAAGTGAGATACTAACCCCAAGTTATTTTTAGAGTAAAAAAGATATTTCGGACCAGAGATTTCGTCAGCTTAGACGGAAGTGTATATGTAACAGTAACTGTCAAAGGCACATTTCCCTCAAAAAATGATCACCGTACATTGCCAGAGTTTCTTTCATTATTATTATCAGATTTCTTACCAGAGTCAAAGTCAGCACCTCCGGCATCCATGCCGCCTGGATTTCCATATTCTGCAAAATAAACAATTCAGTCTCAGTAAAAGTTGAATCTCAAGATTATTCGTACACAAAATATTAAAAATTATTTTACGATTAGGACTCAAGTCCCAGAAATAAATAAATGAAAACTCTAAATATAAAGTAAACATTTGGAGGAAATCGGATATTACAGAAAGAAATATAATCAAGATTATTTGCCTGTCATTTAAGTTTTTATCAACGACTGCCAAGTTCCAGATTTTTAGAAATGTCTTAACGTTTCTACCTTTTGAGTCAATATCTAAAAAGTGTGTCGTTCGATATTCGCTACAGTGCATAGACACCAAGCGTCACAAATCGAATTTTCTTTGGTTTGGAATTCTATCTATAACACCATTTAATATAATATAAAACATATACGAGTGAAGATTAACATCCGAATTTTGAGCCAAAGCCGTCTACGATTTTTGAGACTGTAGAAACAAATAAGAATGTCGAATCTAGTTCATAAAAAATTGAACTCATTAGTAACTTTGCCAGATTCCAGTAATCTTGATTTAGGTAATTCTTACTCAATCGCTGATTCTCCTATCAAGATAACAATTCTACAACATTTACTTTCCTTCTGACGCAAATCGTTCAGATAAACCTAACCTAACATCTGATTTGCAGTTCTGAAGTCTTTAATCTCGTTGCATAGCAACCCCGTTTTCCTTCCCTTGATTTAAATTCCCGCCGCTTGGCAACACAGTCTCCTAAAATTGTTGATAAAACATTAAATGATTATTTCGTTATGGAGCTATTAATCTAAAAATACCAGACGCACTTGTCAATAAAATTGGAACCACTGCACTTTGCTATAATCACTAATCTCAATCTTCAAAATTGTCAAACCTTCCGTCCACTTGAGCTACATCCTGAAATTTTCACCATAGAATATTGACATTTGACCTATAAGAAATGTGCACTCATTTTTATAGAGTTTTTAAGTTTTGTAATGAATTTTGTCATTAATTCAAACAAGGGAAAAAATAAATGACCATCTAAAACGGTGAAAATTTGTCACATCATGATCTGAAACTAAATACACTCTATTCACCATGGTGAAAATTTCAGGAGGTAAGGGTAACCTTGGCGACAGTTCTCCAAAAACTCGCCTGTCTATCCTTTACGGAATTGTTCCACTGTGATTTCAGGGGTGGAAGCTAGAATCGAACCTAACAAACATCTATTTCCATTCATTCTTGACACAAACTATGATAATTTCTCATTAAATCGAGTTTTACACTGAAAATTAGAAACCAAGTCAGCTTCTTAATTCTTTACGAATTCAAACAAAATAGATATAGAGATCTAAGTGGAACATGAAAAGTTGCAGTGGTAATTCCGCCTTCATGGCACGTGTATCTGGAACGATTGGAACCTCCTCCACACATGTTCGTGTAGGAACATGCAGGAATACACAAAACACACACACACATACACAAGCATACAGATTCTCTCGAGATAGAAACTATAGAATTGAGCGAAAGGATCCACTCTCCCTTCCAAAATCTCTTTTCCATCCTGAACTTGTAAAAATTGCAGAATACATTCGTCCAGATCGTGTGTACGAATAGTGGCCATTTCTCCTGATTGAAGATTTGGACAAATGACAAAATACCACCCCCTATTTACGCTTCATGTTCATTCAAACTATTTGGGCAAATAGCCACAAATACGAATATCTGCGGACTCTCAAAATTCTCGAAACACCCAGTTTGCAAAAAAGGGTCCGGCAGTGCGACAATGGCAGGCGAGAATGGCAGGCAGGCGAGAATGGCAGCCATCTTGGATCCTGGGAGGTTAAAGCGATTTTTTTGCAGCCCGCGTCTGACAGAGACTCAAAATTTAAGCACTTGGAAGCAAAAGCTTCTTCCTTTAAGAAATAATAACCGGGAATACCCTGGACGTTCAGGACTTACTTTGTGACTGATCGTCAAGGCTCTCTCGGTCCGACATTTCCCGTCTATCCAGGAAGGCGAAGACGTTGGTCTTTTTTAGAAAATAGCTCCGACACTGACACCCAACGACACGACCTAACCAATCGCAATTTTTTTCACTTCACTGCACTCCTTTCGCTGTTTGCTCGCTTGTTCCGCCAGTTCCGACCCCGCGCGGACCTCCTCGCGAACTTGCACTCGCACACACACACACACACTGCACACTGTTGCGGACTGCGGACCAAAGTGAGGTTAGGAATTAATTTGGAAGAGAGCGTTACCCATCCCTAAAATTCAAGTTGAAGCCGACTATCCATCCATTCCATTGTTCTTGGTTCTTGTATGATCGCACGCAGGGCCGAATTTACTATAGGGGCCCCCACCAATGCGAGTGCGTAAAAAATGTTTAATTTTCTTTTGTTTTTTCAAAAATTTATCCTTAATCTGATATAAATAAAGAAAATGGAAATAAACTTTTTAATGTATTGTGCGTGAACATATCGTTTTACTTCTTACTTGAGTATCCTTGTTTATATTCAAAAAATTTTAGAGGCCCCCACAAACCTAAAATACGGCCCTGATCACACGTATTTGATTTTATTCTGTATGATTTTTATGACTGTTCTTGGTTCTTGTATGAAATATTTTTTATTTTTCATTTCGAGGGGGGAGCCCCTTTATGCTCCCCAGGCTACTTTATCGACGGCCCTGAGACTGCTCACTGACTTTCCGTTCAAGAAATTCTGTCATTGGCTGAAATTTGAATCGCGCGCCAAATTTTGACCAATAGCAGCACAATTGACTTTTCGCTAGAGAAATACTGCCATTTGTCAAAATTTGGCGCGCGATTCAAATTTCAGACAATGACAGAATTTCTTGAACGGAAAGTCAGTGAGCAGTCTCAGGGCCGTCGATAAAGTAGCCTGGGGGGCATCAAGGGGCACTGCTCCCCCCTCGAAATGATAAATAAAAAATATTTCATGCAAGAACGATGGATAGTCGGCTTTAAAACCGCTGGTAGTTTATTTAATTTGTGCTCTTACAAGAACTTGTGTTAATAAACTCCATTTCAACACAAAATATCTGGATTTGACGACGACAATCCCTTCAGGGATAATAATAAAGAGGAGATAATATAATTTACTTACAAACTTTCTTTCGCATTTAATTAATTAAAAAAACTCTTCGCAACACTCATCTGTAAATGATATAGCGTTTAAAATCTGAAATATTCATTTGAGAGTTGGGCAATGGTCATTTTATCTATTTTTACATGTATTATATTATAAAAATTAAATTCATTATCATAATTTTAAATTTCTACTATAAAAAACTCTGTTTATTTTATTTTAATATTTAACAATATTTACAATTCCCGCGCCAAATTCACATTTACCGCATATTTTAAAAAGTATCATTTAGAAGAAATAAAAATTTTCAATGAAAAATTTAAAAAGATTATTAACTATAATTATCAATAAATAATATTAGGAAAATCAAAGGTAAACAACTCAGTTTTCATTTTGTAGATAATATATTTCCTTTTCCGGAACTTGACAAGCAATATGTAATGAAATCAATACAATCCGTCTCAAATTGTTTATAATATTAACTCATCTTAAAAACAATCACACTTCTAATAAGGTACAATATATTCAAATACAATTTTATTTGACAGGAACTACAAATGTAACTCTACCAGTTTAATATACAAATACATATATTTATTGTCAATAATAAACACACTTTTATTGAAAGAAAATTTTTAAGCGAAGCTTTGCTTTCTATTAAAGTACTATTCAAAATTGAGTCTATATCAAATCTGAACACAAGTTCGCAGTCTAAAATTGTAAATTTTAAGAAAATTAATTAAACAAAAAATTAAATTAATCTCGCGTAGAATTGCGCAATATAAGGACTAAGTGCTTATTATGTTTATTAAAAATGATGTATCTGAAGAATAATGTAAAAGAAATTAATTAAAATTAAAGCTATAAATTATTTAACGTAGAACAATAGAAAAGGTACGGTTTGATACAATTTCATATGAAGTTATGATCTTCATTTATGTGTTTTGTTCTTAGTTTACAATTTGCGTAGAAGGCACTTTCATATACAAAAGGGCACGAGACAGGCACTTATATTGAGTTAAATATCAACTTATTCGTAATACGTAAAACATACGAAGTAAAGGCGTAGAAATTAGGCTCTAAATTTCTAACTTGAATAATAAACTTAAGCTAGATTTTAGAGTATATGAATTATTTTGCTTGAGTGTCAATAAATATCATAAAATAATTTGCAGTGCTTGATACCGAGTCTTTGGCTCGCAGTAATAATTATTATCGTACAAAGGCACTGGAAAAATCATCTTGTAACTATCATATATCCTACAAACTTTAATAAAGAACGTTGCTTATAAAAATACATATAACATGTTCTTCTGAAGAATGAAAATATGGGCCATAAATTGGCCGAATTGACAAATAACAAATTCCATCTATGTGTTGTACATTCGGCAATTGTACTTATTTTCAACAGTTGACAGTGGAGAAAAATTAGATAGGCTCTTTAAATTTAAGCAAATTTTAATTTAAAATTAGACAAGCGAATAATATATCAAATTAAAAAATTCAGAAATAAATTACCTCAAAACGTAGGGTTGAGGATTCCTATGAGGAGGTTGATAATTATTTTTTTGTACAGGACTAACCCTTCGTTGATCATTCACAGGATTTTGGCTCGAAATGATCTCATTTGTATTATTGCTACTCGGACTAGCACTGGACGAAGTGGCTTCGTTCCTTTTACGAAACTTAGTCGAATATTTATAAAAATCAGACATCTCAAAAGGTTTTGTGACTTCTCGATAAGGTTGATACTTTCCATGTTGAACAACTGTATGATTCGTCGGAGAATTAAAACTCAAAATAGGGTCATTTCCATTCTCCTGAGAAGGATTCGATTCAGCGGGAATTTCAAGTACTTTCGGTCTTTCGTGGTAAATATTCGAAGATATCGGGAGGCACTGAATTTGAGACGGCTCCTCCAGTGGCAATTCCCTAGGTCGACGATTTATTGTAGGCTCAACTTTTGCAGGTTCTCGAATCGGAATCGGTATTGGAGGAGGTGGTGGAGGTGGATTATTTTGCGATGATCTTCGAGCGAGAGTTGGAGCAAAAGATCCAGAAACTGAAGTGGGACTACAGCCAGAATCTAAAGCAGTTTCGTACCATTCCTTTTCTTTCCCTTTCCGACTCATATCTGTTTGATCTCGATCGCTTAAATCGTAACCTGGGTGCCAAGTTTCAACACTGCCTAATGATTGGGTCCGCAAAAGAATTCTACTTGATGATGTATGTTCCACTGGACTTATTGGAATCTGGAGGATAAACAATAAATTAGAAAAACAGAAACTATAAAATTTAATGAAATTTAACTTAATAGAGGATTCAAACTTCCTCATATTTATCTTAATTATTCTTCACCTGAGCAGGATGATTTCGTGGTAGAAGCGAAGGTATATTCTTTGATCCAGAAGCAACTGTATGATACCGAGATTGCATTTCGGCATTAGGATAATATTGTGAAGTGGTGTGCTTTCGTCGATCCAGGCTTCCAAATCTATCAGCAGGTTGCTCATCTGGACACCAAACAATCTCATCATCAAGTTTCATCCAATGACCAGGTGGTAGGTAAGAATCCACGTTAGGTTGAAGAACAGAATGATGTCTTCTATCAATCGAACCTACTCCTACTGTATGTTCTCTTTCTCTCCTATGTCGCAATGAGGCTTTTTCGTACGACTGATAATCAACAGGTTGCTCATACCTTGAAGGAAAATATTCAGTCTCATAGTACTGAGTCTGAGTCATTCGACGCTGAGCATCGTTATCTAGATGTCTATACTCAGGATATGAAGGACTGTGTAATTCTTGTTTCTGAATCTGTAGCTGTCGATAGTGTCGCTCTTCCTCGGTGTAAGTATTCGGAACAGGTCGGTAGGGTCGTTCTAAATCCTGATATAATCCTTGACGTCGAAGACTCGCATTGTGAGCGCCTTGAGAGTAAGTGCGAGTACGATATTGATCCGGAAGGATATAAACATTATTGTTAATATTTAAATCATGCTCGATAAATTTACTGTTACTTCGTCGAGGATCGACTGGACTGGCGGCGATGTAATTAGTACGATTGTGATTAGGATTGCTAGTACCAGGTTGGATGTATTGATGACCCTCCATGTCTTGAAATTCGGTTGAATAAACATTATAGTTGTGTTCTGGGCCCAAGGGACTCAAACTTATCCCTCCCTGGTCCTGCAAACTTCTTGTATCCATATTCGCACCCGTTTCCCTTCCTGAAAAGAAATTTATTTATATTAGCATTTTCAGTGTAAAGCCAGCCTATGCATCCACCTTCATCGTGAATTGAAACACTTATTCTATCAGTGCTAGTAGACACAATTGCAACAAAAAATTTTCCTAAGAATAAGAGATCATTTAGAGAAATCGTACCGGAATTATCAAGGGGAGGTCGAGGCTTCTTTGTTCTGTGCTTCGAATTGTTCTGTAAGAGCAATTGAGAGTTTTGCAAAGGCGAATGAGCAACATGGGTTTGTCGAATGGTTGAGCCATGACTTTGTCTGATAAAATTTAAACAAGCGTCTATTTCCTGGAGCCTCTGCTTACTTTGCTGGTAAATTAGTCTGTGCTTTCGTCGCAAAGCTTTGCTCTCTGTGGAATCATTTATTATTATAAGTGCATCCTCTTTTTTTCTGATCTGTACTTGACGTTCCAATTCGAGAGCAGACTCTTCCTAAAAACGAAATAAGAATCATTATATTTTAGAATAAATTTCTTTGCATGTTTTACAAGAAGTAAAATAATCTGGATTTATTAAAACTTACTGCTTCATTAGTCTTCAGTTTATTAATAAGATTTTGGGGATATGTAAAAGAAGATCCTGCTCTTTTACGAAAGATTGGTGGACTTTGTCCAGGTTCGAGAGGAATTTCTGGTGGCAGGATTCCAGTTAGCTCAGCTTCTTCAATGCAGAGAGTTTTCAACTCAGTGTTTTTCTGAGCGAGCTTCTCTTGAAGGGCCTCTCGACGTTGACGAAGCCACTGTAGCCTGTTAGACAGTGGTTCGTCTTTCGTTGGCCCTGACACGCCTTCGGTTCCTGCCATCACTGAAAAGATACTTCTCTTATACCCAAAAACGTTACATTTCTATAGTAGTATTCGGATTAAAGTTACAACTACAATTTTCATTCTAATCGCATTAAAATTAAGGTACGCATACAGGCAGATTTTTGTAGCTTATTAGCATTGCCTTGTATTATTAACTAAATCCTTACCCATATTCTTAGTCCAATTTGTGACACTTTCCAACTATATACAGAACTTTAAAAGGCTGGCAAAGATTAACGCTCTCCATTTTTTTCGAACTTGACTCACATTGCCCCAAATTAGAAATCACACAAAGAATTTAGGCACTATTATTTCCACAGTTGTTTCACCATTTGCAAAATTGAAATCAGACGCAAGCAGCATTATTTTTGCCTATTTTGTAGATAACAAATGAAATCCATAGAATTTCCTCAGTGACATTATAGAATCATCAGAATCATCAAAATTCTCAAAGGGCGTTGAGGTTACTTTGTCACGATTTCTCTAAGGGCATATCAATACTGCGATAGAACGGACAAAAATAAAGGAAAATCATCGTTAAACGCGCCTAGCAGTATACGAAATAAATATTAAATTAATCTCCGAGTTTTGAGACATTTAAGAAATAAACAAAAAAAAATAAATAAAATTTACTCCGCACAGTCTTTGTCGCGTCCTTGCTTGGCAAGGAGTTAAGTAACTAAAATAAAAATACGTTGCGCAATCAAAAACAAGGTACTAAATATAGGATTAGGCCTTTTTTTAAACTAAATGTTAGTAAAACTGTGATTTTACGGGAAATTCAACAGATTCAATTGATTTTTTTGCATTTAAATTAACCTAAAAAACGTTATAAAAAAAAGCTGTCAAAACTTTACATTAGATAAAAAGAACCAATCACAATTCTCTGCCTTAAGAGGCGGGAAATTTTAAATTCGAATTTTTATAATTACAAAGTTTTAAAGTTTTAATCTCAAAATTGGATTTTCTTATTTTACTTAATATATAATTAGTAAAAATAATAATTTACTTAATATTATAATTAGATATTTTTTAGCTCTAAAGCGTTATGCAAATATAATTATTATAATGAAAGATATAAAGGGTAAGAGGTAAAAAATTAGATTGGTAATTAAATTGACATAATTAATTTTTATTTTATATCAATTATTTCCACTAATTTGTACGAGTTTTCTCATTATTTTTTAGACAATGCTGGTAGACTTTCAAGTTGTATGAAATTCTCATTATCTAAAATTTTATATCGATCTTGCCGATAATGTACCAAATCATCCAAAAATCGTTTACTGCTTTCGTTATGGAGTTTGGTAAGAACGGGTGGTAAAGGTATTATTTCTGCAGTTTTTGCCAAATCGTTATAATATCGACTTTGTTCGGGACCCATCATATGAAATTGTCTTTTTGGTAATCCTAGACTAATTTTTCTTTCTTTTTCACGAACTTCATCAGCAAGCATTTCTTCTTTCGATGGAAATTGCTTCTCTCCTTGCCAGTATTTCAAAATAAAACGGACCTTGAAATTAAATTTTATTTTGCTTTAGAAATTTTATAAATACCAGGTGTAGAAGTATGAAACCGGAATTTCCCTATAGATGGTGTTTGCCATCAGTTTAGGGACCGTAAGACCGCTTCTGCAGCTGCAGCACCACAATCTCTCTCTAACAGCTGACGAAGATTTTCGACATACAACAACCCAAGTTCCATATACCAGTATATTTTTCTATAATCTTAAACATGTCGAGCTTTGTACCTACGAACTACCATTTGCGGACAGCATTGATTTTCTGTTATCATTTGAAGAAAACTGCTGCAGAATCGCATCGAATGCTTGTCGAAGCTTACGGTGAACATGCTCTTGGTAAAACACAGTGTTTCGAGTGGTTCAAAAAATTCAAAAGTGGTGATTTTAACGTGAGAAACGAAGAGCGTGGGAAACCACCGAAAAAGTTCGCAGACAACGAATTGCAAGCCTTATTGGATGAAGATGATACTCAAACTCAACAAGAACTCGCGGATCAATTGAATGTGACTCAGAAAGCCGTCTCCGTTCGTTTGAAAGCTATGGGAAAGATTCAGAAAAAGGGAAAATGTGTGCCGCATAAACTGAATGAAAGGCAGCAAGAAAATCGAAAAATCACTTGTAAAATGGGAAAACGATCAGGGAAACGATCGCGGCGTTCAGTTGGAAAATACTAGTGCTTGCGGCTTATTCTCCAGACTTGGCTCCGTCCGATTATCATCTATTTGCATCACTGGGACACGCGACACGCTCTCGCTGAACAACGCATCAATTCGTATGAAAATGTACGAAAATGACTCGATAACTGGTTCGCTTCAAAAAAAGAACTGTTTTTTTTGGCGTGGCATTCATAAACTACCGGAGTAGTGGGAAAAATGTATAGCTAGCGATGGGCAATACTTCAAATAAAATATTTTTCATCATTTTCAAACAATAAACGTGTAATTTTTACAAAAAATTACGGTTTCATACTTCTACACCTGGTATAGTATGTAATAAATTCAAATTTAGAAATGACATTAGCAGAGAATATTCCAAGAAAAATTTACTGATGTAAATGATTCTCGGATAGCTCTAAAAATTTAAGGATGTTGGAGTCAAGTTCTAATTTAAAAATTCGATTTCTTCATTTTACTTAACAAATATTAAAATTTTTAATTTTTTCCCTATGTAGAATTAATCAATTTTTAACTAGAATCATGCGTACAGAGAGAGAAAATATCTAATTCAAATATTTTTTAAGTAAAATGAAAATTAATTTTGAAGTTAGATTTTGAATTTTTCGTTTTATGCAAAAAGTATTAAAATTAAATATTTTTTCGCTCTGTACACAGTCTTATATTTGAAAAAAGATTAGCGTTACAGAGCGAAAAAATATTTATTAATAATTTTTGTTGAGTAAAATGAAGAATGGAATTTTCAGCTTAACACTTGAGGCCAACGCCCTTAAGTTTTGAAAGAAAAATCTTTATAAAGAAAAAATATACCTGTAAGTCAAACATGCTAAAGGCACAAACATAAAATGGAAGACCTACAAGAGCTAGAGTTGGATTTTCTATCGAAATTAAATGTTTCCATAAGGGTGTCACCATATTCGAATCTACTCGTACTCCACAACTTTCGGCCAGAAAAGGAAAGCTGTATTTGTAGCCTATTGGAAGATAATTATGAAACAAAGTGTTTTAGAGTTTTAAAATTAATATTATACATATATGTATTATTACCAGTGCAATAGAATATGGTATCGATTTTTTCTTCAGAATTGTCCTTGAAAATCGCTTTGTCAGCTGTGAATTCCAAAATATCTGGTTTCTATAGAAATTAGGAATGCTCATTTTTAATATGAAACTTAAAACATAAATTTTAGAAATGGATGTCCGACATATTTTTTAAATAAATAAAATTATAGAAACCTGGATAACGTTGTCAGGAAACTTTGTGTGAATAGGATCTTTTAAATGATGACTAAGAATTACTTTTTTCGCAGTAGAAGATATTTCTAATGCCAAATCCATACCTATTTAATAAATAAAATACAAGTTTAATAAATAAAAGATAAAAAACAATGACAATTTTTTAAAAAACTTTTTTTTAGTTAGTTGTATACCTGAAGGTCCAGCGCCAATAACAACCACAGATTTGTCTTTAAATATACCAGATACTCTGTAATCATGACTATGAATTTTTAGTCCTAGGAAATTCTCATCACCTTTGATTTTTGGAATACTCGGTTCGAAGTAATGTCCATTACAAACCATCACGGCATCAAATATTTCCTCATTTACAATTTGTTTTTGCAGATCTTTCACTCTGATTTTCCATTGTTGCTGATAGCGGTTTTCATTTCCATTTGTTTTTTTTTCAATAATCGTTTTTGGTTCCGGAACTGGAAGTGGTTCTATTAATTCGACATGGTGAAGAAACTGAAATTAAAATATTAGATTAAATTGATTTTTGAACGGAAATGTTGTGTGGTTATCATTTTTATGAAACATAAATCAAATATCGTGGTTTGTTTGTTTGTTGAAAATCGAATTACATTATAAGAGATCACTATGGCTTTTCGTAGAACTTTAAAATTATTTTAAGGGTGTTGGAGTCAAGATCTAATCTAAAAATTCGATTTCTTCATTTTACTCAACAAATATTAAATATTTTTTAAGTAAAATGAAAATTAATTTTGAAGTTAGATTTTGAATTTTTCGTTTTATGCAAAAAGTATTAAAATTAAATATTTTTTCGCTCTGTACACAGTCTTATATTTGAAAAAAGATTAGTGTTACAGAACGAAAAAATATGGAGAATGGAATTTTCAGCTTAACACTTGGGTCCAACGCCCTTAAAAGCTTATTAAAATTATTTTAAAATCTAGTGTAACTTACAGAAATTAAGCTTCGTAGTTGGAAATGATCGCAATAAGAATTGAGAAAGTCCAAGATTTCAGATCGTGTTAAGTAACTCCTTTCATTTTCAGGAATCGGGTAGTCGGGATATCCCATCACCTCCTTTGGAAGATTTGTCCTGCATGAAATTTTAATCATTATGGATTAATTAATTTCGATTCTAATATGTAGTACAAAAATTTTACTTGATTCTGCATTATATTATTTTATCTAACAATACCTGAGATTATTATACATGCTGGAGTGGATTGGTAAACCAAAACGATCCACTCCAACATCTGGGACATAAACCCAAGTTCCGCCAACTTTATCTGTCTTTTCATAACAAACAACAGTTATGGGTGATCCATCCTGATTTTTTAATTCGCTGCAATGTTTAAGAGCAGCCAGGCCTGCTGAACCAGCACCAATTATGGCAATTCGCATTTTAAATTTCTTTTAATACCCTAAAAATAAATACATTTTTACCACAATAGCCCAAAAAACTGTATAAAGAAAAGAAAAGTAATCATTTTAAGTTCATAATATGAAGATAATGAACTTAGTTTTCATCGTACCACTGATTACCAGAGTCAATGACCCAAATAAAAGACCAATTGAAATTGTAACTTTTTCAAAATCGATTCGTCCAGAATTGATAATTTTAGAATTTTAAAACTCAGTTTTTAAATAATTCAATATTACAAACGATTTTTTAATTTAATATACCCTACAACAGATAATAGTTTAATTACTACTTCAACATATAATTTTGTACAGTTGCCTCACGTATCCTTATCTTTTTTTACTGCATTACTAATCAAATATATTATACACTTGATGTGCTACTGAACTTCTATAGAGGTATTTTAGATGATAACTGATAACATATCTCCTAATTACAATCTCGCATAAATTTGAATAGATAAGTATAATTTTCTGTAGTATTAAATAAATATGAACTAAGTAAAGAAAGGGAAAGTGTTTTTTAAGCTGATCTAGATAAATTAATTGTTGAGAACAGTTTTACTATTTTTTAAAAAATTCATTGGAAATTAAAATTGTAGTAGAGATTAATTCAATTTTATCAATTTTGTAAGCTCCTTTTATGAATAGACTTGTGAATTAAAACACGGAAGTATTTTTCAAATTTCAATGATCGCGAGAAACCCAAAATAAAACTAAAAACAGATTCACTTTCACTTTCAGTTAGTTGAGTTCTACTTAGTTATATAAAATTAGTTACTTACAAGTGAAGGCAAGTTCACTGTTTGACAGTCGATGAGAGAATAACAATTGTAAAAGAATTAAAGGAAAATTAAAGAAAAGACTTATCAGGCTGATAGTGAGGTCTCGTGGACTTCATTTCAATTACGACCACATCCAGGCAGTGAACGTATTTTTCAAGCATACTGATTAAGACTAATAAATATTTGTGTGCTTCGACCTTACATCTTCCCATTACGGTCGTAGACATTTGTATATAATTGCCCCAAGGCAGATCATTAACTTCCCATTCATCCATTTTTGGAAAGTGGAAAGCTAAATTCCATAATGAAACTCATATCACACGGAAGTAAAACTTCCAGGGTCACATTTCCTACAAAAGGATAAAATCGAACACTATTGGTTTCTATTAAATAGATTTTATTCTTACCAAAAATAAGGATTTTTTCAAGGCGCTTAAGTTTCTTTCGAATAACTGCGATATTCAGTCTTAACGAAATTTCCTGTACAAATGAACGTGTCAAACAAAACATACTTCGAAATCAAAATTTCTCAACACCGATATTACTGTACAAGAAAAATTAAGTTACGAACTCTTAGAAATATTAAATAGTAAAATTGAAACACAGCTTAAAATATTCTTATCATTGCAACAACATTCAGAACACATATTTCATAATTCATAAGAATCAGAACAATTCCCTGAGATAAAGAACCTTGAATCATGATAAACCAGAACAAAGATATAGACTTAGTAATTTACTCTAGAAAAATGCAAATTTGTTCACTATGTAGGAAGAAATTCATCGACGTTTCGACCTAATCTCCTGTTCCCATTTATTCTTGTAGAGCATATACAATTGCATGGCTGATCTGGCGTCTTCAACAGAATTATGCTCTCCAGTTTGAATTTTGACACCTAATAATTCGAGAGCGAGTTTTTTTAGACTGGGAGTATTTCCATTCGCGAGCTTTCTGAATTGCTTATAGCGTGAAGTATCTCTCACGGAATGTCTGGGATGCGAGAGATAAAGAACTTCAAGGTCGTGTTTGATAGCGTGTCCAACTAGAAGACGTCCTTTAAGCATTTCTGCGACTTCCTTTTGTACAATTTTGAATTCCTCTGCGTCTCTTAGATGATGAGGATAAATTCCACTGACCGCTGACCTGTAGTCTCGAATTTCCTCAGTAGGTTTCACGTACTTGTCGTAAAGGCAAATTCCGTGTTTATTGACGATAGAGACTCGAGCTATTATGCTTTCACTTCCATCACCAACTCCTACCATTTCACAGTCCATAGCAATTTGTTTTGTCAAAATTGGATCTGTTTTTTTTGTATACTCAAGCTGTTTTAAAAGTTTGGGCTGAGCATCTGCCTATAAACAATTTAAAAAAATCTACATTAGTCTGACATAAATCTTTTGAATAAAGTCGAAGCATGATTTTCTCTCTTTACTATTTTGCCACTAATTCAAGTGTTAACACCTTTGAAAAATATTAAAATACAAATAAAGAATCTCATTCGTGAACATGTTAAAAAGAGATTAAAGTGTTAAGAATTTTAAGCAAATATGTCTTGTATTCAATTGTTCTTTCTTCAGAATTTTAACAATTATAATAAATTAATTTATATTAAAGTTTCCAATCATCAATTACTACTATAAAAAATAAAATTTTTCTTAGAGTAATTTTAATACATATATGAATTACTAAAATACGTAAATGATTAACTACTTATACATACATTTATTCTTATAAAGTCATAATATTTCACTATTGTTGATTTGGAGTCATAATTCAAAGCAGCAGATGTTAGAAACATAGAATGGGACATTTTTACGATAACGTTAAAACTCTGCGATTCTTATAGTAAAAAAAAAATGTACTAACAAACTAATATCTTTGGTATTACTAAGAAAAAATTGAAATATAGCTTAGGTTATGTTTGATTATTTTATTATTAGCTATTATTCTTTTGTTTTAACGTGAAAATCACACCCGAGATCCACCGAGATCACAACAAACAAATACACAACAGTCTGAATTTGTATTTATATTAATATGCAATAATGCCTTGCTTTGTAAACATGTCAACCAAATGTCAACCCAATCCTGGTTTCCATTAGAGTCTTATGGAAACCAGGGTTGAGTTAACATGTTAATATTAATAGAAAGTTTTACCTGAGAATTATCAGGTAAATTATTATGTTTCCTAGGCCTCTGACGTTTCCTCGGTGATGTTATTATTGTAGATTCCGCAGTCTCTTTCGTGTTTGTGTTCGATTCAGCCAGAAGTGTCTTATACTTCTCCCAATTTGAACCTGGCACACGCAATCCATTAGTTTTCTCCTTTTCATCAACTTTTTGTGTTTTAGGTTTTTGTTCTTGGGCCATTTTTGCCTTTGAAGGTTCTTTATTGACTCGAGTTAAATTCTTTCCAACAATAGGATTACTCTGTTTCTGTGGTTCAATGACCAACATCATATAGAGTTATAATTTATTATAAATTAATTAATTAATTATTTGTAACCTACAGCTAAACATGTGGACCAAGCCTCGAAGTAGAAGATGAAGATAGAGAAGAATCGAATCGAATATAACAAACATGAAGGTCTGTAATAAACAGAAATAATATATTTAGGCTTTTACTCATCGGATACTTAATAGTTTGATTGAAAATCAAAAAAACTTATGATTATTTCCGCACCATTCAACATGCACATTAACCTCAAATTTTTCTCAAGGTCGTGAAAATTGAGTCACTCCTATCATGAAACTGTTTTTTAACTTGAATAATAGGGAATATTGTTACTATTTTTTTAGGTGATCAACATTAACTATCTTTTTAGCAAACGTATATTAAAATCATTAAAATGGTTAACAGATGTTCAGCATGTTCGGTTACGGATTTAGATTATGGTGGGTAGGTATATATATATACATATGTATACACTCGACTTCCGCAATAGTCACCACCGCAATAGTCACAATTTCGCAATAA
>CAJFCP010000124.1:1611195-1696740 GCA_904066005.1 Synergus itoensis | reverse complement strand
TTGGATATTTAACAGTAACAATTTTAAAGGCTTATAGAACACATCTTTAAAAATAATTATAAAGTTATTTTTCTGCCTTGAAAATTGATGCTTAGCTAATACATTTTTGTATGCTAGAAAGATAAAGAAACTTATATTGTAATATTACTAAAGAGCCGAAATTTAAGCTAATTCACATTTAATTGCTTTAAAATTTTAAAACGTTTAAAAATGTTTTTAAAAGATTTAAAACTGCATAAAATTCGAAATCTTCAAACTGGAATGAGCTCAAATTTCAGACTTTAAATTTAGAATATAAAATATTTAAAGAATTTGAAAATCCAAACTTATTCATTTCAAACATCTAGTAAATTAGAAGTCCTGGAATTGAAAAATTTCAAACTTTAAAATAAAAATACTAAATATAATTTTAACATAAAATTTGCCTGATTTTGAAACATTTGATGAATGTCCAAGTCAATTTTCCTCACAGAAAAATGGTAATTCATAATTTCCCATGAAAAATATCTTCTATAATCCTTGTATGCAATATCAAAATCTTGCTCCAAATTGGCAAATTTACAAAAAACTCTCCTCTCACTAATTACACAGAATCAGACCCAGGCGAAAAGCAACAGACTGACCGACTAATTATATCCAAAGTCTCTAGCGATCGACGATTTTCAATGATCGAGTGTTGGGACGGCGAAGATCCAATGATAAATGCAATGAAAACGATCGACGCCGGAGACGTGGCGACTCGAGAGTATATCCTAATCGCATCGACAGGTTTATCAGAAGACCAAAAGGAGAATAGGGCCTGATCTCTACTTGGGCATGAAGAACTGCTGATGTGAGTGAGAGTTAGACTGCGGATGCATGTTAGGATGAGGAGGTGGTCCGCTACCCCTCGTACCTGTGGCGTAAAGTTGTTGCTGAAAATTATGAAATTGCTGAGCATAGTTAGGGTCAGACATACTGGGCCCACCGCCGACGAAGGGACTGTTTTTAAAATTACTAGAGCCACCACCCATACTGGGAGGAAGTGGCTGCGTCGCATCAGGTGGAGGTCCAAGGCCCATGGGTCCGCCTTTGTTTCCAGGTCCGTACATGCCAGGGTTGTTATTCTGGCCAGGCATCTGCGGTCCTGGTACCATGTCTGACGGGAAGACTTTGTCTTGATCCATGGGGCTTCCAGGGAAGACGCCACCACCGACCATATGCTGCATCCTCATGATTGGCTGTTGCCGAACTCCGCCACCAACAGGCCTCATCGAATGCATGCTAACTTGAGAATTCATAGGTTGTGCGTCCATCCTGGGAGAACCACCCATTCCTGGTGGAAGTCCCTGTGGTCCTGAATGTGGAACCATGTTACCGGGCATGCCTTGATGAGGTCCCATATTGTTAGGCACACAACCGTTTGGGAAGTAGTGAATATTCGCTGAGGGAGAGTTCATTTTGTTGTCGAGGGGATTTGTAAAACGCTGAAGGAAGTCGAGACTTGGAGGTCCTCGAGGCGCATGACTTACATTTGGCCTTGCTGGTAGGTACTGTATAGTATTCGGTGCACTTGGTTTTACCTGAAAAGAAGATTTTAATATAAAAAAACTTGATTTAATTTCCAAACAACAAGGTTATACCTTGTTGATGTCTTTCTAAAAGGTTCTAACTTAAAAGACTCAAAAAAAAAAAAAAAACGAGAGTCTTTTAAATAAAAATAAGCTGTGCTACTGACAATAGATACGCGGAACTCATGAAGCCTGAGGGGCAAAATCTAGGACCCCAATAAACTGAGATTGATTATAACAGGAGTTGAGCCTATGAATATATATACATTTCATTCTTACTTGAACATTTGCACCATTATAGGGACTCGGTCCAGAGACGTGAACGTGAGAATGTCCATGAGAATGAGGTCCATGAGAATGAGGATGATTATGTCCACCAGGCATGAGTCTCGAAGGAGGTCCAAGTGGATTTTCTCCAACACCTCCACCTCCTCCTGGATAAGGACCACCTTGAGGTCCAACGTTTGAATTATGAGGACCTCCCCCTGGGTTTCCTCCAGGACCTCCCATCATACTATGCGTCATCATCGAATGATGATGGCTCATCTTATTCGGAACACCTGGACTTCCAGTGTGCGGCGTTGGACTGTAACTGGTTGGAGGTCCTCCTAGTCCCATACACATTCCAGAAACATCCCCAGCTTCACTAGTAGGACCAGGCATATGGCATCCTCCATTTAATTCACCTCCACCCTGCATCTGCATCATGTGCATTCCATGTGGATTTCCGAATGGCATTATTCCTTGGTTTCCAGAATGCATCGGACCTACATCATTACCCAGAGCATTGCTAGTAGCAGTATTTGTTAACTGCTGACTCATTTGTGCGAGTGATGTAATGGGGTCAAAATGATTTGTACTCATGGTTCCCAAGCCTCCAAGTCGAACTCCCATATTATTTGGATTTAGAGGAACGTTATCAGGTTGGCTAACGTTCACAGAAGGTCTGCTGCAAGGGAAGGAGCCTCCTGGACCAATCATCGATGGTGGCAGTCCTTGATTGTTCGGATTCCCCTGATTTTGTTGTTGTTGTTGCTGCTGCTGCTGCTGTTGTTGCTGCTGTTGTTGCTGTTGTTGTTGCTGTTGTTGTTGAATTTGCTGCTGCTGCAGATCTTTCTGCGAGGGTGGAGAGGTTTCCGATTTCGTATTCGGCGATGCAGGAATTGTTCTCGGAGGTCCCATGCTGTCTTGGAGGTTTGGATTGTGAGGCGCCGGACTGCTCTGAGCACTTGCTGTTGTTTTATTGCTCTGTTTGCTCGAGTCCGCTGGTGTGTGAGGCGCGACACTTCCCGGTGTGTGAGGAGTATGTGGGGTATGGGGACTGTGAAGAGACCCAGTGAATCCTCTATTTGCACTTTCCATCGATGGACTAACGACATCGGATCTCGATGAAAACTGATTATTATTCTCCATGCTTCCCGAAAGCATTCGATTCGGAATATCAGTACTGCTTGTCGTTGTACTTCTGCAAAAAGTTAAAGAACACAAATTTGTAGTTATTATAAAACAATGAAAATGTAGTTTGGAAGCCGATTTGTAAATGTATGAAAAGATACTTACGCAGGTAAACTGCCGTCTTTGAGACTTGTATTGGGTTGCTTCTGTATTGTCAATTCCTGGCCCTCAAAAGTATTAAGATACTGGATTTGTTGAGGACTAGGGACTGGCATTAGGTTCGCTTCCTTTACACCGGCAGCGTTTACTGCTCCACCGTGTTGCTGTTTTTGTTGAGCTAAAGATTGCAGCGTCCGACAGAACATACCATCCACTAAAAAACATGACAGGAATTCTAACGCTCTTACAAAGAAAATATTTGAGTTTTGAGGACATTTTGCTACCTGTTTAGTATTTATTTTATGATTAGAAGAATATACGAAGTGAACACAACAATAAAATTCAAATGAAAATAACTTCTGCAAAAATTAGATCTAATAAACTAACAAATCTAACAAAATAGACTTCAAAATTAAAATTGCATAACAATATTAAAGACATAAAATGATTAAAATTTTTGAAAATAACTTGGTAGCGAAAGGATAAAAATAAGAATTTAGAAAGTTACCATTTGGAGGTTGAGAAGAAGGAAAGTCAAGGGAAGAATCTTTCTGAGGTGTCGCTCCGCCAGGACTGAGAGCGGCAAGATGAGCATGAGAAACTGGAGTTCCGGGATTACTGTGGTTCAATCTCGTCGAAGAAGCCGTATTCACGGATCCTACAGTTGGGTTGGGAGAGTCCTGGCTAGTAGGACTCTGTCCTGGCAAGTGGCTAGACCTCTGGTTTCCAAGTTGAAATTGTCTGTTGCAATCAGCGGGTGAATTTAACGCTGAACTCGCCCTAGGCGAAGGAAGCGAGAGGTTACTAGTAGGGTTATTAGGGGAGGAAGGATTTGGACTTTGAGTGGCAATCGGTACGCTAGCAGATCTTGTCGTCTGATGATAAGGAGGAGGAGGACCTTGACTGCGTGGCATACCTCCAACCATTCCAGATCCTCTAAGAGGTCCGCCGGGACTACCTACGCCAACCTGGTGAAAAAAACATTTATCAATTATTAGAAGTATTTTAAACTATGAGGCTGATTATATTACAATCAATTTTTCTAAGCAATAAATTCTACCCTTAAATGTCTTGTACCAGCTTTTTATATCATAGTAAATAATCTTTATGTTCGAAATATAGAACTCACTTTTCCCTTTCCATCTAGAAACTGTTGTTGAAGTTTGTGCCATTCCATGCCCGGTGGACACTGATTCGGAAGAGTATTTGGTGGAACGTTAGAAGACGGACAAGAAGAAGGGCCTCCTGGAGCGGAATCCAAAGATCCAGAGGGGTCCTCTTTTTGCTCAGGGAAGAGAAGCATTTGCATCTTGCGGATAGTCGCCAATTGGACTTCACGGTGTTGCCTCTGTTGCGGAGTGAGATTCTCGTCAGGAACCTTAACACCCTGCAAGGAAGGTACACCCCCTGGACCGGGACTTCCTATCAGGCGAGGACTGTGACCCATGTTTGGCATTGGTTGAGGCTGGGAAGTTGGTACTGAAAAAGAATAAAAAAGAAAATTAGTATAATTAGATACTATTAACAAATTAGAAACTATTTTCAGGCTTTGAACTCTTCTGTGGAGTAGTCAAAAAATAAATACTTGGGTCAATTATTTTGTTAGTAAGCGTGAAATTGCTAATTTTTGTTTGTTGTTTCAACCACTTCATTATGTGATGTAATAATTACATCATCTGCTAAATTGATTAAATCAATTATTAAAATTTTTTTAGGTCATTTCTGCCAATAAAATAGTTCTCAACTATCAACTTTTTGCATTGCTCTAAAAAAAAGTATCAAAAGCAACTTTTTTCTAATACATATGCAAATTGACTAAGGTGAAGCAATTAATGAAAATTAAATGTTAAGAAAATTTTGAGAGGCAGTATAATTACACAGTGCAATATTAAAAGTTTCAGTTACTTGTGTGTAGGAAAGACTTTTTGACACAATTCGTGAAAAAAGTAGCTTTTAATACTATTAAAAAAAGTATTAAAAACTTAGCCTCGTGCCAAAAAGGAAGCGAAAAGTAAAGAAATTAATGGAGTTCGAAGCATGAAAAAGTTTCCCTTTAATACCTGGATTATTGGGAGAGGTCGGCACGAGGCAAGGCACATCTATGTTCGGGTCGTCCAAAGACGATTCAGGATTACCCAAGGAATTGCCATTTAAATTCCGGAGGTTGGGCGTTTCAGGCCAGAAGGAAGGCGCATGCGGGTCCAAAGCAGGCAAATCTGGTGGCTGTTCCGTTGGGAACGTTGTTCCTCCTTGATGGCCCTTTTGTTTCATATTCGCAAGGTTGTTTAGCCATTGCGCGGGGTTTTGACGAAATTGGTTTACTTTGTTGGGATGTTTCTATAACAAAAAAGAATACAGTTTAAAGTATAATAACCATAACGGGACTGTCAACGTGGCTACAGAATGTAAAAATGTCTACTTTTAATTCCTTTTGAGTAAATCGACAAATGTGAAAGAAATAAAGAAGAAAAGTAAAAACAACTTCAAATATAACTATACCTCTAGGTATTTCTTAGTGCCTGGTTGAGCACAATGGTAGGCAATAATTGAAGGATATTGGCCTTGCATACAAGCTTCTGCGGCCTTGTTTGCGAGAGTCGTGGAGAATACGAAGATTTGACTCTGCTGCTGCATATACTGGGCTTCTCCGCTACTCGCTCCAGTTCCCATTTGTTTTGTGAGCACGTTGCTCACCAATGGCTGGACACCTTCGGTTGGGATTCCGACATTTGTAGGACAATCTGTTTCACAAAAGGAAAATATTTAATTAAATATTGAGTATATTCTTAATAAAAATATTTTAAATCAGAGAAGTCTTAAACTATGTGTCGAAGAAAGAAAAATACCTCCGGGTAGTTCATCCGTAGGATTGCTGTCCTCTTGTTTGACTGAATTTAAAATTGGTTGGCTAGAGCTGCCATTCTGGTTATCGGAAGTCATATTTTCTCCGTTTGCTGGATCTAGCGAAGGATCTCTTGGACATTCAGTCGTGTCCTCTGTTGTGGCATCTTCTGTGTTTGCAGAGCTAGATTCTTCTTTAATTTTCACCCGATCCGCATCTGGCTCCTCCTTTACCACTGCGACGGGTGCACAACTAGGTTCGCTTGCTTTCTTTTCCGTCTTCATTTTTGCAGACTCAGATCGGAACTTCTCTCATCAGACTTTTGTGCAATTCAGATTGACCACAATACTCATGGTCAGGATTTATCTGTTGGTGAAAACAAAATGATAATCTTATTAATTTAATATAAATCTTAAACAGAATTTTGTATGATTATTTGATGTGAAAAACTGAAATTAAAATCTAACAGACTGTACAGATCTATTTGGAAGAATATTCAAAATATGAATAATTTTCTACAAAATAAAATAACTATGTTTATTTTATTGTTTTCAAATTCTCACTATTATCAGTAAAGAAATTATTTTTAGTATCTTCTTTATCAACGACACTACATACATCAACGGCGCTTGTTGTGAAAGTTAAATTTATTGCCATATTGATTGATAAAATTAACAAAATATTGATTTATATAGTAAAATTTTAGAAGTTTCACTCCGTTCATATAATCAAAAATAATTATACAACTACTGAAGCTTGATGATAAAGATGAATTACTGATAACAAAAATTATATTTCAACATCAATGAATGTTTGCTTTTGAATAAATATACGTTGTAAGGTATGTAAACATGTGAGAAGAATGTAAATAGAGATTCAAAATTTAGTGAAATATATATGTACTTGGCAAACAATGTTAGCAAGGCATTAGATATTTCAGATAATTTTTTTCTAAATCAATAATCATTAAAATTGTGCGATTTCTAATTTTAAATACAAGCTCGATTTTCCAAAAACAACTGAAATGCAACTTCATAACAACAACCCTCAAATTTATTTTAGACTACTTTTAAAATGATAAAAATTGGTAAAATTTTATTTTTTCTTATCCCCAGATCTTTACTTATTTTTAGTCTATTTGAACAAAATTATATGCGATTTTGTAATTCTAAGATCTCTGTAAACTTGGTCCAGAAATCCATCTCGAAAATATCTTTACAAATAAAACTAAAATTTAGTGCTTTTATACAGACTCTTGTTTTGCTTCTTTTGATGAATATTCTAAGATAAAATCTGAAATTGCAATCATTATCATGAATTCTAAAACGTCAAAATTGATTCTAATTTGATCAATTTTTTTGTTTTTTTTATCTATTCTATCAAAACTTTCCCGAATGAAAAATCTTCAAATTTGATATTTAAAAAATTACTTCCTCTATAACCCTCAAATTGACTTTAATATCATCGAAATTTTATTCTGGATTTAAATATGTATCCAAAAGGGTTAAACAAAACACACCCAGTGCCTATTTTCACTCTAATTAACTCTCGTACTCCAAAAAATCTCTCAACAATGCACTAAAATAAAATCTCTATAATTATATCACTTTTTTCATGAGACTTGGCCTGAGAAAACACAGGTATGCTTAGAAAAGTGATTGCTTACCCTTTAGACAACAGAGATAATAAAGTTCTGCTGGACTCCAAATTTCACGAGAATTGTTAACCACAAACTTAGAAATGTGCGTTCGTTATGCTCAGGAACATAGGAGCATTCTCGTAGAAGACTTTTGCACTGAGTTGTGGAGGACTGTGATTTCTAGAGTGCACTAGGAGTCAGCGTGATCCCGGTTGGTTACTTGCTTGGCGGGCATCGGAGTTTCGGAGTTGGCCGGGAAACCCGGGAAGAAAAGAAAATCAGATCCCGCGATTGGAAAGCGGATCCGAAATTGTCGAAGGAAGACGAGGGAATCTCTCTCGAGAATCTCGAGGGAGTTGGAAACGGACGAAATAGCCAAGTGTCACCCCCGGGTCCACAATAAGTAGGCAGCGCGCATCTCGAAGTAGCTTATCTCTTGGGTGTAAGGAACTTGTTTTAGTAGCCCTCGATCACCCTAAACATCCGAACTGGGGCCAACGCACGCCGCACTTAAATCTTTCGACCTCTCGCGAGCATTGTTCTTCAACTTTATTTGTCACTTCATGGTCGCTTTGATTATTTATTTCTTTTACGCACGGCTGCCAACCGCTAGTCGAAAGTTGGACACCGTTTTAATGCGTCGCGCGAAACAAGGATGGAAACCCAACTGGTGGGATAAAGATGGAGGACCTGGAGCAGGTTGATCGCAGGGATCATAAGTTACTATTTTGGTAGTTCTTTTCCTAAATTTTTTCCCCTCGACCCCCCCATCATTGTGTAAACATTTTAAAAGTATTTTTCATTCTTTTTTGTCGGAACTGAAACGCTCGTAGAAATCAAGGTTTGAAAGTTTGATCGTTACCGGCATTTTAGAGGAAAATCCAGGAAAATCGGCGATTAAATACATATACATTTCCCAGTACATATGTATTGTACAACGTTTTTGATACGTTGTGATTCGCTGGATTCTGGAAGTGGAATTTGGTTACTAGATTCCCAAAAGACGCCATTTTGAACGCGGTGTGTGGCGGCAAATTCAAATGGTTCAGTAGTAAGATAATTATAAACTCCAAATTTTTTATTTATTCTTTATGTTATCTATTTAACAAAAATTTAGTTAAAAGTTATAAAAAATATAATTTTACTTTTTAGGATAGAGTCTACACTGCACAATATTAGAAAATAAATATTTGAAATTCATCACATCTGAAAAGCATTTTTAATATTGCTTATTTATTACTTTTAGCTTTTATCAAATTTTTATATGAGCTTTTAGATTGGTAAAGCAGTTCTGTTTTTTCTCTGTTTTATCCGAAGTTTTGATCGGCGTTTAGAATTGTTTAGAATATCTTTGGTTCGAGATTCAGGACTATTCGGGTCATTCGGGACTCCATTGTATTGTACTGAGGCCTATAAAGGAGGGATACAGAAAGAATCACGAAGGAAAGAAAACATATTTCACTGTTGCTCCGATTGCTCCGGAAACTTTAACAGCTGATCGACCGAAGAAGAAATATTTATCAATAAATTACATCAAGAGAATTGCTTTTTTGTTACTCGTAGGAAGTTTCCCGGATTTCTAGGACTGCGAGATTTTATTTTCAATTGTTTTTTAATATTATTAGACACAATCTTCTAATTTACAACTGAAAATAGGTGTGTATATTCTGCTTTTATTTCTGTTTATTGTAACTGCGAGAATTGGAAATTCTATTATTTGAATTTATTCAAAGTAAAAGTTAAAATATTTCAGAGCTACTATTTTTTGGTTATGATTATATATAATATATACATTATGATTGTATGTTGTATTATTAATTAATTAATTATATTTTTTAATTTAAATTAATAAGTGTGCACTTTATAATTAATGATTCTTCTTATTATGATTCCAGTACAGAATTGACCTTATTGACAGCTTCAGATTTTTAAACAATGGCTCAATTGGAATTGGATCTTCAATTTACTCAGGGTTTAAGATATTTGCATTCGATAAATAAAGATTCTGTTGAGCAATTAAGATCTCTTCTGGATGAAGCGATTCGACAAAAACATGGTGCTACTAAAATGCTCTGCAATGTTTTGCATAAAAAGGTAATTTTTCGATTATCCCGATTAAAATGAGATCCCTATCACTTGCAATACTGAAATATTTTTTTTTATAGTTTTGAAGGCCTGAGTAGCAAGTCGAATTCACTCTAACATATTTCATTAAAAATTTGTGTTTGATTAAAATTCTAATATATTATTTTATAAATTACAGTATACCATGGAGGAGCCTGTTTTGAGTGATCATAGCAGTGGGAGCAGTAAAAAGAGTAAAAGTTCATCCTCAAAACATTCAAGCAAGTCTAGTAAAAACAGTTCGCCAGTGAACGTACCAGCTCGTGATACACCTCCGGATGCTTTACAATCTGATGATAACCTGGCCCTCGAAATTTTAGAGGACGACTTGACTTGCGTCATTTGCAAGGGCATGGATGTTGGAGCCAGGAACAGACTCGTTGAATGTGCTACTTGCCACTTTTTGTACCACCAGGAGTGCCATGCATTTCCGATTCAAGATTCACAAATCGACGTTCCTGGAGTCGCATGGCATTGCTTCACTTGCACAAGCAATCAACAACAGCAGGTTTGTTTTAATTCAAAGATTTTTCAATCTTTAAATTTGAGAAATAGATACTATTTTTCTATACGATTTATTCCCGTTTTTTATCCTTGCAGTCCTCGAAGGAAGGAGCATCGCCAAAAGCTGTAACAGAAGGAAAGTCGAAAAAGGAAAAGAAATCTTCTTCGAGTAAGTATTGTAAAGTTTGAAGATCCATTATTTTAACTGGAAACTTTCCATCTTTTCTAACACAATTTTCAAGACAGAACCTTGTCATTTGGACGTATCAAAATATTCCTTCGAAATGGGACAAGTACTTCTTCTTAAATGCTCAACTTTTACATTTTGAATCTTCTTATTAATGGAATTAGGAACACACACCAAAAGAAGTTTGGCACATTTTTGTATAATATACATATAGACATTCAAGAATTAATTTTCATGATTTCTCTTTTTGAGTATGTTACAGGCATGCTTTATCCTCTCCGTCTCAGGAAGGAAAGTCGATCGTGATATTTCCTCAATGGTTACCTTTATATTCAACTGCATGCGACTCTTCTTTTGATGTGTGTAAATTGCATCGATTCTCGAAGTATCTAGTTCGAAAGCTTTCTAAATTCCTTAAGGAAATTGAAACTGTGAGAATTGGTTTGAATAAACTTCGAACTAGGTCCTTGATTTAAAGAAAAAGATAATAATCAATTGATAAAAATAGTCTGACTTGTTTCTTGGTTTCAGGTTCGAAGCACGATAAATATAAATCTTCAAGTGGCCTTAATCAAACACAGTCAATTAATGGGAGTAGCAGTAGCAATAGTAACAATTCAAGTAGTGGGGCCAAAAACATACCCATACCCAATATTCAAATAATCAGCGGCGACAAGCGATTGCGAGATATGATGAAAAAAGCAAAACAGGACAAAAGGAGCACTTCTAGCAGTAAACATTCTTCTAGTTCCTCCTACTCGTCTTCGTCTAAATCTTCCCACGAAAAATCACTCCTATATAAAATGAAATCGGGTTCTGAGTAAACTTTGATATTCACTTGGCTTTGAAAAGAACCATTTTTAATTCTAGGGATTTTGTTACTTACTTTTTTGAAGAAAAAGTACTTTTGTATTGTAATTTAAGTTATAATTATTTAATGAATCAATTTTAACTACAAAAGATTTGCAAGTACGGATGACATTATTAATTTTTTTTTTATTTTACCAAACAATTTGATAATTTTATGTCTTCTTTCTTTTTTCTGGAAAAGGAAATTTGTATATTGAGTACTTTTATATATATTCTGTTTAGACTGTCCCAATATAATGTATTATAATATACCATCAATTGGTCATGAAAGTGTTTTAGTCGCATGTATCTGTATTTGAATCTATTTTTAAGTATTTGAATATAACAAGCTTTGATGATTAATATCATAATTAAAAACTATTTTACTTCTGTCATGTGCCTTGTTGTACCTTCTGACTTTTCTGATAGAATAGTGACTAATTTGCATTCAATTTTGCAAATTTAAAATTTAGAGGAGGAAGATAGAATGAGGTAGAGTGCGATTCATTTATAATACCAATATATTTTTGCGATTTTTAATTTCAAAGGTTTAATTGTTTGTCCCTACGTCCCATTGAAAATTTGGCAAGAGTCATTTCGTTTCTCAAGTGTAACTTAGTCTCTAAGTTTCGGATGAAGGGATACGAGGGTGGGAACATATTTACAACGGGTCATGTGGATTACATTTGCATGCGCGCACACTCTTTCACTCTATCACTCTATATCTATATATGTATGCAAAACACGTTCGCGTGTATTAATAAATACATACATATATACTTAGATATAAATCTCGTACTCGCAAACCATGCACTCACTCGCCTTTACATACGCCACTGTGTTTATTTATAAGTAGTAGAGTTAGTACATTCACCTCCAACGGGCGATAGAAGAAGACAATTCGCTCTTTAAAATGCGAAAAGTTTCTTCCACTCGATTCCAGAAAGAAAAACTCCAATCAATCTCTATGTCTCCTTTCTAATTTTTGTTTCCATATCCGTTTCAATTTAAACATTGATTTTTATAGTTACGAGAAAGCAATCTGATTGATTGGAGTTGTAATAAAATTGTCGATAAAATCCTTCCCACGAATCAGTCAAGATTGCTATCGTCGAAAGAATAATATCAACAAACCCTAATTTCTAGCGGCGTTTTAGTCTCTGTCTCAACTCTCCCTTAATCTACAGAATGTAATGTTACTTAGTCACGGTCCTGCGCTCGACCGTCCTTACACTTCGAATTGCATTTACGTTACACGCACAATTGACAAGCTTTATTTCTTCAACTTGGATGGAGTCGACGGTCAATAGGCTTATAATTACGTCGAAGTATAATCCGGACGTATTCGGGCATTTCGATGCGTACTTTTCGCCAGAATTTAACTTCCCCTATCGTCTTTCTGCTCCCCTTTTACTTTTTTTTAATCCGCCTTTAATTAAGGCTACAGCGCGAGAAAAGTCAATCTGTGCGTCGCAACTAAATTTCAGAAAATCTTAAACGAGTCTTTACACTTTTACAATTACAAAAAAAACCTTGTATCAAAAAAGAAAGCCTGTAGAAAATAATCGTCCTTTGCTTCTGATGGTTTCAGATCGGACGAAATAACTTTAATAAATAAAATCAAAAAAAAAATATATCAAATGAGAAGAATATTACGTCCACTCCAGTATAAAAATTTATCGGTGTCTATCGATCGATAAAAAAGAAAAGCGGTACAAAGTTGAGATGAGGAGTTAGAAAAAGCTTGTAAGAGTATAAAATTTAAATCTGACAATTCCTTGAGTTAACTCTGTACAACACCATCACCGTCAGAAGCTGGGACCGGATTGCACATAAAACTATAAATTCAACGCAATCTACGCTTAACGAGACTCGATGCCTTCTCCACGAATTAAATAAAGATCGAGGGGAAGGCGATTCGAGCCCGGAAGACCGTGTTAAAAATTACAATCGACGCAGATTGACGTGCGAACCGCGACATTAGAGCGATCGCTACAAGACGTGGGTTCGTAAAGCTAATTTGTTCGTAGTATAAATAAATACAGTACATATAGAGATACATAGGGTCCTCGGTTCCTGGAAACCAAAAACTCAAGAGTAAATGAGTATTAAGTACAAGAGATTTTTTTCAGGTTTCTGGTTTCCAAGAATCGGGACTTTTCGTCCGCTCTTCGTACGGACCTTGGCAGATCTAAGATAGTCCCAACTGACACATTACAATAATAATAATAATAATATTAATAATAATAATTAATCATAAACATTCGTTCATTGCGCATAGAGAGCCTTGGCAGTGCGCGCGCTGAGTCTTATAAATAAATGCATTTGCCCGAGGCACGTTAAATGCAAAAAGTAATTTAAAACAATTATTTAAATGCACTGGAAGGAGTATTGCAGTAATCTATCAATACGAGATTCGAAAAAATCGTGGATGGTTGCGTATCGTTGCACTCACATCATTAAAATACACGATTTCTTATTTTTTTTTTTAAACCTATCGGTACCAAATTGCCTCGAGCACTGGTATAAAAGGTTTGAAAATTCTACGCTCACAACAAATTACAATGATTGTGAAGATGGGATGACAAGATGAGGGATGATGGCCAGTTTATAACCAGAGTGAATTCTGTTTCTAGGTTCCTTTTAGCGAAATTTCAATAAGGACTCGAATATTGAAGTCGGTAATTTTGGTAAAAGGTACCTGAAAAGATTTCAGCCTGGCTTAAATGTATGACATAATGATAAACATGATAGCAATATACGTTCTTGGGGTAAATAATGTTATTCTAAATACAATAGATTAGTAGAGTACTGATTACCGTAATGAAGGTCAAATTCCACAAAATCGTTTAATAACGAACGCGCCTGCAACAATAAACGTTGCGACTATACGCAATAATAATAATACTAATAATAGTCTTAAAGATAATCTCAAAAATTTATCATAATATTTAATCAATGATAATAACTAATAATAACGTAAAAAAATAATTAAAAAAAAGCGAGAGAATAAGATTACGTACTTGGAATACGTATAGCTAGGCCTAGAGTAGACTGAGCTGCTCTCATAACTTTGACCCCCCCCCCCCCCTCCTCCAAACTCTTTTTTCCCTATAACCTTAGTTACCATAGAAATTTAATATCTTTTTTCTATCCTGCTCTTCCTTCGTCCCTTTATTTTACATATATAGTCCCTCTCTAGCTAGCTCACTACAATCCGCGTCTGTTGTGTGATTCTTGCTTCTCATATATATATATTTATATTTATATATATATAATTCTTATGTATTTTTTTTATTTATATAACATATCAATAATAATGAAGATAGTAGGCATAGCCACTCGTGTGCTCGGATCACAGACTACTCGCTGCTGTACATGATCGTACAAACAGTCTGGTGGACACAATGGCTTTCTCACTTGCATTTTTTTTTGTTTTAATGTCTATTTGTTTTCTCGTTAGTGTAAACTTTGTGTGTGTGTAAGTGTGTGTCTTCGCGCGAACCTTGACAGGATGAGGTCGACGTTTTCAAGGTTCAAGGGATCATTTTTGTCCTTTTTTGGACGGTAGGGACAGCCCTCCTTTTTTTTGTTTTGTTTTTTGTCCTGTAAAGGTTCGCGTGAGAGATTTTTGAAACTGCTTAAAAAAATGCAGTACTGTCGAAAAGAGAAAAACACCGAGGATCGTCGATCTTGATGGGAAAAGTCGATGAATACTGCAGTGTTTGTCTAATCGTGTGGCGGATAAATTTGTACATACGTAACGAGGTGTATCTGATGCTTGAAGTGGAGGCACTAATCAGTGTTTCTGGAGAAATCGACGGGTTCCACGATAATGGCTGAAAGATTGTGTCAGCAGGCACTAGTCTCTTCTCCTTCGAGTGTACACGCAACGTTTTCCAGTCTATGTGCTAGGTGTAGCTTGCGACAGCCTGCGTCTGTCTCCAAGGCCTCTAGAATCTGGAAAATTTAAGTTTTCAATTAAAATTCAGGATTATTCAAAAACTGCAAAATCTTCATAATAAAATAAACTAGTCAAAAGTACTTACTTGTTCGTAGTATTTACTGACATAGATATACAACTCCTTAAGCGCTGCGATCACATCGAACTCATTAGCATGGGACGCGCTGAGCTGTTGCATGGCACTCGACATCTCCTGGTCAGTGATTTGCGGTAGTCTCTGTACATCCAAATAAAATCGGCCGACTTTTTCTCTGTAGTGAGGTATATCCTTCGCAAAGAGTAACTTATTAGACGGCGAGTCCTTCCCCAGTCTATGCTCCGTCGTTGAGCAAGCGTCCATAAAAGTCTGTGCTATCACTGACAAACTCGAATCTACAGTCGTCGTCTTATTAATATCAAACATAAAATCAGGGTTCTTGATAAAGTTTACCCAAAACCTCAACGGCAAACTGTTCGACTTCCACGCATGTGGAACTTCTGGATCAATGATCCCATGCCTCTTGGCGGCCTCATCAAGCAGATCAAATAACCACTTAACTGCACTTGGCAATGCATCATTAGCCGTGAGAATCGTGTTTAAGAAATCGTCGACAAATTTCTGTACAGTGCCTTTCGTCGAGAGCAATCTCGTCAAGAAAATTTCGGGAATGGCCTTGTGTGTTCGTTCTGGATTATGATGTTGTTTACTACTCGCGTAACCCATTCCAGGAGCGTAGTGAATTTCGTCAAGAGGCCTTACCAGGTGATAAAGTCTCTGATTTCCCCCGTGACCGCTCTCGATATCTCCATTCACGGTGATCATTGGGGGCGAGTGTTGGGGGTCGAAGTAAATACCACCTCCTGGTGGATGAGAGTACAATGTTGGACTTATTAATCCATGATTAGGCGTTGTTGGTAAATGTAAAGTTGAACAATGATTCATGTGTCTGTTATAGTGCTGCTGATGAAGATGTTGCTGAGGAAGAAGATGCTGATGCGAGGGTTTGCAGTTGTGACAGGGTTGCTTACAAGCTACAGAGAAATCGTCATTCTGTCGCGGAATAAGGGACATGACTGCAGACTCTTTGACTCCATAATGTGCCAGGGTGTTAATCTTTTTCCAGTCCCCGCTGCACTTGGTGGTCAAATCCTCATCCTGGAGAGTGAGATGACCACCTCGCCCGTGCCTCCACTCCAGATCGACTTCGTGGACGGAGGGCCTTAGAGAAAAGGGAGTGTTTTTGTAGAGGGCGTCTAAGATCTTTGATTTCACTTGGCTGATAGTGTCACAATCAAGGACTTTACACTGGATTTTTTCGTCGAGGTCATCCTGCACAACGTGAAGGGTGACGATAGAGTGGTCAATTTGCTCTCGAAGGAGACGTTCCTCTGAGAGGGAGTACCTTGCGTCGTGAGTGATAACATCTACGGGTCCTTTTTCTATTTGGTGTTTGATAGCCTTGAAGAGGAGGAAAAGTGACGATCCGGCGTAGTCTTTCAAGTAGTTGTACATGCAGAGAGCCATCCAATTGGTTAGCATTTTCTCGACGACGGACTCTGTTCGTCTTAACATTAATTGGGGATGTTTTGTATCGACGGATTTGTCGATTAGGCGAAGCAGGAGGTTCATGAGGATGTCGGTTGCGTACTCCATTTTACTCATGAGAACTACCATTAGTAGAGAGGCTACATTCACCTGAAAATTAAAAATTGATTTGAGTAAAATACATTTATGTAAAATTAGAAAGGCGTTTAAGGTGGTTTAATAAGACATATTGAACAGAATAACCAATATTTATAATTTGATATTGAAAATCACTGACCTTGTCCCTAATATTGAAGTCCTTCTGCGCTTCTAGCGTCTCGATGAAGGTGAGAATAAAACATTTGTTATTAACAAGTTGTTCAAATTGAACCATAGCTGCATCGTAGTTCGTCCTTGTAAGAGTGGATCTGCTCCTCGGATCATTCAAAATCGGATGATCTATGACTCCCGGAAAAAAGACTTTCATAATATAATTTTTGTGATCCAAAGTCGGAATCCCAGAGGATTCCAAATCGGCGGTCAAGTCCGTCATGTCCGTTTGTAGTTCAGCAAATGCCTGTTTGCATTCCATCCTCACGTTGCTCTCCAGGGTGTCCATCTGAATTTGTATTCTCTTGTATTCCCTCTCCGCTTGTGTGCTTTTCCGTCTATATATTACCAGAACTAACACGAAGAGAAATACCAGACCGAAAGTGCCAGCAGCAATTCCTGCGATTGCTTCCGGAGGTATCGGGTAGGACTTGATGACATCGTAGTGCAAATAACCGATGGGGAAACGGAGACTACGACCAATGCGTACAACTACAAGAGGTAGGCCTCGATCTGTTTTAACTCCAAGTTCATCGGTGTCTGCTGGTTGTTGGTCAGGTGGAATGCAAACCAATTGAGTCAATGCAAGAGAAGTCACATTACAAGGCAGTGTTCCCACGGTAACGTTTACGTCGGATTCGTCACTCGCATAGATTAAATTCTCGCCTTCGATCACGAGTGTGTCGCCTTTGTAGAGTTTGACGTCGCGAGGAAATGGGAAGAATTTTGGATCTTCTACATAGGAAAGACGATTTCGGAGATTCTGGAAATGTTTTTCTAAATCACGAACGCTTTCCACATTGTCCATGACAAAACCGATTTTCAAGGAGAGTTGCGATTCTTTAATTCTTTGAGTCGTTCTTTTACTGCGTTTCCTCGTCATGCTTAGCTGTAAATTGAAGTAAAAACATAGTTGCAAATTAATATCTAAATAAACAAAAAGTTGGAGATCGTTTGAGCTTTTAATTGAGAGTTTTGTTGAACTTTTATCAAAGTAGATAGACCAGATAGACTAATCGAATCCAATTAGATCAATGCAATTAAAAAAAAGTGGATTTCATTGAATTATAAAATATTAACAGTAATTAGTTACTACAAAAAAGAGAAAAATATAGGGGAAAATATAACTCATAAATTAATCAAACTCACCGCTTTGAACCTGCTGGCGATACTAGGACTTGGACACTCCATCTGTGTAGGATTCAAAACTGTGCAAACAGTTCGATTCACTGGTTTGGTCTCATTCTCAACATAAACCTCCATCTCTGGTTTCTGAATAGTATCTAAATTCGTCCCATGAACTGTAATCATCCTTCCTCCACTCGCAAAGCTTTTCAATGGTTTGATCTCCATAATCGTAGGATCATGTGTATAATTATAGGGATTCCCTTCAAGAGTTCGATTAGCTCCATCAATACTCAGCGTTAATCTCCGAACTCTCCTCACACGTCCAGCTTTGCTCGTAACACAAGTAAGTCTCGTACTACTCGCTTGAGTCGCATTCACTTGACAGGGAAGTTCATCCAAATATGCAGCAATTTTGCTCCCAATATTTAAATATGACCCCGTAATTGCGAGTCGTGTTCCTCCACTTTGGGGTCCAACCGAAGGATAAATCCCTGTAAGTTTTATATCCTTATAATTAAAAAGCACAGCACTTTCTGTATATCCAGCGTCATTGCCCACTACAACAGTTGCTGTATCCGTCGCTTCGTGTGGTCCAGTACGACAAACAATTCTTACAGAAACTTCATAATCAACAAGAATACAAGGAGTTTTTCCAATTCGAATTTTTCCCTCGACGTCGCTTTCTTTTAATCCGAGGTTACTGCCTTCTATTGTGACTAGCGTTCCTCCTTCAATCGGTCCACTTAAAGGTTTAATCATGTCGATTCTAGGTTTTGGACATTCGGAAAACGGAGCATGAAGACAGGAATGCCTATAAACACAACTATTTCCACACCAGGTGCATTCGTATCTTTTATCTCTTGTAACACACAAAGAACAATCCGCGTGCTCCCGATGGGATCCGAGCACCTCGCATTTATAAAGAATAATTGTTGTTTGATCCACGTGATGGTTTGTGTTCCAGACAACCGTCACTGCTGCCTCGTATTCTCCAGAAAGAGCCTCGTAGGAATAAATAGTTTTATCGCACACGATGAATCGACTGCTGTCGACTCTAGCCTGGACTCTAAGATTTGCGCCTTCAATTGTTACGATGCACTGGAAGCCAGTGTGTCCGACTTGAGGATGTGGTAAATTTTCTACTTCGAGAGCGATTTCCTTCGGGACATTATTTGGAAGCATCAGCCGGCTTTCCCGGTGAACAAAACGAGGACAGTACTGAACGCCATGAGCTGCGAGGTTCGCTTGGTTCTGGAAAGAAGAATATCAATAAAAATTAGAGATTTGTTGAATAAAAAATTAATTAAATTAAACACGACTTTCCATCTCTATTTTTCATTCAAAACTGTTCAATTTAAAACGCTTTAAATTCATGGAAGGGACAAATTTACGGTCATTTCCTGTTTTCTTTTATGGTGTCTAAAATTTTACGGACCACTGGCCACCCTCTTAAAAGTGAATAGTTTAGTATTTAAGAAAGAATTTAATGTTTTTAAAACTTCTATTAATTCGTAAATTTGAAAGTCAAATAGTTTAAGAGTCGATTGTAATTTAAACCAAAACTTTAAGTAAACATATGAACCTACATTTTCTCCAGAAATTATGTTCCCTTGGCATCCGCTGGTATTATGCGTACATTTGTTATCATAGACACACCAGCTGCAGGCCCACTGGGATTTAACACATTCAGTACAAACAGTGTGCCTCGAGCAATCAAAGTACGCAAAGTTGCGAGAGACAAAGTCCTTATTAGTTTCGCTGGATCGCACTGAGAGTGGAACCAAAACGTGATCCGTGCCTTCGGGGATATTTGGTCTAGATGAAGTTATTGGAGTTGGACAAGAGAGACCGAAGCCAGTCATGATGGCATCAATAGGTTCAGCAGTGCCAAATACACACTTGTAATTAGTACCAGATGGCAACTCGGGAAGAGTTCTTATCGTTAACTGAACCGTTGTCATTTGATTAATGGGGATCCGGTCGGGAAGTACTTGTTCAAAATCTATACACTGTTGCCCTGTTCCCAAAGAAAGCCACCTTGGACTACTGCGACTTGCTTTCTGACATGCTCGACGAACCGTGCATCTGAAAATAAAACGAATATTCAGAGTAGCGAAATGTTTTATTATGATAGACATTCTAATGGTACTAAATGTGTTTAGGAACTTTTTTTTTACCTTTTTTCAAGCGAGCACCAACCGCAGTAAGGATCCCTTGCTTCCAAACAGCTTGTGCAGTTCGTGTAACTACTGCAGTGTTCCACCTTTACTTTTGATATTTTGGAAACAGATAAAACATATAAATAGTCTGCACTGGGTGCGATGGCAGTGTCAGCCAAGATCTTCTGGCCCTTATCGACAACGACAGTCTCATAAACTGAGGCCTCTGCTCCAGAAAGTAAAAGCTTTTTCAGCGTTCCTTCGCTGGTTCCAAGGAAAGCGACTGTGTGACTTTCGGTGTTCGCTACACTAACGGACGTAACGTAGGTATTGGGAAATTGAAGAATACTCTGTCCAACGATCGGCGAAACGCCAGAAATTTTTAATCCTACTTCACAGAAGTTTAGAATATTTCCCGTAGTCTGTAACAAAAAGAGAAATATAATTTTAAATAATGAATCAATTGCTTTATCTGCATGAACACCTGTTGGTCTTTGAAAACGTTCAATACTAAACATGTTTAAATTTAAAAGATTATCTCTAAAGAACATTCAAACATTTCTTTTTTACAATTGAAAAATATACTGCCTAGAAATGGAGACAGTGGAAAATAATGAAAAACTAAAAAGAAGAAATTAGAAAAATACTTACTCCTGCCGTGGGACACTTCCCATCCTGAATCGGGCCGCTAACATATCCCATGTTCCTGTACTTTATGCTCCCGTTGAAGCACATATGAATATTTTCGTTGAACTTGGTTTCGATGTCCTGCAGACTATAAACGCAGAGGGCGGATTTGGGCATTGCTTCATTAGTGATTCCTTTACTCGGCGAGAAGACAGCTACAAAAATAGGATCACCGACAGCGATTCCTAATTGCCCGGCCAAGTCGCTTCCCGCAGCAGCGACCTTAGCGTCCTGCACTAGATTATAAAGATCTGTCCTTCCATCAACGCCACACTGCAGCGTCACTTCTGTATAACTATCATAATTTGCATCACTGATGCAGCTTCGAGCCAATCTCGACACATATCCCAATTCCTCTTGCTCGGGAAGATACGACTGCTTCTGAACCAGGACGAAATAAGCGTAGTCGCTGGCGTTAAAACCGTAAACGTACTTCACCAGAAAGTGGTCTCGATACTTGACGTCAATGTGGAGAATTGACTGTTTGTTAAAGGTGTATTCTGCAAACTCAAGAGTGTAGAGATTCCGACTGGATATGGCAGGAACGTCATGGCGATATTCTCCGTTGTTTGTGAAGGTCGTGCCGACGTAGAGAATGTTTGTTCGACCCCAAGGATTGTAGCGTTCGGGGCCGATAAAGGCGTAGGTGGAAGAGTTCTCATCGTTGGCCGCAACGCTGTTTGGAATGAACTCGGGCTTTTGGGATATGTTCGACATTTTGTACTTTTCACAGGCACCTTGAAGCAGAGAGCCGCAAACGATCAGGGTTTTTGATTCGAGGTCAGCTACGAGCAGTTTGTTGACGTTGTTCATCAGGGAGGTGGTCATGTCTCTGGAGGGACAGCCAGTCGCATGGCACTGTGGGTTATCTAGTCTAGGTCCTGCAAATTAAAGAATTGTGTTAGCTCATAGAAAGCTATTCATTATTTAAGCATCGACGTTAAAATAGAAAAAAGCGATATTTACCAGTTGCAACGAATTCTTCTAATCTTAGATTCGAGTCGAGTTGGAATAATCTGTTGATTGCTCCCGCGTAGAGGCGTCCGGTGCCAGGGTCTATCGTGAGATGATTGAAAGTGAGGGAATTCTCTCTCGAAGCATTGAGATGTGCTGGGAAAAGACCTTGGTGCTGATCGCCCGCTGAGGGGAATTGTTCTACGACGTGGGGCGATCGAGTCTCTTGTGTGGAGTACGGAGAGTTGCTCGCTGAAGTGTCTACGGCTACCGTCGCCAGGACGAGGAGGAACCAGATGGCGATGCATGTGTAGGACGAGGAATCCAACGACGGAGATGACAATCGGGGTGGTGGCGGCACGAGAGGACGAACGGGAAAGGACGCGAGTCCTGAGGTTCTCATGATGCGTAGACGATAGTAAGGATGAGAGACGCACTCGCGAACGGGCGAGCGCACAGGATCGGACAGGACAGTTGAAAGGTTTGACTGGAGGAGCACGTGCCCAGCTGGTAGTTGGCCAGCTTCAAGATGGCACTACCAGCAACATGTACGTCCAGGTACTTGCATGACGTTTCCTCAACCACACCTCTGAAATAAAAAAGTTTTCTTTAGAAGATTTTAGTTGACACTCTAACTTTTTGTATACAGAAATTATAGTTATAGTTTCTTTTTGATAAATACAAAGTATCAACAAATTTATATAATCAATTTCAAAAGAGAATCAAGAGTTTGAACCCTTAAAAGCTGAAAGTTCTGAATGAAACACTAATTTCTGTGCTAAAAGTATATATCAGCCATAATTATCTATGTTCCTATGAAATTCTTAAAAGCACGACAAACTTATTTTCTGTTGCAATTAATAATAATTTAGAAGATATTTAAGAAGCGCTATTTAATTAAAACTTAATTATATCTCTTCTGGTTGATATTTCTTCCATAGTCCTGCTTATTCAATAATTTAATTAAGATTCTCTCCAGTATTTATAAATCGATAAGTGCCACATTTTTATCAATAACTGCCTCCTCAATGAATAATTAAAACAATTGAAGAAAAGGGTCAATTCTAAGAGATAACGAGTACATCCGGAATCAATACCAAGAAAAACTTCTTACAACTTTATATATTTTGTATACATAATAAAATTTTAGTTTTAGCAAATTTATTTGATTACGTTTTAAAAATGATGACTGAATAGAAAGCAGAGGTATAATAAAAATAGAAACAACCAACTGAACCACGTTATTATTCTAAGAGGATGTTGACCTCCATTAGTAATACGACTCGAGTAGACAGAAAAGTCACAGTTAGCAAGACAAAAATCTTCTTTCGAGATTAAAATATCAGCCTATTACAATTACAGATAATGTTGCGTAGTTACATGTTACTTAGAACGATTAAAATATTCATCAAAACAAATGCACAGCTTGTTTCAGATAAGATTAGTCTGTGAATCGCGAAACTGATATCAAAACTAATTTCACTCTGGATTAAAGTTTGATGTATTAAAGCTGAAATTTATATCGACATGAGTTAGCAAGTTGAAATTAATTTCACAAATTACTTCCAGGCGAAGAAATATTCATTCAGATTAGAATATTCTTGGAGGATTAGTCTATATTGAAAGGAAAGTAATTTAAAATATGACAACTGAAGCTGTTCAAATGAAGATTTTAAATATATACCTATTTAGAGGACTTCTAATTCAAAATATCTGAATTTAAAAGAAACAGATGAATTACAATGGACAAAATGTAATAGAATAGTTACATTTTAAACTTTAAACTTGAAATTCTCAAAGCAGTCAAATTTTCAAGGACTTTTAAACTTTAAAATTAAAGGTGCCTAACTGCTACACTTTAAAGCATTAACAACTTTCATTTAAAAGCCTGGTTTTTAACAAGAAGAGCCTATTTACATAGCAAATACTTGTATGTTTTTTTAAACTTTTGAGTATTTTATTCACTCATATTGAAAAACAATATCACTTAGTAAATATCGAGGCTACAACTTGTTAAAAATAGGAAAACAAATGAAAATTATAATTGTTTGAAATATAATACCTCAAAAATCTACACTTGACTCATCTAATTAACCAGAAAAAGTAAGAATATAAAAATCGATTGATTTTCCTTCAATTTCCAAAACAAAATTGAATCGCCCTCAAAGCTACAAAATTCGAAAGGTGAAAAACACAAGTCTTTACTAATGATCTAAATAATTCGCTTTCAGTAGAAAAACTATCGAGTTGATGCGCGCTTGAACAAGTTTTGACAGCTCGGTCCTCGCAGCGAAACACAAAGGCAGTGACATACAAGCACTTCAAGTAGTATATAGGCATAGTTTTGTTTTTTCCCCCGAAAATATTTTTACCGAAACAGATTTCTTTGGGAAAATTAAGCGAAAAGAATGACTTGATAGCGGCTCGAGCAAATGACAAGAGGGTCGAGTCGAGACGTACAGAGGGAGGAAGCATTATGTGGTGGCCGAGATGAGAGGACCACTTTGGAATGTGGGTTTGCGACACTTAGCTGGGGCATTGAAAACGCGATTTTTTGAGGACCTATCGACTTATCGACGACAATAGAATATTTACCTTTTTAAACGTAGGTGTAGAGCTACACGGTGAAATTCTCGTACCTACGAGAATGGTCCTATCAGGTCCTATGGACCTACGGTACATCGCGAGCCAACACCATGACCTTGTTGGAAAGGAAAAATGAGCCCTTTGAAGTGAAAAAGGCGATGAAAGACAAAGCTCCAGTCAAGTATCACTCCGATATCACTTCAATATCACTCTATTATCACTCCGAAGCGTACATGGGGCACACACACTTCAACAACACTATTCAGGGAGTTGGGTTCGGCCGCCATTAAAGTACTGACGACTACATGGGTATGGGTGGAAGGGGGATCGTGAATCTCCTTGCATCTTCGCCACCCGTGGCGCGAAACGCCATCTTGAATTCCAAGGATTTGAAATGTTGTATTCCATCAAATAAGATTATTTTAAAAAGTGAAATTAAGGCACAAAAACGAATTATTTTGACAAGACATGAACAAATGAATAAACAGAAACTGTTCGACTCTGGAAAAAATATTGTGAACAGCACGTTTCTACACTCAATCCCAGAGATTATTCCAATCGAGTTATGTCTTTCTTGAAGTCTCTTTAAACCTCTGTACATGCGGAAAATCCCGTAAGAGTGAAAGAGATGTAAAATAGCTTTTCTAGCTTTTCCATAGTCCATCTCTTTTACTCTTACGGGATTTTCTGCGTGCACTCAGAGCGTGTACTTAAATAGGCCTTTAGAATTTTCGTCGATCGCATATTTTGATGAGGGAAACCGAAACTGAGGTGTCTCTCCCTGCCTCTCAGGCGTCCCAAATTCTATGGATAGCGCAGCTTGTTTACGTTTCGAAGACCTTTGGTTAATTCTAATCAGATTAGGACTAATTTTTCGAAGAATTTGGCCGCGGAAAATGTGAATATGGCGCGGAAATTTTAAATATTGTTCAATATTTAAATAAAATAAACAGTTTTTTATAGTTGAAATTTAAAATTATGATAATGAATTTAATTTTTGTAATATAATGCATGCAAAAATAGATAAAATGCCCATTGCCCAACTCTCAAATCAATATTTCAGATTTCAAAAGCTATATCATTTACAGATGAGTGTTGCGAAGAGTTTTTTTAATTAATTAAATGCGAAAGAAAGTTTGTAAGTAAATATTATCTCCTCTTTATTATTATCACTGAAGGGATTGTCGTCGTCAAATCGAGACATTTTTGTGTTGAAATAGAGTTTATTAACACAAGTTCTTGTAAGAGCACAAATTAAATAAACTACCAGCGGTTTTAAAGTCGACTATCCATCGTTCTTGTATGAAATATTTTTTATTTTTCATTTCGAGGAGGGAGCCCCTTTATGCCCCCCAGGCTACTTTATCGACGGCCCTGAGACTGCTCACTGACTTTCCGTTCAAGAAATTCTGTCATTGGCTGAAATTTGAATCGCGCGCCAAATTTTGACCAATGGCAGTATTTCTCTAGCGAAAAGCCAATTGTGCTGCCATTGGTCAAAATTTGGCGCGCGATTCAAATTTCAGCCAATGACAGAATTTCTTGAACGGAAGGTCAGTGAGCAGTCTCAGGGCCGTCGATAAAGTAGCCTGGGGGGCATAAAGGGGCTCCCCCTACGAAATGAAAAATAAAAAATACATATTTGGAATTGCACATAGGGTTGTGAGCAGGGTTGCACACGTAATATACCTTAGGTATATTACATGAGGTTTTTGACGTAATTTACGTACGTATATTACATCCCGAGTTTTTTACAAAATGTAATATACGTTTTCAAAATGGCGCCACAGCATCTGATTGGTTGCTATTAGCGCGCAATATTCAAAAAGTGAGGTTATGTTTGTTCTTTCCGTTTTTTCTTATGTCCGCCATCTTTTTTTACATTTATAACGTTTTTTACGTATATTACATTTTTTACGTATAATACGTCAAAAACCTCAAGTTACGCGTAACCGTGCAACCCTGGTTGTGAGCAATGAAACGTTTCATTGAAACATTGAAACTTTCACTTGAAACTTTCAAATGTTTCACTGTCAAAGTTTCATTGTTTCATGAAACTTTGGGGGGAAAGAAGGTGAACTTCTAATTGCGCATGCGCGGAAATAGAGGTTAGGCTCGACGGTCCCGCAAATTTAACTTGTTTTGGAATATTATTTAGTATTTCTTTAGTAAAACTTGGTAAAACTATGATATTTGTGAATGCGTTGAAGAAAACTGTTAAATTGTTATATAAACACTTAGAAATGCCTCAAGGAAGGCATTTCGTGCTTATTTTGAATTTTCCCGCCGCCATCTTTGAAACATTGAAATGTTTCACGAGACCCCCAAAGTTTCATGAAACTTTTCATTTGACCAAAGTTTCATGAAATTTTACAACCCTAATTGCACATCAAATTTCAGCCAATGGCAGAATTTCTCCAACGGAAAGTCAGTGAGCAGTCTCAGGGCCGTCGATAAAGTAGCCTGGGGGGGCATCAAGGGGGATTGCTCCCCCCTCGAAATGAAAAATAAAAAATATTTCATACAAGAATGATGGATAGTCGGTTTTAAAACCAACTTCAGAAAGTATCACCTAATTATTTTCCCGTTTTTCTTCTTGAAATCTTCCATTCTTTTCTTTTCATCTAATAAAATTTCTCTTAGAATTCCCCCTAAGAAACGTTATTAAACGCAAAAGACTGCTAAATAACATTATTGTTTACGTGTTAAAAAATATTAGTTTCCCTCAGAATCTTACAACTTTACTTTCAATTTGTTTTATACCACTTTTAAAAATAATACTTTTTATTTAAAAAAAGAAAACGAGTGACTTGTCAAAAAATCAATCTTATTTGCTATCATTTTATTCTCGAAATTTCCTTTATTTCTTCACAAGACACAGATTGCTGTATTAATGTATTTACAATCGTAACATTGCATTCACACAATTCATTTCTGGGCTGTATGTATTGAATCTTTGTATTTTTTGTAACACGATTTTAATGTCAAAATTGACCTCATGTAATTCAAGCATTACAGTCAACAATGTTGAAGTAAAAAAAAAAAATCAACCCTCCAAACATCTATATGACTATTTATATTTCTTATTTAAACACGAAATTGAAGGCAAAGGTACGAGGAGAATAAACATCTTTAGTCTCTTAATCACTTCCTTGATCTACGAGTTCTTTTCAATTTAAATTTAATTAAGAGTTACTTAAGTAATATGTCTATAAAAAAAAAGATGAAAATGAAAAGAATTTTTTCTTAGTAGATGCAAGATTGTGCGTATATACGAGTAGGAAAATTCTAAAGCAACACACTAATAAAATGATTGTTAGTTTTTACATTTAGTAGCGCAATTAAATCTAATGTACGGCCTTTGTAAAAAAAAAAAAAACCGAGAACATGTTTCTATTTGTTTCTCTTTCACCATCCATGCTTTAATTTTATTCCACGAAAAATAGCTCCATTAAAATTTTAATTTGAATCTGGAATAAATTATAAATAAGTTAAGTTGTAACTCTTAGATTCCTGTTATCGATATTTACAGATAATGACAACCTTTTAGAGTTCGTAGTCCATGCCTACTTTTTTATTCTACACGATGCGAAAATAATTGCTAGTATTCATCACGATGCCGACATAAACTTCTAGGAATTAGTCTACCCAACATCGATCTAAAAAAATTAGATTAATTATCGTAATTTCTCATGAAAACGAACCCTCGAAGGTTACCGATATCGATTAATATCGGTAAGGGGGATGTAGGATTTAAAAAATGACTTTTTTTGACGAATATAGACTAAGAGGCGTATTTTTTGTCAGCAATAACCGAAAAAAATATTGTCGGTATTCACGTCTGTCTTTCATTTATTCAGGGAACGTTTATATAAAATAATGATCGATACATCGTTTAGCTGCTAAATCGTATTATCTGGCTTCCTTGATTCAATGTAGAAAAGGTAGGAGCTCTAAATTTAATTTTTTTTAACTTGCGTCTCAGGTACAAGTTCATTCAAGCAAGATAGTACAATTCTAAGAGCTTCACTCACACACTCTCTCTCTCTCTCTCTCTCTCTCTCTCTCTTTCGTGAATCACAAAAAATCTACGAGAAACAATATAATTCTTGTCTCCCGACGGACGTCTGATAAAAAGTCAACTCGAATTAGCTAGTCTTGTCACAATTTATTATTGTAAATATAATATATTTACATATATACCTAAGTTTCAAATATCGTAACATCTTCCTTGATCAAGGCGTGAATTTTTGGTTATTTTTTGTTTTACTTTAAAGAATAACAATCATAGTAAATAACTGAGAAAGTAGCTCGTAATCAAGAGTTATGCACATTGATGCACAAATACAATGTGTAATTGTGTCTTGTTGGATTAACTGTCTCTTTTTCACTCTCCCTTTCTCACCCTCTCTGCCTCTCTATCCCTCACTGAGTCGGTTTACAAGAATCTGTAAAAATGTATAGCTACATCGGCGTTTTTCATTCGCGCACGCGGATTACTTGATTCTGGAATCGTGAAGTTCGCAGGGTTACATCTCGAGAGGAAAAGTTCCTAAAAAGGTATTTCTATACAAGCCAAAAAAACTTAGCGTACCTAGAAATACGACTCGGGATTCTTGAATATATTACTTATTGTAGAATCGCGCGCGAATTTTCACGCATAACCGACTTTTTTTTCCGAATATCGTATAAAAATTATAAAACAGAAAGGGGGTGTTCAACATATTCGCTTCGGGAGAAAGAATGTCAGATCTTAGGAATTCCGACAAGAGTTTAACAAATTCTTAATAGTTTAAGAGAATTCTAAATGTTAATAGGAGGAAGCGAACATGCTGAAATATATTCCTATAGAGATTTTCACACATGGTGTATGTGTAATAAAGAAGGCCATCAAGGCCTTTCTAGGCCTTCGATATGGGATTGAAATTAAATTCACGAGTTTCCGCTTCCCATCCGAAAATTCTGTTCACTGTTTCGCTCGAGAACAGCAGCATTTCGACAAAAAAATAACCCTAGTAGCATCACCGATTGCTCCCTAAGGTATTAAAAAAAATGAGCGATAAGGAGTAAAGTGCTTTTCTATTTTCCTTCGTTTGTACTTCGGAAGAATGACAAGACAAAGACGTAATTTACTCACAAGATACTGTTGCACGAAACGATTAAAACTTGGAGAACAAGAGATCAAAGATGACTTTGAGCAGAAATCAAATATCGATTCATGGCTTACAGCGATTCACTACTTCAGTGGGTAGAAACTCGAAATACCGTAAAAACCGTACGATTAAAGTTTTGACACAGTTGAAGTTTCTATAAGGTTTAAGTTTTTTTTTTGTAAGTTAAAATTTAACACGGTTTAAAAACAGGGTTGGTGTAAATGAGGCCAATGTCCGCGTTAACTAATTACGTATTTCATTCTGTGAAAGTGTACTGTATTATACGTTAATAATAACGATGTTATGAATGTGAAACCGTAGATAGTAGCAGTGGGAGGAGTAGTAGAGCTGTAGCAATAATAGTAGTTCAAGATCTCTTAGTGTTGATGACGTCATTTCTTGTGGGCTGGAACCTGACGATTATCCCAGAGACGGAAAGTCATGCTCATCGTCCACTTTCGGAGCATTCTGACGGCCACGGGGCGACCGTTGCTCCGGCACCACAGCCTGCAATTTCAAAGCATCCTCAATCTGTAGAATTAACAGAAGAAGAACCAAATTTTATTTCACTGATTATCACACTAAAGAAGAGATATACAAATAACTGTGCTCATCCGAAGAAACCTTACTTTTCAGGACTGAGAATATTATATCTTCTTATATCACTTAGTTTATACGAATGTGAATATAATTCTGAATTGTTCAATAAACAATAGCTAATAATACAAAATTAGAGGCATAATTAAATATTTCAACAGACAAATCAGTCTGTAAATAAAAGAGGATTATTTTTTTGCAAACTTACCGGAGGACCGCGAGGTTCAGCAGCATCCCTTGGTGGACCTCCACGGTTTCCGAAACCACGACCGCCATTAGCACGATCACCACGTCCTCCGCGACCTCCGCGACCTCCACGACCGCTGCCACCACGACGGCTATCGCTGAATTGGATATCAATATCGAAAACGCGTTTCTGCCTTCCAACTCGTTGGGGATACTCGGTAGCGACATCATAGTCTTCCTCTTCTTCATCCTCCTCTTCACCTTCTTTCTTTTTTTCAAGAGCGTACATCTTCTTCCAACGAGTCAAGTCCTCACCTTCACCAGCTTTGCGCAGATTGTATTGGGGTTTAGAACGGCTGCCTTGTTTCGCTTTCCATTCGTCCAAAGTAATTTCTCGTGATTCCTCCTCAACTGGCTTCTCTTCGGTAGAGATATTAGGAGACTCACCCTCCTTTCCTTCGACAGCGGGGGTAGTCAAATCGATTTCAGGCTTCTCAACGTCCCAGTCGCTAGTTTCCGGATTCACACCTTCTCTGTGAAAAAGGACAATTGGTTAGAAGAAAGTGGGAAAATAGGAAAAGAAAATGGGAAGTTGAGAACATTTTTAAGTGAGAATTTATTTTAGTTGGTACTTACTCAATCTCATCGTTATGGGTTCCCCAGTTATGACTACCAGCACCATCCTTCATGTCAATAGGTTTCACTCCACTGTAAGCAGATCTGCTTTAATTATTTAGTGAATAATTCAATTTAGGCTTAGGGACATGTGATACCATATGAGCAAATTTAGATATGATACTTGGAAATTTTTTCGATTTTATTGATTTTCAAATAACCCAATTATACGACAACAAAAATAAATATTTAGCCTTGAACCTTTGGAAACATTAGAGAACAAATTGTGTCAAATGCTTTGCCGATTTTAGCAAAACGACACTTTTTTCATTATGCAAACTGAAAGGAGTCAATGAAGCTCCGTTTTAATGTTCTCTAACGTTTCTAAAAGTTTCAAAGCAAAATATTTATTTTTGTGGTCGTATAATTGGGTTACTTGAAAATCAATAAAGTCGAAAATTCTTCCAAGTATCATAACTAAATTTACTCATATGGTAAGTATCACATGCTATTAAAAAATAAAATTTAAACATTTTAAACTAAATAGATGTGTTCAAAAACATGCAAAATATGTGTTAATTACAAAATCCTTACCTCGGCAGCCTGTTTATGGGCGTACACAAAAGAAAAATATAATAAATTGTCAGTTTCAATTATTAACTCTTTTAATAATTATACAAATGCAGCTCATTTTGTTTGATATGCTTCTAAATATAAGAGTGCATATAGTACTTTCTAATATGTAATTTAAATATAATGAAAGTTGACTTTTCATCACAGTTTGAAATAACTGGATATCATTTTGAATGTGTCTCTAAAGGGCCATTATTTTTTTAATAACTGCACAGACTGTATTCAAAGAAAAAGATTGATTTAAAAAATAATGATCCATAAAATAGTGCGATTTTAATGGTATCCAAGTGCCCTTTTGAACTTGCTACAGAGAAAGGAAATTTAGTAGTAACACGACTCTTTGCTTAAAATATAATTAATGAAAATGGTAAAAGAAGCATACGTTTTATCTGAACCAGATTGCCGATCAAATTCACGTTTTCCACGGTTGTCGTAACTACCACGACCTCCACGTTGCCCTCCGCGTCCACGATTCATTCCACCGCCAGTGCCACCGCCACCGCGAGGGCCACCACGAGGTCCACGGCGATCTCCAATGTCAGAGCGTGAGTTGTCACCAGATCCACGAAATTCACGAGGCTCTCGTGATTCGCGAGGTTCTCGGGAATCGCGACCTTCACTGTAATAAAATAAAACCAATTAAGAATTAGTAAGAAGATATAAATCGTATTTAATAACGAGAATAAGAATTTTAATTAATTCTGTTTTAAAAAGTAATTTCTAAATCCCTTAATCCTTTATTGATGGCGAGATAAATAGCCTAGTTTTAGGGAAAAATATTTATTATTGCGAGCGTGAAGTTGAGGAAACTAAATTGCTCCTATGGTAAAGTATCACATACCCTTAAATTAGAAAATACAAATTTTTAGAACTAACCCTGGAGGTCCACGTCTGTTCTCCATCTGGTTACGAGGTCTCTCTCCATCTTCACGATTGCGCCTGTTGTTACGCTCCTCCCTAGATTCGCCAGAGAACTTCACATTGCGTTCACCACCAGTAGTTCTCGTCTGAGCAGGCTTCTTATCAACTGTAAATATTAGTTAAAATTTAATCCTATTATTCAAATTCGACTTTGGAATAGAAGTGTACTTAAAACTATTTTAAGTTTACTACGGAACAAAATATATGTGAGTGAATAAGAGGGGGGAATGAATTTTTCAGAAACTAACTATATACAGAGATATTTTTTAAAACTATATTAGATTTCGAAATAATAAATTTTTCTTAAGTCTTTTACATTTTGTTTCTCAAAAACAGTTTTTCTGAGGCATTTGTTATAACGAAATAAAAATATGTATCATGTTTAAAATTGTTTACATTTTTTTATCATTATTTACATCTACTGTTCCTTGGAATAAAAAAACCATATCATAAAGCCTGTAAAACGAAAACATCTTATCAAATATCGTAAAAAATGTTTGATTTTATTGAATTGCGTTGTTTTGTTCACTTAATTTCCGGTAAAAGGAACCAATAGAATGGCAATATTTCTAACCGGAAATTCGAAATTGGAGCTCCAATTCGTCGCCGACGCGCGCCGAATTCAATACAGATGTTAATTTCTTAAAAATCTTATTATTAAAAACATTCAACAATAGTAGAACTTCTCAATATTCTTCCTTTTTTTTTGCCATTTCTCTACAAAATTTATTATATTTCCCAATTTTTAAGTGAAAGAAAGGTTTTCTAAAAGAAATTTGAAAGAAAGAATTTATGAAAGAAAGAATTTATAAAATAAAGAATCTGCTTTTACGTTGGAATCCAAGTTTACAAAACAGATGTAAAAATAATAAAAGTGGTACAATCAATACCAAATACCATAAAATACAAATAACTTTTTTTTAATGAGAATATAAAATAAAAATGAAAGAAGTTATTGTACACATTAATTAAAAATCAAATTAAAAAATGTCAATAAGATTACAAAACAGGTCTGAAAAGAATCCTATTCAATAGGACCTTTCCATAAAAAATATTCCGAAAAAAATCTAGTCACTGCTATTACCATGCTTGGCCATAGGCTGTTATTTTTATCATGCTTTCCAGCAGACATATTGGTTAGCACATGGCAGCAATTTATCACCACTGGAACTTTCAAATTAAAAAGAAATCTATTCCCTAAATACAATAAGTTTCAATAAAATGAAAATTTATACAAGGAAGGACTCGTAAAATCGATACATGTTAATAATTTATTACATGCTAAACTCCCCTTCCCCCTAGAACTAAAAATCGCAAAAACTTTAAAATCATTCGAAATCCAACCTAAAATTTTCGCTAGATCATTAAACTTTTTCAAAATTGGAGTAAAATCTCTCTTTTTGAGAAAGAAAAAAAATGTTCTAGAAATAAATTTGCGAATTATGACCGCGTGGAAACGTATTCTTGTGAGAATGCCAGTAAATGGCGTGAAGAGTAAAGAATGCCTGTAAATGCCAAAAAAAAGTCAGAATTAGAACTCATAACTTGAGAATTCAATCAAATTGCTTTTTTAGATATTTGGAATGTTGCAAAATGTGTTTTAAAAACGGGAAAATTAAGAAAAGTTTAGTTGGAGAGGGAATAAGGCACGAGGTCGAGTTGGTCGGCCATAATAAAGCACAAGACTCCAGAGGTGGAAAACTAACCTTGATCCTTCTTGGGTTCCTGAATTTTTGCAGGCGGTTGTTGGGCATCTTTAATCACACGAGGTTTTGGGGGCTTCACGCTCTTCTGGGCCTCCTTCTTGTTCTCCTCAGAGAGTTTTTGTTCCTTCTTCTTTTTAGCCTTTTCTTGCTCGCAAAAACTCACAAATTCTAAGGGGTCAGCTTCTTCGTCCAAAGCAAGTGAAAACTTATTATGAACACTTATGCTGTAAGTGGCCTCCATGGCTATCTTTATCCCCTTTTTGATGAGGATTATTCAAGAATTTCACGGCTACTTTTGAGCCCTTGTGTAACAGAGACATTCAATAATCCAATATGGCCGAGCAAAGATCGTCCGTCCACCACGAGGTCTTCTGTGCTGGGGAGGAACCGCATAATCGCCGCACGCCCTCCCCTCTTGCAATTTTTCAAAATCTAACTGAAGTTCAATTTAAAGAAAATAGGATACGGAGTGGAAGAAAAAAAATAGAAAATGATTTTTGGTTAGGTGGAATTTTTAAAATAATATGTAGTTTTTGAAAAAAAACAAGTTATTTTGAGACTGTTTTTAAAGCAATTAACAAGGCTTACATCCGGTTTGATTTTGCAAGCGACCACAAGCACAAGCGACTCTTTGTCTGCGGATGTTTAAAAACAGAAATTTATCATTTACAATGAGAAATTGGGTGAAATATAAAGGGGAGTGATAATAAAGGACGATTAAGAACAAGGTGTAGTCAAAATTCATAAGATAAACACAGAGAAAAAATGAAAATAAGTGACTTTTGAGATGATAGGTAGCAATGGGACAAGAACCAATCAGCTTTGATAAAAAGCGCGCGGAAATTTGGTTTGTTTTCAGGTTAAGTTGCCAGGCAGTGATTTCATTGTTTAAGAAAAAAAACTTGAATCGATACAAAGAAAATGGATATTATTTATTGATGGGCATTTTACCAAATTTTTTAATCAAACTACTGAAGAAAAGAAAATTGGAGTACGTTCAGAATTCAGTGGAGTTATGTAGCTAACTAGAGTAGAAAGAGTAGAAAATTAAAATCATGTACTCTTTTGGATTGGAAATCATTTTAATCTGTTTTACGAATTTTTTTTTTATTTTTATACTGACATTATTTTTTAATCTCTACTTCAGTGTTCCTAATTTTTGACTTACTGCTGGAGAAATTCTCTCAATGGTCAAAATTTTACGCGCGCAATTCAAAATCGAATGAATTTAATTCGATTTTGAAACGCGTGCCACATTACAGCCAATTGCAGAATTTCTCCAACAGTAGCAAGCCAACGCGTGCTGCGCGCGCAGGCTGCCCCGTTTGGGACCAACGCTCTACTTTATCCACCGAATCCCAGATGTAAACTTCCTGTTTCTACTTTACCATCCAATGATTGAAACATATTGAAAACAGCTGCGCGCGCACTATTTACCGGAAGTAGTAAATTTTTTTTGTCTTCATTGAAACCACGCCGTAGAAATTTGGCGGCTAACCAGTTGCACGCGGTTGATTGTCTGATGTATGAAGAAATTAAAAAAGAGTTACGTGAAAACGGTAACTTAGTGACTTAAACCTAGTGTGAAAGTGTTCCAAAAAGGTGATACAGTGTCCAGGAACTTGAAAATGGCACTGCAGACGCCAAAGCGTGCACAACATTCTCGGGCCGAGATGTTGCCCTGCAGTCCACCAATGTGCGATTCGGTGCTCTACCCCTGGACTTGGGGTGATGAGGCCAGAAACGTTAATCTGAGTCCAGGAAGTTCCTGTTCGTCGCCCGAATATGCCTCGGGGCGAGTAAAATCAGGTAAAAGAGGCAGAGGTTCGGAAAGTCATCGCCGAGGACGACCCAGGGCAGATGCCTTAACGAGTTTAATGATGCAAGGAAGCACTTCTCCGAGTAGCATAAAGTGCAGCTATTGCAACAGAGTATTCCCAAGAGAAAAGAGCCTTCAGGCGCATCTGAGAACTCACACAGGTATGAAAAAATTTTGAGAAACAATTTACGTGGCTTTCTTCATAAATGAAAGAATATTTTGGGATTATTTGAAGATTGTTTGTTTTCTTTTAAAATGTATCATTTAAAAACGTATTTTTTCAACCTCTTTAAAGAATTGCACGTTTTCTAAAGATACACGTTGTTATACGTATCGCGCCATTATCAAGAATGGCATGTTTGTGTCCCGCCATTATGCGCACTTTAAATGCCTTGACTCCAATCTTGATCTTGTGCTGTTTATTTTTCTGAGGATACTGATTCTCAAGAGATTGCGAGAAAGAACGGTGATTTAATTTCCAGGTGTGATTTAAATTTGTTTGGGAGAGAGGGATAAGATGATTTGCGAATTCTCAGAGTTCGGGGCTTTTGTACTTGTAGGTAGAAGGGATAGAAGAAAGCGCAGAAAGATGTCGGAAGAAAGTGGGGGAGGTGACTAAGACGCGCACGTGCATTGTTTGAAACCGTCGTTTAGGAACTTGGAATTTTTTAAAATGATTCACTTCATTATTACAGAATCAATAGTTCGTTGTTTTTGTTTGCTCCTTTGCAGTTTTCAAGCATTACCATATAAGCGAATTTCGTTTCGCAACAGCTTTACACTCGCAACAATAAATACTTTTTGATAAGTCTAGACCATTTAACTCCGTTTCGAAATGGCCTAGTTTTTATGAAAAATATTTACTATTGCGAACGTAAAGTTGGCGATATTAAATTACTTTTATGGTAAGTAACATATACCCTTCATAAAACCTTGTTTTCAGGAAATTTTTTCAAAATATTTGTTTAATTAGAATATTAAGGCCATGTATAAGTTACGTGATTTGTCACTTGTATCTATGATATTTAAGGTTTTCAGATATCATATTAAAACTGATTTTTCGTAGTAGATAAACGTAAAGAAAACGATAAGGAACATTTATCTACTGCCTAAAATGCATTTTCTCTATTTACTTTCAAGTGAGATGTGACACGAGTTTTTACTACTTAAAAATACTGTGAAAAATTCTGGTTTATTTATACCCCCTTATCAATTTTTATGTATCGCAGAAAAATGTTAATAAATTGAATAAGACTTGAAAGTAACATTCAAAACTGATTATAATTTATTAAATTTAAATAAGAAACAATTAAAGGCAAACCTTATTTAAAACGATCCTAAAATTGGAAGCAAATATTGAGTTAAAAATTTGAAGTTTTTGAACGTCCAAAATTGGATGAATATTAAAAAATAATGTTTTTCTTCTTTAAGGTGAACGCCCTTATCCTTGCGACTATCCTGGTTGTACAAAGGCCTTCACTCAGTCTGGTCAGTTGAAAACCCACCAGCGACTTCACACAGGAGAAAAACCCTTTCTTTGCACTGAACTAGGATGTGAAATGCGCTTCACCCACGCAAATAGACACTGCCCTGATCATCCTTACGCAACTTTAACCCGCTCAGATGATTTTGTTCTAAAACCCGTTTCCGAAAACAGTGAATTGTCCCACGAAGTCGCTCGATGGTTAGAGCGCTATAGAGTTTCTAGAGAACGGGAAGATAGAGCCTCAACCGGAAAAAACGACCAAAAGGGAAAGTCTTGGAAAGGCAACACAGAAGAATTTTACAGACGAGATGGAAAATTCAAGAAAGGTTTGATGCTGGACGTTGCCGGGGAGCAGGAGAACCTGGATAGAAAACCTTTGAATAAGAGACTTTACTGTGGTGAAAGTCAGGATAGTCAAGATGAGAGCCAGGATGAAGATCCTGCGGAAGCTTGCACCATGCTTCAAATTTCTGAGGACGAGGAACCTTCTGTAACAAAAATTCACACCACTCCTACACGTAGACCTCTTTCTTTTCTCCTACCTAAGAAACGATGGCTTAGGGAAGCTTGCTTGGAACAACAACTGGCTAAACCTCTCAGATGGGATCTTCAGTCTTCGGTACTTTCGCCTAATTCTGCGTCTGAATTGAATATGCTACAACGTGCGGAGGACGTGTCGAATCTTTCAAAGGAGTGGAGTTTGTCTGCTTCTAACTCACCTGAAATTCTAGTTGCAGGTGTGTATAATTTTCATTGAAAGAGAAATTCTAGTTCAATTAGTATCTGGACTTACGCTGTAAACTTTGAAACATTCAATATTAGTAGTAATCCTACTTTAAAAACAATATTAATTTCAATTTTAATTATTTGCAGAAACTGTGGAAAAACCGGTGGAATCCTATGTCGAAAATCAACTCTGCTGGGATTTAGGAATCGCTTCAAATGTTTCTTTAAGTAGCGTAGAAGAAAGAAACATTACCTCATCCTCTCGAAACTTGGAGCGAGAATTTTGTGAGCCTTCCTCTGAATCCAGAGTTGATGTCCTCAACTCTGATGTTAAAATTCCTGAGGAAGTAACGTCTGAAGTTTCAAGTTCTACTTGTAATATAAACCTTTCGAGTGGAATCTTGAATTCACAGTACGAGTCTCCGACTTCCAAGATGGATTTGGTCATGAAACAATGTCCTACAAATGTATCTCGAACCGAAAATGAAACTCGACCTACTGTTTTGATGCTTGCTGGTTCAGTTTGTAATAAAAATAATATCTCGCAATCTCCGAGCAGCTGGTTTAACAACAATAATGCTAAAGTTGTTGTTATAGAACAAGAGGAAGTTCTTAATTTACCAGTACCAGAAGATAGTCAGACATGGCAGGGCGCCTTAGCACTGATGGAACTGGCTAAGAATCAGAAAGAAGAATCTGTAAAAACTCTCACGTTTAAGAGAGATGACGAAATTTGCGATAATATTAATTACACCCACCTATAAGTCGTAGACTGTGATTCTTTAAAGTCAATCAATTCTCTCCTATTTTTCCGAGAACTTCAAGGTTCATTTTGCAAATGGGTGATTTTCAATTGGGTTGTTTTAAGTCTTTGACATTCTTCAAAATCGACGAATTATTTAGATCAATTGTCTGAAATTCAAAATTAAGAATTTCACTTTTTGTGATAATTTTACTGTATTCTATAATTATTTCAAACATATGAAACGCATTTACAGTTGTATTTTCTGTCAATGAAAAAATTGAACCGTCGCATCGTAGATGTACAATTTCTTAGTCCAAACGCAATGGCCTCTCATCCATTTTAATATTTTGCTTGAACTTTGATTTTTGAAAATTTATTTCAATCAATTCCTTTGCTTGTATAATATCAAAAAATAGTTTTAAATTTGTAATTTTTATATTTTCAGAATCCTTCTGCTTCTCGGACCAAGAAATTTTATATTCCATCAAACGATGCGGCGGTTCAATTGTTCTATCGTGAAACTACATTAATTCAAATGTATTATATATACGGATAGATATTTTTTAAACGTTGAGCAATTTATGACATTTCTACAAAATACGAAATTTTTTTTAGTAATAAAACGACGAATGTATAAAAAAGGTCTTTGTGTGATACTTAGGAATAATGATAGAGATGTCGCGAGTACGAAAGTTTTCGTAGAGAATATTTAAAATTCGAGTTTGTAAAGTATTTAAACGAAATTATAGTCATTATTTATGAAAAGTATGATAAATGTAAAGGAAGCTTAAAAACGACCTCTATTTTCGTTAAGTATAAAATAAGTTCTATGTTTAGTTCCTTTGCTTTTTTTTTAAGAATTACATCTTAAGAATTGTTTTTTGTTATGTAAGTCTTTTTTTCTTTTTATATCGAATGTAAATATCTTGTATTTTAATAAATATATTTCAAAAAATCAATGATTTTTGTTTGTTCCCTCCATAACTTAAGTTAATTATTGTTAGACACATACATTATATATGCTAATTAAAAATTATAGATACGAGATTCTGGCATTTCGTTCTTGGGAATATAACATATGTAACAGAATCAACAACCTAAAATTGTATTTCAAGCTATATTTTATTGCAATCAGTCTCAAAAATTCATTAAAAGATATTGAGCGCTTGATAAATGAAACATAAAACACTTCTAAAGTTATAAAATATTTACCCCCGGGAGTATATATGTGCCTTTCATATAAAAATACATATTTCTATATTATACAATTTAGGCACAATGGCACAAGGCCTGAGCGCCTGTAGGGCCCCACGGGGGTGGGGCGCCTCGCCCGAACTGTCCATATTATACAATTTAAAAAAATATGATAGCGAAAAAGCGTCGATGGTAAGCAATCTAATTTCTTTTCCGTGGTATTCTAGAAACTGTTTTTGAATTAAAATCCGTAGATTCGCTATCACTAGACATTTTTGTAGACCTAGAACGAGTGATTCGTTTACCTTTATCAGAAGCACCGCCGCCTGACAAAAATTCAGTTTGAGATTTTTGAACCCTCGTGGTAACATTATCTTTTTTATCAATTTTCACAGTTTCATCGTCCGACACAAATAAATCTGGTGAAGAACATTGGCTTGAATTCGAACTCTTTTTGTTCATTTTCAGCGTTAAAAAGGTAGAATTTACTTCTTTCTCCAAAGATTTCTCTTTGCTAGATGAGACAGAGTTGTTTGGTAATTTTCTTCTCACAACTGCATCAGAAAGAGTATTCATAACTTTACTCATATTATTTTCGAATGTTTGCATAGATTTATCTTCGGAAATGGGAAAATTAAGTTTGCTTCTAGAACGAGACGGTCGTGTCGAATTCGGGACAATTGAACTATTTACTAAAGCAAAATTAAATAATTTGAGTTCCTCTATCGACTGAATCACGTTCTGAAGTTCCTTTTCATTCAAAACTGCCCTCATGGTTTCTAAATCTTCCTCAGAAAATGCGAACATTGGACTTTTCTGGAAATTCTCCAATTTTAGTTCCGTTACTTTACGAACCAAATTTACTAGGGACGAATTTATAGTCCCTGGAGATTTTGCTTCTATCGACATGTTCTTAAACTTATCTTCCAAGGGTTCGTATTTGTCCAGCAGTATTTTCGGTACTATTATACTTTTTGAGGATGAGAGTTTTTTCGAAATGGATTCAGTTTTTGATGAAGTTGACTTTGTTCTTGCAGATGGTTTAACCACAGCTTCATCGGAAGGTGAATCCTCATCTAGATTTAAGATTCGTTTTCTTGGAGGCTTCCTTCGTGAATTTCTCGGTGATTGAGAATCTTCGTCTTCACTATCGCTTAAGATCATGGCAACTTTCGTTAGAGGCAAGAGAGGCGGTATTTTCTTACGATGAATGGGTTTTAATAGAAGTTCTCCGGAATGGAAAGGTGTTAAGCAAGAATTAGTTTTCACATCTTTGGAAACAGATTCTTTTAAGATTAGATAGGAAATATCGATTTTATCAATTTCGGGAACTGGAGACCCTGCAATATAATTAAAATATTGAAATTTTACTTTTATCTAACATCTTATCAATCTTATCTATCAAATTCTAGATACAAACCCCTCACTGTTCTTGTATTTACATATTTAAATCTTTTTGAAGCCTTATAAAAAAATGTTACGTTTATTTGTACTCTTAACTCTAAACTTTGATCTATATATTTGAATTTATAGCTTCTAAATTGTTCTTTTTTATCCACTTTCCGTAACCATAGTATGAGCTCTATGCTTTTAATTTCTACTTATGTGTCAACATTCTAAGAAATGAAATATTAAATTGAAAAAAATCAGCTTACCATGAATTTCATGCCTCAGATTTTGAAATCGATACTGAAATACGAGTTCCACAGCAGCGAAATAAACCGGATGAGTCTCCAATTTATACACTTTACAAATATTTACAGCCTCAAGTGCAATTTCTATTGCTTCTCTCTCCCTGGGAATGTGATATCCTATTAAAAACTTGCTGAAGTCAAGTAAAAAGAGGACATAATCCACTGTGCTGTAATATTTATTCCAGGGATGTATCTTCGCAGAATTTTGACTTTCTTTTAGAAATCTACTACTTTCTTCCTTCTCAAGTAGTTTTCTCCTAATCTCGTAAGCTCCGTGAAAATGCTGAAGAGCGACGGAAGAACAATTTTTCAAGGCGTAGATCTCAGCTCTAATATGGGTGCTGGAGAACACAAGATATTGATATGGAATATTCTCGCATCGATAGCAACAGCAATTTTCATGAAGCATGAACTCTGGAGGTACGAAAATCTTCTTTCTGAGGATGGGAGACGCCTCATTTTGAATTACATCCCGAAGAGGGTCGTCGACATCCATATGTTGAGATGTTAAGATAGTATTTGAACGGAATATTGAAGCTTTAGGTAATTTATTTTTCATAGTTAATCCAAATCCCTCGACGTCGAGAATTTGTTCAAGACCCTGGAGTTTTACTTCACAGTCATCAAGTTTTAATCGTGAAAGTTCTATAAAGCAGAGGGATTTTAGACACTCGGCAACTCGCAGAGTTGCTCCCAAAGATTGTGCAAGTTCTAATCGGTAAGTTAAATGCGCTGATATTTCCCTGAAAGAGATGAAACTGTGCATCACGAGGGACATGTGGTTTACTGCATCGAGTAGTGTATTGAGACCGTAGTAGGTTCTTCTTCCTGTGAAATTAATAAAGGTTTTAGAAGAAAATGTATAATTAAACTAAACTGCAAATTGTATTATTTAAATTGATGGATCACCTCCAGAGTTTATAATTTCGCTTACTGCGATCATCGAGTAGATGCTGTGAATGATGTATTCGGAGTATTCTTCGTGTTCCATGTCTTCGGAATAAAATTGATAATTTCTGATAACAGTGTCTATAAAGTCCAAGTAAACTGGGATATCAGATGAAAAATTTATAGATCCGAGATTCTTTACATCTTTTAGTAACCTAACTGCTTCTTTTTGCTAAAAATGAAAAACAAGAAATTGTTAATTCTGAACTAAAAGTTTTCTTAGTTGACCTTTTTCAGTTTACTAAAGTAGATTAATTTCTGTAATAAGTTCTAAATTTAGAATATATTTAGAAAATAGAAATCTTACCTTTCCTTTTTCGAAATATAAATCGGCTAGACTAATCCAGAACATGCCAACTCCACTTTTATCATCAGTCTTTTGAGACTGTTTTAAAGTTTCTGCGCAATCGAGAGCTTCTTCTATCCAGAGGTCGTTTATGTATCTCAGAGAAATGCTTCGAGCAGTGACTAGAAATAAATCAAAAGATGATTTAATAATGAGTTTATAATAGAGAAAAAAGTAAATGTTGCATTTATAAGATTATAATTTGTATACCATGTAAAGAAGCTGCGTTATTCTCCAAAACAGAAGCTAATTTGTGGGCAAGAAGCCAGATGCGTTTTTCGCAAGATTGTGACAGATATAGTCGAGCTATTTCTCCTGCGATTATTATTATGTCCAAAGTGATTTGTGGTTCCCAACAATTTAAAATCTCCTTCTGCAAGAAGAAAAAAATACATAAATCATAATTTTTAAACTACATACCAATTAGTAAGAATATTTTAAAAATGTAAACATCCTTCCAACTTACGGGTTCTGTCTTGAAACAATTTTCCCACTTCACCAGCACTTCCTTTAAATGAGATTGAACTTCAGCATCTTGTTTCATATTAATCATCCTATAAACAGGAATGACTTCCTCAGTCTCAATCGTCTGATCATGAATCTTGGTTTCATCCTTGTCCTTTTGAAGAATATTTTTCGTATTCTTCATATCCTTTTTGATTTTTTTGCTAGTTTCATTCAGCCGCTCAAAAAACTTAAAGAACTCAAAATTGGCTTTCAAACAGGAATAGCGCACCGAGTTCTTATGATAATTATACAAATAAGACTCTGCCTTCTTCACATACTCAGAAATACTAGAATCATCTCTAAAATAAATAATATGATATCCTAAAAATTGAACACCTTCGATAAACTCTGTAGTATTATTCTGCAATAGGTCAAGTGCCTTCAAACTGGCCTTGATAGCCGGAGTTAAATTCACTTTTGCTTCTTGCAATCCTTGAATCTCCCTTGCACAGAGTTTAGCAAGATTGTAATCTTCCAAATTGATCTCCACTCCAATTTCTTTGATAGCAGCTTTGTCAGTTTTTAAACACGATATCATCGTTAATTTAATCAATTCTTCAGAATCACATTTGTGTTTTATATTTGCCCACATTTTGAAAGCTTTTGAGTCCTCGTCTTCGTAACTAATCAAGCCATTAAAAGCGGTTACGGTCATCGATTCTCTGTACTTTCCAGCTCTGAAATAAACTCCGCTCAATTTGTACAATACCAAAGATAAGGGATTTTGACACTTAAGAAATTTATTTGTACACTTGACTCCTTCTTCGCGAATAATAAAGGAGCAGAGATTAGAAAACATTTCTGCACTTTCGTCCAGGTATTCTAAAGAAGACATAAGGCTAACGTTGTACATAATCTGACCACATGTAGTCCAGAGAGGTGAGTAGAATCCACATTCGACGCTTTTGTACTTGTCAACTTTCGTCATTCCCTCGATGACAAAATCTCGAACAGAGTTTAATAAATCCTTGGACAAATTCTTCTGATCGAACATGCAAATGAAGCTGCCGCATTTTTGAATAATGTTTATTTCCTCGAAATGATTTTTCTTTACCTTGCAGGTGATAAACCCACATTTACAATTTTTGAGCGGCTGAGTTGCAAATATTGAAGCTACGTGTTGAGTGAACCTAATTACTTCGACAACGATTTCGTGTATGCATTCGGTGGAACAGGATTTCATGCACATAAGCCAGTAATTATAGAGCGGATTCATGATTTTGTTTATTCCAATGGCGTTTGCCCTCATAGCTGTCGAGGGACCAAAATTTCCAAGTGTGCTGCGGAACTGTCTCCTATAATTGCGCATATCCTCCAACATGCTTTTATCGAATTTAATGACTGGCTTCACAAATACTTCGTAAAAAGAGAGTTGAATCTCAAAACACTTCAAAGTGTGAGGATCTTTTTCAAGAAAGATCTTGAGTTCTTTGGAAAACATTGGTATTAAATTAGAAACTTCACAAATTTGGTTCGCCTTCACGTGCTTGAGGGTTAAAGAGTGTATAATTTCAATAATTCCATCATAAATGAGAAGTGAATCGAATGCGAAACCTGCTTTGTCTGTCAATATCTTTAAATGTTCCGTAATCGAGTGAAACAGACTCTCGATCTTATTTTGACTCCATTTCATTTCTGGAGACGTTATTATTTCCATATACCTTTGGAACCTTGCGAACATCGTCTGGAAATAACTGCCATTCTTATCTGAGAATTTAATGAGTTCAAAATCATATTTTATTACTTCTAGGAAAATGTTGTAGTCTTTGTGGTCAAATTTCTGAGAGAGGGACTTTAATAGAGATTCTGCACTTTGGCGCCAGGCGAGGGCAAGTTTGTAGAAAAATTCAGAATCGCCGGAATCTGGGGTGAAGAGTTTTCCAGGTTTCGCGTAATTGCAAACGGTCATGGATTCTGAATAAAGACATAATTCATTGAGGCATCGAGAAATGTGGTATATTCCAGAACGAAGTCTTGGAGGATTTGTTAATTCTGTGAACCTATCGCAGAGGCAACATGTTAATTTATACACTTCTAATCCCGTTTTTACGTCATCTTTATGCGATTCCTGGTATTTAATGAATGCGTGGGTCAACCGGACGATTAGACTATCGAGCTGTTGATTGTATTTTGGATTTGGCTTGGGCAGAACTTCCTGTGAAAGTTAATATAAGTGTATTAGTAGTTCGGTTTTTATGAACTTAGAATTTTAATCAGACATTTTTAAATTGAATATACACAATAATTTTGTATTACTTTAAAAATTTTTATTTACCGTCACTTCTTCCGCAATTCCTTCGAATTTCTGGGCTCCGATGGAAGTATACCATTCCTTGATTTTCTTCGACACGGACATTTCGAAGCAATCAACTTTTCTTAATAATTCAGACTGTTTACAATGTCGAACTCTGCGTTGGAGGAATTAAAATTAAAACTTAGAAAACATAAAATAATTATTTAAATATTAAATAATAAAAATCTTGAAACCTCGTAATAAATAATGCCCGAGAGATACAAAAATACTAATAAAACTTTAAAATTATGTATTATTTTTTAAAACAACAGAAGTTTGAAGCAGAAAATATCTTCTATGATAAAAATTTCACAACTCCGAAAATTTGCAGATGAAAATTTAAAATGATATAAATGGTTAATAAAAACATTAATTTATTGGCAAATATGTATATATTTAATTTATTGTTATGATATATATGTTATATACGTTATATACTATATAGATTTAAAATCCTAACCTCAAAATTTACAGATGATTAAAAGAACGATTTAAAGATTATTTTTTTGAAAAATTTGTTCTTTAGGTTTTTAAAGATATTAGGCAATAATTTTACGTACCTGTAATCAAAGTGCATCTAATATTCCATTCACAAATCTTATTTTATTAAGGAAACATAGAGAAAGCAGGATAAACGATAAATAAAACTGCCACTTTCGAAAACTTGTCTGTGCACGTTTACAGCCAATGACAACATTTCTCCAGTGGCAGTGGGAATCAGTGGCCCCAACTCGAGCCCCGTACTCTACTGCGCATGCATCGCACTCGATACCTGATTGGTTGATATTCGCGCGCAATTTGAAATGCTAAAAAATATTATGCATTTCAAATTACGCGCGAATAGCAACCAATCAGATACCGAGTGCAACGCATGCGCAGTAGAGTACGGGGCAAAGTTTTGAGATCACTGCGCAGTGCGCACGCGTAAACCGTCGCAACGCCATTTTGAAATGAACTAAAAAATAACCGCGATAAATTTGAAATTATATTTAAAATCTCCAAATCACAATCCCGTTAATTTGATAACAAATTTTATACAAATGAATTTATAAATACATTAAAATTGCTATAGAGAACTAATAATTTCATGCTTTGAACGTTTTAAAAATAAATTTTGAATTTTTAGTTATTCTGAAAATAAATGATCAGTAATTAAAATTGTTTATAATTATCCAATTGAAATAAAATTGTATATATGAAATTTAAAAAATAAACATACTAATAATTCTTAATAGTTAGAATTGCTCTTGGGATTGCTTCAAATAAAAGGAAATCAGCCTCGTATGCTTTGATAAAATTAATTTTATTTTTTCATTAAAAACCTATCTGGAATGCGGCTCTACACGTGTGACGGGTACAATATGTAAAACTACTTGCTACAATATTTATATTTATTTCTATGCTTTATGATTTTCTTGTAATCAACATAATATATCTTATATATAATAATAGAACATTGTAATGCTTAGAATAGCCAGAGTCAGGTGGCAACTATCAGTGTGCAATCTCTCCCACACTTCCGGTTTTTTTGTCATTCTTCTCAAATTTAGATTTTAACGTCATATACATCAACACTGTTTTGTAGCTCTCTAATCTCAATACAATATAATATAATAATATGTTCGCATACCAGTAGACACTATTTACAAAAATTTACAGTGAGTGATTTTCAATTCCAACACATTCTGAATTTTTTCGGGCAATTCGTCTCGATGATTCGAGCAAACTCTGATTTCTTATTATATGAGTGCGTCTATAATTTATGTATACTATCTACATTTATAATATTTTGTAATTTTATGATAAAATGGTGACGGTAAAATTAACGGGAAATAATTCGCCAAGGGCAGCTTCAAGCTCTCGAGACTCGACCCCTTACATCACGCATTAAAACTTTAAACCGAGACACGCATTTAAAATCTTAACTTGAAAACACCGACACCTTTTCACCTCATTTTTCAAATGAGACACAAGTACAAGAACTACATTAAACACGATCAATTAATCCCAAATTATTACTTCCTTATTGCAAAAGTTACTTTCCGATTTAGTGATGCATTCCTGTCACTAAATCCTTCAAACAATTTATTTAGAGATTCATATAGACATTTCATCTATCAGAAAACGTGAAGTCAAATATAGGAAGAGAAAAAATAAATGATCAATCTTTTTTATATGATATTAAGAAATAAATTATCAATAAATTAAAGTATCATATAAAATATGATCTAAATTTTTCTGTCTTCCCTTAGACATGCACGACGAAATTTTTTTCACAGCTCATAAATGTATGAATTTAAGAGTAACTTTTGCTCTAAGAAGCGATTCGAGGTCGATCGCACTTTAAATTATTTATGAAAAAAAACGTATAAGTGCAAAGATGCTCATCACCGTGCTGGACAAAATAAAATAATACTTGTAGAGAATATAACTGTAAATTAACTCTAACTTCTTAACCGCGTGTCATGGGTTTAAAAAGTTTTATCTCAAAATTCTCACAGCGATTTTTCAAAGCTAAGTAAACTGGTGTCTGAAATAGAAAAATAACGCATCGCTGAAATTGATTTAAAATTTAGATTCCAATTTTAATTCAATTTATGTAATTCGAATAGTTAAATTTATATTTAACTCGTATTGTAGTTTTAGAAAATTCAGCGATGCGCAATAAAATAACTTGTATATTACAATGAAGTACGTACAATTTATAATCTTAATTTCATAAGAAACTGAAATGAGTATAAATAACTTAATTTCAAAGGCAAAATAATTAAATAACTTAAGTAATATATATATAATATATATATTTTATGTATCAGTCCGCAACAATATTTTCAGAATCAAGCAGACCAAAAGACTCTTATGTACAATAATCGAGACTTCTACAATGATTGAAGTCTCGAATTCTAATATCTCATGATTTGTACACGTTTCAATTAATTCCCTTAACGAAACATTCACGAAGCGCAAAGTAATTGTGAATAGAACCATTTGCAACGAATCTTCCTATAAATAATTCACTGTACTCAGTTTTATAAAGCTTTTCTGTTAACTACTATGACAATTCGTTTGTATACTTTAGTCTCGTAAATTGCGAGTTCAGAATTTATTTTAAAACAAATCAGTACGCTCGTTACTTTCCACTATAAACGATGAATTTAAGTAACAAAAGTGGTAAACTCCCTAAATAAGTTTCAAAGGAAACTTGAATAATAATTTCGTATTTCATTTAGAAAGAAAAAATCTTTTAAATCTCAAAGATTTGTTTTTATTTTTATTAACATTTAAAATTAATGTAGTTTTTCTTCTGTAGTCTTATTTATAAAATTAGCGCCTTGAGGTCTAAAATATTTGAGGATTCAGTATGAAATTAATTTAATTCACTTTACCCTCTTTTCGATTCTATTACGACCTTCAGAAACACGTCAATCATATTTTATAAAAATTAACGCCTCGATTTTTCCCTTGTAACAATCTTTCGAAATTTTTGACAATTTTGAAGATTGATACTATGAGTAAATTTTCAGCTAAACTAACATCTCAGTTCCTTTTTTATCGGAGTACGATAAGCCAGTTATGATGGTTTAGTAGTTTTTGGTCCACGCTGTAGATATGAGCTAAACCGAAATACAAAATCAGTGCAGCTTTAAAATATTCAAGGAATATTTTTTGTATAAAAATAGATTTCATAAAATCAACAATGTCGTGAATATGAATACAAAATGATCTATATCATTATTTCAGATTCTTCTCAAATAGGATTTAAACAAGAATGTAATGATTCTAATATAGAAATGCTTTTGTGAAAGATTCTTCGATTTCAAAGCTGCTACAAAATTTAAATTAGAGAATTCTGTGAGGTTTAATTGTACAAAGTATATTGTTTTCGAAATTAATGCAAACATGAAAGCGTCTCATAAATCTGAAACTATAACTTGAATGTCCTTTTAATGAATAAAAAGTAGATATCCATTTTTGAAAAATTCTCCGATACCCTTGAACTGGTGAATCATTAATACCTGGATTTTTGAAATTTGAAAATCGTAAGATAGAAAATTTTTTAATGAATAGTAAAATGCAATGATCACTAAAATTAACTCCGATTTCCTCACACTGATTAAAAACTTCTCCAATATTTCTGTTTTTGAAATTACGTAGCAACTATGATTCAAAATTTTTTTTTCCTTAAACATTAGTTGCACTGATCCACTATTTCTTTCATAATCTCAAAACGTACTTTCAATCGACCCAACCTTAAAAATTCAGCTAAATTCTTCCAAGAAATCTCGTCAATTCATGTACTCGTTACCTGATTAGTTTGCTCAGAAGTTTGCGTCTCACAAATTTTTTCCTCTGTACAAAGCCTCTTTACCTCCTGCTGATCTGGACTCGAACTCGTTTTCCTCTTATGTCCGGAGCTATTGTGAGAAGATTTCGAAGCATCCGGATCACTCTTATGTTTCCTTGAACTTTTATCCTTTGAATGATGTCCAGAATCTTTATGCTTCTCCGATCTTTTTTCCTCCTTTCGATCTTCCTTTCGTTTTTCCTCGTTCTTCGACCTCTCATCTTTTTCCTTCGACTCTGACTTATCAGTTTTTTCATGTTTACGATGATGTTTACTCCTCTCTCTATCCTTATCTCTTCCTCCTCTATCACTTCTTTCATGATCCCTTTTTTCTTTATGTTTTCGATCCCTCTCTTCTTTTTCCTTCTTGCTGTGTTTTCTTTCACTTTTTTCATAATTGTTTGGTCTTCCAGGAGATCCAGAATTTTTATCATCTGCACTGTTGCGCCTTTCACTCTCATTCGAGGAAGAAATTGACGCTGAAGAAGTACAAAGAGGGGATGAAATCGAGGGTGTAGTAACATTACTAGAATTCTTACTCTTTTCGGAAACATCTGCAGGTGGGGATTCGTCAGCAGGCTTTTCACTCTTACTCGCCTCTTTCATCTCTTCCTCTGCCATTTCGATTAGAGCTTTCACCGCGTTTTCGGTCGCACATTCCATCTTCGACGTAAAAGCAGCTACAGTCTCAGCTTCCAATAATCGATAGGATTTCTCAACCTTGACTTTATCGTCCCCGAACATCCTTTCAGCAATTTCAAAACTCTCTTTTCTGATCCTCTCCAACATTTCTTTTGAGGCTGCAGCCACTCCACTTCTCAGTGATTGGCAAACTTCATCCACGTCTGTTTTCGATTTATAAATCGCTACCTCGAGAGCTTTGTCCACAACCGCTGTCGCATAAGTTTTTCCAGCTGCTTGCCTGGCAGAAACCATCTCTCTATCGATGGAAATTTCTACATGTTGGGAAATTGACGCAGGCAAATCGAGAGAATTCATCCTTAAAACAGTATCAGGTTTAGTAGTGGATTCCATTTTGTATTCACTTTTAGAAATGCTGGAGTCGAAACTAGTCGAGTTTTCAACTTTTTTAGGAGTTTGACTCGAAGACTTGTGGCGATGTTCCGACTTCCTAGACTCATCGTGCTTCTTTCTCTCATCAGAACGATGATGACTTGACGTCTTACTGGTGCTACTGCTGCCTTTTCGATGTCGATCCTCTGGCTTTCTTTCTCTCCTCGCTTCACTTTTCTCTGAACTTTGTTTCCTTTCAATCAATTGTTTTTCAGATTCTAAAGTTGAATGGGATACTTCACTGGTATTGCTAATTTCCTTGGATGAACAAGAAGAGGATGTGTGTCTCGCTCGATCTCGATCTCGATCCTTGCGCTTTCCATGCTGTTGATCAGACTTTTTCAAATTTCCTTGATACTCTGCAGCTCGTTCCTTTGCTTTCTTTTCTTCAAGAGAGTCGCTGCTAACTCTACGGTTCAATCTTTGTCGATCAGCGTTCTCCTTTTGTTCATCGGCCACCTCGATTTCATGATGCTTCTTTTCCTTATAATGTAAGTGTGCGGATTCGCCTAAAGGTCTCGTGTGTTTAATATTCGCATTGTAGGCCGTCTCGGGATAATACTGTTTTAATCTGACGTGCCAAGCGATACTGGAGACAGCGGAGACGGTACGAAACTGGTGAATGATGTTACGGGGCAAGAAATAAATATCATTGTCGTATAAATTAATTCTAGCATAACGAATACCCTGCCTTCGAAGCTGATTTAGCTTGGCGTCCTCAATCCACTGGACGCATTGCGAAATTGGAGGCTCGTGCAGGTCAAGCTGCAATTTTTCGACCAGTTCGGGAAAGTCACCGGCATAGAAAGCAACAACATCTTTCGTTATTCTGTTATAATCAGATGGATGACCACCATGCACAGCTTTTAGGACACCAACGGCAGCTGTGGTCATTCGGTCAAGACCATGGCCGACGTGATCGGCGTGGGCACGAGTACGATCCTCGAACATGTATTCTCGGGCTTCACTTAGCCTGGGTAAATATTGCAGATTACGAAGCTCATTTATACCGGTTCGGCGACGCTTGCAGGGACTTTTGTTTATGTCTGCAGTCGGCACTAATTGTTCACCGGGTCTGATCCAAAGAATGGGACCATCATTTGATTCCTGAGGACTATCCATTTTTACAGCTGACAATGGGCCCCATGGCATTGTCTGTAATTAAAAGGTATTATTAATTTTGAACAATCCGTTATTTTTGTATTACCTTTTACTGTAAAGAAATACCTACCAATCTTAAAAAGACATTTTCCTCGAGTCTTCGCATAAGATCAGGAAAATATCCTCCAACTTCTTCATGAACAGTTCCAACAAGACTAATTTGATGCAGAGGGCCATATCTGACAGTACCATTACTGTAAGTCTTGCAGACTTGTTCCTTATACTGTAACATTGTCGTAGTCTCAATGTCGCTGTTTCTTCCTAATATGCCATTCTTCACAGTCAAATTAGGGTAATTCATAGCCATATGATCCAGAAGATCAGGCAGGTAGGTGGCAGCGTTATGGACTATTCCCATGACATGATAAGCATTCCCATTCTCATCTTCTCCGAAAACAATCTTAAAATACTCCTGTGCCAATTCCTCGACTTGCTCATTCGTCAAGACGTCAATTTCATCTTGATACATATGCACAACAGTGGCTCCTCCGTTCGGATAAGTCTCTATATGAATAAAATCCTTGTACTTTAACCCTTGAAGAGACTCGTGCTTCAACATTTGTTTCTCCAGGGTCTTGCACATTTTCGTCTGCAAATTCAACCTCAAATTGTCGCCACTTGTCTTCGGAGGAGTTAGAGAAAGCAGCTTGTGATGCTGAGAAAGAGAATTTCTATCTCGTTTACACTGAATTCCAACATTTGCTCGTTTGATTTTACTACGCCTATAGCAACGTGTGCAATGATGTCTGCTGTGTTCCTTTCTTTTATCTTTCGAGGAAGACGAAGAATGAGATTTGCTCTGTACACTTTGATCAGTAGAAGACTCCTGTTTTTGTTTTTGCTCTGTTTTATTCGAGACAGCTTCATTATTAGCTAATCTACACTCACTTGGTTCGACCTTCACCTCTATTTTATCAGGAGGTTCTTTACAAGTCGCTTCTGTCGAAATTTTCTCTCTATTCTCCTCTTTGATTTCAATACTTTCAATGGGATGAACCTCCATTTTCACGCTTTTTTGCAAGTCGTTTATTTTCGGTGGAGGACAAAGAGTTTTCTCAATTGAAGTCGTGGAAAAATTCTCGGTTTCACTATTTATCTTCGTAACTGAGAACTTTGCAGAGTCCATTTCGATTTTGGAAGATTCTACTAATGAAGAACTTGATGGGTTGGAAGTACTGACGAGACTGTGATCGTTGGAGACTCTTGGAGGATAGTCTGGACTTCGAGGACTATTCAAAACTTTGCCACTGCTTTGTGGACTTTCAGCAAGCTGCGGCGTTTTGCTACAAACGTTACCGCACTCTTCAATTCTTGTGGAAAATGATTGTTTCTTATTTTCGCAGGCCATTTCACTGCATGTGGTGTCAACCTGTAAAAAGGAATTAAGAATTTCTTTAAAATAGGAAATTAAAAGACTGTGTAGTTAACATTTACATCTTTATCATTCAGTTAGTATTTAAAAACTTCCCGCTGATACTTACATGGGCAGAATAGGTAATAATTTCCTCTGGTGGGTATACACTAGTACACACAGCTGCGGAATATTCTTCTCCTTCTCCTAAAAGTTTATAAAGAATAAATATTTTCATTTTTTAATTTGTAATAGTATTTAAACGTCTGTAGCACTTCTTTAAAACATTCGATTTTTTAGCTGTTTATATACAACAATTTTCTAATCAATATACAACTTGAAAAGCAGTATTTCACGTTCGAAATGGAGAAAATGAGCATGCCTAGTTGCTTATGTGTCGAATCCAGTTTGCTGATAAGAAAATTACTTTCATGTAGTCAACCTTGAAAAATGTAAAGATTTGAAAAGTACTAACGTTATTGCTCCAAAAATTATTGTTGACATTCTTAAATCATACAACAAAATATTTTAAAATGCCAAACAAAATTCCTTTAAAATCTTTAAAATATCAATTCGACTCTAAAAATTTCATTCTATCCTTAAGTTTCTCTCAAAACACAAAAGATCACCTTTTTCTTTTATCGAGGTCGCTTGTCAGTAGTTCCACATCTGGTTTCGTGAAAAATTTTACGGACAGAAATGAATTGTTACTCGAAAGGTTAATAAAATCACACCAAATTGACTAAATATCACAAATGTCATAAAAATGCACCCCTACCCTTCTAATCCCTCTTTTTTTTTCTTCACACATTCAACTCTTTGCAAAATCTCCAGCATGCTGTTAGCACTCCAACTTGAAAAGCTGAATCAAAGAGCTAAAAAATTCGAGTATTTGTCAAAAATGTGTTACTAAAAAGACAAGAGGACAAAAAATATAGAAATTACCCTCAGGCTCTTGAGGAAAACTGACTGTTCTGTTTGAGTCTTTGGTGTCACTGTGTTGGGACATGCCGCGCGATTCCTGTGCCAGGAGATGCAAACTCGACTTGACAATGTGCGGTTCCCCAATGTCTCTGTCCGCATCACCGCAGGGAATTTGTTAAAAGTTTTTCGTTAAGTTCGCTGACGATGACGCCTTGAAAAACCGTGGGCGTCCCGTTGGGCGTCTTGACCGAACGTGGTTTGGAATCGCACCGACTTCTTGTCTTATGATGATCTTATGCATTACGTCATAAGACTCAACCCTCGTAACGTCTTCCCGAATTGGCTTAAACGCACCGTGAATTATCCACTATTTACATCTCATCGCTCACTTGACACAGCACTTGCTCTAGTTGGATGCCATCTTGATTTCGTTCGTGAGCAACATCCTCAATTGAGATCATAAAACGCTCACTCCTATTGGTCCTCGGTCCACGGTCATGGATTTTTTTGTATACTTCCTGGATTTTGAAAATCCGTTTAAAAGTTGGGTTTTTTTTCGAGTAAAATGCACAAAAATATAAGAATAGCATATGGGAGTCATGGTGAAGTAACTTCTGTGGTAACTATTAATTAAAATCTAAAATTTGTAATTCTAATCTCTTTGAGGAAACACAAAAAATACGCGGGCTATTTAATTTTATGATTTTCATCTACCTATACTGATTTTCCGAAACCAACAAGAGGGTTCTTTAGCCCTTGGAAACGTCAAATTATTTTTTATTATAAAGTTTATTTACGACAATTAAATAACACTCCTGCTACGACAGTTTTCCCATTTTTTACAATTTTATATATTGGGATTTTCAGGCGATCGAGAAACTTTATTTGGCAGCGATTTGTCCGTATTATTGGAGGTTAGGGTGCGCAATTTTCTTGGTTTTTTTTTTCGAATTATTCAGACTATGAATGATATAACGCGATGTGTTTGTGTTTTCCCGGTTTGAGTGCATTTTCATGTGGATTTAGTATAGCTCAAAAAATAGTGTAGGAACGTGTCCAAAGTCGAATCTATTTATATATGCACTGATATTAATGAAATACTTCAGTTCAGTACGTGGTGAATCCACCCGTGTCCATCTTTAGTGAGGAATAATGAAAAATTATTAAAGTTATGGCACTTGGTGCAACGCGCCTGAAACCAGTTGGGAAGAGGAAATACCATTTAGCGCAATCCACTTGCTCTACTGGATTTCATATTTCTAAGGAGGCGCACAATTAAATTCCTTGAGGAAGCCTTTGCTCGGCGCTCGCCCTCTTCGACGTTTGACCAACACAAGTACGTTGCTCCAAAAGTGTAAATGTAAACTTTCCCAGAACTTTGACACTGCGCAAAATGCACTCGTGCATCCTTCTGCGCAATTTTAGAATGATGCTACTCCAAAATGACCTTTTTTCTTCATTTTTAGACTCCATTTGCTCATTTTGACATACGAAGGTTCGTGTTTTGCATGCTCGCACGAAAGTTGACAAATGCTCCAATAGGAGCTGTGATTTTTCACGTTTTATATTTGTTTCTATTAAAAGTACAAAGGGTCCTTTGTTTCGAAACAAAATTTAAAATTTGCATGGTAAAATTAAACAATGTGTTCATTCACACATTCAGTTCTGCCCATTTTTACCAGTTGGGAATTTTGTAAATCGAAAAGAATGTTTCAGTAAATAAATATTGTCATAAAAAATCAACCTTGAATCTTGAAGAAAAATAGGATTGATATATTTAAGTAACTTAGCTTTTGCAGCAATAATGCATAAAAAGGTTTTTATGCAAAAAATTTGCTTTTCCTTTATGTTTTAATTTCTTTTTGGAGCACTGTTGATTTTTAATCCTTTCTTTTTTTTTTATTAATTGTAGTTTCTTCTTTTATTTTAATTTTGGAGTTTTTCCGGTAAAGCAACTGATTTACATTTGTAGAGAGTTTTGATATCTCCGTTGTTTGAAGGTGTCAACCTATTTTTCTTCCCTACTATAGTTAATACATCACTTATCAATTTTGAAATCTTAATAATATTTCCAAAATTGATCTACATTTGAAACTAAATTTTAATTATCTTGAATGTTTAAGAATGTCTTACTATCCATTAGATTGTTCACTTATTAGTCATCAATTTTCATGTTTCAAATATAAATAAGCAGGGTTTTTAAAAGATATATGTCTCAATTTATAAATACATTCGTTTTTTTTTATGAAAGATATGTTTACATTTGTTTCAGATAAAAAACAATGGCGTTCAGGGACTTGGTGGAAGGCGATTGCGGGGGGCCAAATCCTTTGATGCGGTTCACTTCGCATTTCGTCCAAGATCATGGCATGAAAGAAGAAGGTGTACATGATCTTTTCAGTCCTTCTCTTCGGGAACCCTTTGAATCCACAAACTCGGATCAACTCGTTAAACAATTTTTGGAAGAAAGTTCGGTACATCCACAGACATTCAAAATGGATCATTTGTTACAAGAGATGAGGGAAATTGATCAGAGCGTTTACCCTCCTGTAATAGCACCTGGAGTTGCTAAAGAACTAACTGGTCAGGACACAGCGTGGGCAAATCAATATCTTCAATCGGGTGGACACTTTGACGTAAGCATAAGTCTTTATGTATTTTTATTTTCCACTTCTTTCGTAGTCAAAATTAAAAAGCATTTTTCTTCCTCTTCAGGAAAATCACGCAAAAGACATTTGGAATTCTCCCACGACAGAACAACCAATAGCCAGACCTTCAAACTTTCCAGTTGGATCTTCGAACTTCCAAGCTGGACCTTCAACATTTCCATCTGGAACTTCAAGTTTTCCATCTGTTACTTCAACCTTTCCATCTGGACCTTCAACTTTTCCATCTGGAGAAACAAACGAACTCGGTTTGGGTCCTAAGTGGGCCGAGGAATATTTGGAACACAATATAGAGAACCCAGAAGCAAGCAGTAAGGACGTAGAACTGCCAAAAGCTGCAGAGAATATAAACACCGATGAGCCAAATGTTGCTTATTCAAAATTTATGAAGTTCATGCGTCAGGAGGAAAGCATTCCAATCGAGATAGAGCAGGACAAGTGGTCTTCGGAATTCATCGAAGAAAAGATAGTTACCAAGACCCCGACAGTCTCCAGTGAAAATAGTGGGGTTTTGAATAAAGTAGAGGAGGAATTGGCTACCGCCGGGACTTGGGTCGATGAATTCAATAAATCTCTTGCCCAAGGTTGGTAGAAAATATTTATCTTCATTGTTTTTATTCCTTCATTTTTAAAATCATCCTTCCTATAGGGTGGCTACTGGATTTCAAAGTCGAGAAAAACTGGAATATTACTGTTAAGTGCGCCTAAAATTGATAGTTTTTTGGCTTCAAAAATATGTAATTTCATATTGTTGAAGTTTATCAGAATTTCTTGCATAACTTAAGTGCAAGTTTAGATTACTTCTAATCAAGATTTTAATCCAATTTGGTTTTCTTTATCCTTGGAAAATCACTAAAAAATCACAAAGGTAGTAAAAGTGAACGGGAATTCTTAAAAAAGCCATCCTTTCCTAGTTCTTCAGTTAGTAGGCATGGAAACGTTCAGAACTGACTCAAATCCTTTTAAATTAACTTGTCAATTTGTTTATTACTCACTAAATGATATTATAAATCTATTTTATTAATCTAGTGCATTTTAACGATAACATTTGAGGAATTTTTGAATCAGTTTGGGACGTTGGAAGCCTAATAGCATGACACCCTTTTCAGATACCGATAATTACGAGTCGTCATTTTGGAAACGGCTCCAGGGAGAATGGGATAAAATTCTGTCTTCCGAAAACATTTCAGCTACACATCCCTGGATATCGGAATACGACAAATATTACGACCCGTTCAAGGAGTATAAATTTCACGAGAACAATCCGATGATGGATTTGCCGAACGCCTTTGAGGAGGGAAAGAAGAGACTGGCAATGGGAGATCTTCCGAGTGCTGTTCTTTGCTTCGAAGCGGCGGTACAGCAAGACGGAGATAATGTGGAAGCATGGCTCCTTTTGGGAAAAACTCAGGCTGAAAACGAACAGGATCCAATGGCAATTTCCGCTCTGAAACAGTGTTTGACCCTCGATCCCTCGAATTCTGTGGCGATGATGGCTCTCGCAGTTTCCTACACGAATGAGTCATTCCAGAGTCAGGCGTGTTTGACTCTTAAAGAATGGCTTATGAAAAACGAAAAATACAAACACCTCACACCTTCGGTTCCGTCTGCTCAACGTCCACAGGCCGGCGTTTCTACTATTTTATTTAAGTGAGTCTCCATCATTGCCTGATTAAAAAGTGTTATATTCGCTTTCCGTTAGAAGAATTGTTTTATTTAGAAAAGATTGTGAACTAATTATCGAGAATAGAGGGGAGATTATTTTCATTTATTACGAAGATTTTAATTGGAGAGTTGAAAGTTGACTCGAAACTTGTTTCGCTGTTTCTGAAATTTAATCCGAATGTTGACTTTCCAGCGATGTTCACAACGAAGTAAAGGATCTCTTTATTCAGGCAGCTAGATTGCAGCCACGAGATACGATAGACCCGGACGTTCAATGTGGACTTGGTGTACTTTTTAATCTCTCAAGCGAGTATGATAAAGCTGCAGATTGTTTTCGAGCAGCAATACAAGCGACACCTGATGTATGTTTTATTCCATTTAATTTTAATTGATTTAATCGTTCAATAATTATATCAGGTTTCGAGCTGACACTTTTTCACTTCGAATTTTTCTACTCTTTTTCTTTTGAAAGAATACTTTGAGCTTTTTTTAGAGCTTTAGAGTAGTTCGGAGCTTACTATACACATTAATTTTATGAATTATTAAAATTCTTCTATCTTGCAGGATGCAAAATTGTGGAACCGGTTGGGTGCGACTCTGGCTAATGGTCAGAGATCAGAAGAAGCTATTGATGCCTATCACCATGCTTTGGAATTAGCACCTGGATTTATCAGGGCTCGTTATAATCTTGGCATCTCCTGCATCAATCTTTCTGCATACAAGTAAGTTTATTACTTATTTGAGTCAAGGACACTTACAAATCTTTGATTTTTATCTTTAAGGCCTTTTCAATTTCCGGAGATCGTTTTAGAAATTGAACAAATTTTCCAATAAGTAAAATTAGTTTATACATTTTTTTATACTTATTTCTTTAAAAAGGATCAACATTTTTTCAAAATTAATGACTTCTGAATAAACGGAATTTGTTAAAATTACTTTTTTAATTACTAAATTATTTAGTTTTCGTGACTGCAATCAAATTTGTAGTTTCACGGATTTAAGAAATGTGTTTTCCCTTTACAGGGAAGCTGGCGAACATCTTTTGACTGCCTTAAATCAACAAGCTGCCGCAAAAGACGTTTTAGGAGAGAAAGCACCACCAAAAGCAATGTCCGATACAATCTGGTCGACTTTACGGCTGGTCGTATCGCTTATGCATAAGTTCAATCTTAGTGAAGCTGTAGAAAACAGGTAAAACTAACACACTGTACATAATAGTTTTATTAACGTCATCTTCACTCATCAGTCTAAAGTATTTAAACGTATCAAGTTTTGCAAATATATAGCAGCCCTAAAAAAAAACTAATTAATACTAACACAACTCAAAATAAAAGAATTCGAAACAAGTGAAAATATAAACGCAGTATCGCGAAAGGGAAATCATAAAATTACTTATATTATTTTTTAAGCTAAAATATACTTTAGTGCCGTTAGAACCAAATTTTCTATTCTTATTTCAGAGACCTAGCAACGTTAAATAAAGAGTTCGAAATGGAGTAAAGACTATTTTTGGACAACATATTTGGGAATGCTGATGTTAGGACTGTTAAATATTTACTATACCAGAAATACGTCGAAAAGGGGAGCTCGATGTATGTTAAGTGCCGATTGCAGTTTAGCGCAGATAGGAATCTTTTATAAGTTTGTAGGTAGAACAAAACAAAAAAATACGGAAAAAACAATAAAAATTTAGTAATATAAGGCATTATACACTCGTTATCAATTTAGAGTATATTTTCCTTGGTAAAAGACTCTTGAAGGGAAAAAACCCTTTAATAATAACTATCCCCTCGTAACTCTTTTTAACGCTCCGTTCGCCTTTTTGAACAACCGAGCCTTGTATATACACAAAATTATTAAAATTTTACGCAGCGGCTCTACTTTGGATTTACAGGGGAAATAAGGAAATTCCATTAACATTTTTTTTTCTTCGAGTACTGTAACTGAATTTTAGGTTATAAGTTCTTAGAGCGATATTAAAATGATCATTTTATGTATATCGTCTTATTTTTAAATTAATTATTTTTTCTCCGAAGAAAATTATTTTCTCTTTTCAGAAATTATACACCAGAAAACTTCAGAGCCTATAATTTTTATACTTTGTTTAGTTCTTAGAAAAAAAGGCACTTTAAAGATCATTCTTTGTAAAAACAAAAAATTGTCAAAACCGGGCGCATTAAGTTGACTGTACTACGTAGCTGCGTAATTGCCTTGGACTTGCTTGGACTGAAAAATATTGATGTTTTTTTATTATAACTGATATAAAAAAAAAATAATTAAAATGTGATCCGGAATCAAAAAGTTTGAATTTCGATAGAACTGTCAATTTATTTGTTTTTAGAATTTACTTTTGTTGATTTATTTTCGAAGGGTTATTAAACCTTTATACAATTGGAAGCAAACATTTTTGTGTAAAGCTATGAAAATAATTTTAAATATGTACACGGTTTTGCGCTATTTTGGAAACAATAAATATGTTAAAACGAGATATCTACGATTTACATTTATTACTTTTTCTTAGACTTTTTCGCGTCCTCCTTTGCTGTTTTGGGCTTTCTTGCTTCTTCCATTTTCTTTAATCTTTGTGCAAATTTATCTTTGTCCTGTTGTTTCGCAGGTGGTGGCATCCTGTGTCTAAATGCCTTCTTTTCTTTTCGACGCACAGCGTCACCGCAACCATGTATCTCTTGCATTCCTGAAATATTAAAATAATATTTAAAATATTTAAAAATTATAATTAAATTTATAAAATAAACTAAGATAAATACTAAGTACCAACCGTGTTCTAAACAAAATCTTTCTTTACAAAATTCACAATGAGAGTGAATGAGTCGTGTTGAATTTTTACAACCATCGAAAGAACAAATATAATTCGATTTTGCAAATTCGGCAATTACTTTATCAAAATCGTCTTCTGGTTCCCCCAGATTCAGTTCGTTCTTTACTTTCAGTTTTTCTTTCTTCTTTTCAGACTTGGAAATTTTCTTTTCATTTACTTCTACAGGATCTTCTTCATCTTTTTCTTCTACTTCGTCAGCAGCAATAGTTTCAAAAATGTTGAATCCTTTTCGATTCTGACAACTGCTTAAACCAATTCCCTTATCGCTAAGTTTCTTGGGAGTTTTAATTTGTTCTTTTACATTATTTTCGATTTTTATGACATTTTCGACGTCTTTTTCCTCTTCTTTTTTATTTGCTTTTGTTTTTGCTTTCTTTTTAGTATTTCTTTTAGCTGTTGTTTCAATTTCACTCTCTATTTCATCAGCAACTGTAAATAGAACAGATATATTCTTACAGATTTGAATTTTAATAAATTGAAGAAATTTGAACAAATGGTAAAAAAAGAAAAAGTGATTAATTACCAGCTAAATATTCCTCTGCAGTTTCCAGTAAACCATTTTCCTCGATGTGAGTTAGAAGACTAACAATTACGTCATTTTTCTCTACAGTTTCACTGTCTCCAATTACTACGAGCAATCGTCTTGCTCTTGTTACTGCAACATTTAATCTTCGAAAATCGGTTACGAAACCGAGTTCTTTTTCCAAATTTGATCTTACCAGAGAAAGGATAATTACTTCTTTTTCTCTACCTTGAAACCCATCGACTGTACTTACCTCTATGGGCAATGAATAGGAGATTAATGATTTTCGAATTAGATCGACCTGAAAAAAAGAAACCTTCACAAAAAGTTCGAGAATTTATTTTAAAATTTGACTAAGAGTCTCCCTTCATTTTTGTTTTAGAAATTAAACAAAATTCACTGTATGTATTAATTGTGTTTTAATATTTTAACAAAAGTTTCATAATCTCTTTTAAAGCGTTTTATGCTTTTTTTAAATAAATATATGTAAATATATAATTATAATATATTTGTAATCTCACTTGTAATGCATAAGGTGTTATCACACCGATACTTTTATCTGATAAACCAGCTCGAATCAACGAAGAAACTACTTTGTTTACAACAACAGCCTCTCCAACGTTTCCTTTGGAACCAGATTCTGCTACAGTCTGGTATTCTTCACATTCACAGCCACATGTATCGATGAACACAAGCGATTCAGCTGAAAAGAATTTCAAGTTGATCATATAAACTTTTTATTATACATTTAATTTACCGCATATAGTATTTCACATAATTTCAAAATTTTCAATTGCTCACATTTAAAATTCCTCTCAAATTCATTTACATTTGATATTTTTTTTTTAAAAGTACCTACTTGTCAAAGGAATTTCCCGAACATCAGGAAGATCTTTGAGCAAATGATGCTTGACTGAATCGTCTGCTTCTAAACTGTTTTCATAGAACCGTTTGCTAGACCACAACATAATCTTCTCGTTCATTCTGTATTGTTTTGTAAGGCACCTAAATGAATCTTTTCCTAATTTTTTTATTGCTCTTTCCATAAGACTCATGTTGAGACCTTGATTTGTTGCTTCTTGACACATTACAACAGGTGGCAGTTGATTAATATCTCCTGCCAAAACAAGTTTTGGTGCATTTGGAATTGCTATCCACATCGATGCCTCCAATGCCTGAGAAGCTTCGTCGACTATTAAAACATCAAAGTGATCTTTTGCAACGTGTCGCAAATAACCTTCATTTGCCGAAGACGAATTTAGCGTACATAGAACTACCTGTTAAAAAATATTATTTAATTAGAAATATAATTGTTATTCATTCTTTTGATACTGTCTTCACGAGACCCTACACTTTCTTTTTAAATTTTTGGAATACCTACCGGGAATTTTCTGAGAACATCATACGTCAACTTATTCAGTCTTTTCTTATATTCTTTATTCAACTCCCTAATTTCCTTATAATTGAATCCTTTTCCCGAACTTGCGATCATTTCTAAATCTTTTATCGATCGTTTTATATCTTGTAGAATAGTGTAACCATCGTCGCGTTGCATGCAAGCATCGAGAGAAAATTTCTGAGCCGCTTTCATTATTCTTGTAGGATGTCCGAGTCTCAGAGATTTTACTTCAGTTTCACCAAGTTTCACAACCATGTTGTCCACAGCAACGTTTGTGGGGGCGCAAATTAAAACCTTAACAAAAGACAAATTCATATCTATTCTGTTCTTTTCTTATATATTTTTAAATTCGTATTTATCAGAAAGTACCTTCTTGCCAAGACGATATAGCTGAACGACCAATTCGACCAAAGTTGTAGTTTTTCCAGTACCCGGAGGTCCTTGAATGATCGCAAAATATTTTCTCTTCAGTGCAAACTCAACAGCAGATTTTTGATCGCTTGCTAAGGATTGATTTGCAAAATTTAATGATTTATTTTCGTCTAAGAACTTTTCCTGTATTGGCAATTCGGCGGTAAGTAATAGACGAACTGCGTTTTTGTCTTCATCGAAAAGAATTCTGATCAAATCCAGAGATCGTGATGAGTAGGCTTCTCTTTTTTCTAAATTACTCAAGGCTCTGTAATAATTTCAACAGATTTTTGTTCAGAAAGATAATAATGGGACAATAAGGTAACAAAAGCGAAAAAACAAACTTAATATAATACCTTGTCTGGCATTTGTACGTAAAATCAGAATCAGTTTTAATAACGGAAAAAACATCCTCATCCTGTATTTCATTATTGAAATTATCATTTGAAGAAATGCTCAATGTAGTATCAGATACATCGGTGACTATTCCTTTTATAGTTTGGCCTTTTTGCTTCGATTCAATACAAATTACTAGGTCACCCTGAGACAAACTATTATCAAGAGGCTGTTCATTCGATCTCTCCAAATCAAATTGAAATCTGTCTGGACCCTTCCCGGCAACATTTGCCACTTTCAACTTCGTTAAAGCTTGGCCATTTTTTTCCAAATTATGAATAGTCGCCGGCGACAGATCTTGGAAAAAATTTTGAAGATTTTCTTCTCGCTCCAACAACAATAGTTTGTTGTGTTTGCGCACCAGCTTTGAAATGTGTTCTTCCATTGTTGACTTTGAGTAAAAAAAAATTAATTCTGCATTACTTTTCCCTATATTTATAGCTTTAAATTATACTTTTCTCGTAAAAAATTGATTTTGCAACAACTTTTTTAGAGTAAATGAATTGAGCGTGAATAGAGGTTAGAAACGCGATACATGTTTGGCCTTGGCTGTGGCTTGGCGCTTGGCTGGCTGCCTTGACAGTTTCATGGCCCATGCGCTGAATGCCACATGCAGCACATGCTGATACTTTATACAATATATCATTTTTCTTCTGAATTTACTGATTAAATTTTTTAAAACGAACTCATTTTTAGATTTTTTTTTTCATGAAGAATTTCAGAATTCAAAATATGATTTCTAATCAACTTTTTTTCTTGCCTCTTTCTTATATGCACTTAACAATTCAAATTCTCGCGCTTAAAAAGAACTGTCACTTTTCTCCAATCAAAACGCAGCTCTAACTAAATATGGTCCTCCTTATTGGTGAAATGAATTAAACTTGAAATTAAATCACTTTCTTTAGCCAATGGAGTGCAGTTCAGGTTGTAAATCAATCAAAAAATTCTTCTCAACTTTCTCTCTCTTTCTCTTTAGTGTGGACGGATCTTAAACTTTAAAGTGCAATGATCGTCTCGCGGACACTCGCGGATTCCGGAGCAAGCCGAGACTCGTTGAGATAACTTTTCATGAGTACTTTTTTAGAGCAACAAGAAACTTCCGGAAAGAGTGTAATGTTCAATTTTTGACTACTCGGAAAAAGTGAACCCTCCTTATCAATATTTTTATTGAAAAAAGTGTGTGCAATTGTTGCAAATTGTGTGTGTAAAGTGACCCAAGTTTTCACCGAGTGCCGACATTTTCGTGGTCCTTCGTTGTACACTAGAGAGGTACAATTTGACAGTATCATACAGAAAATGTAGTTTTGGAATTGGATCGACCTAGAAGATTAGAGATCGTAAGTTGGAGGTCGGATGGTGAATTGAAGTGTGAAAAATATGATTCGCTGAAACGTCAAATCTGCGGGCGCGTGAGAGCTTCGTCTTGTGCGACTCGCCATATTGGTTCAAAAGTATTGTATTGTGTCAGTGAGGTTCTTGAGATACAGCTTTTCTGTGAATGAACGCGCAACAAAAAGGATTGAGAATGGAGGAGACGAAGATCATTTATCACATCGACGATGAGGAGACGCCCTATTTGGTCAAGTTGAATATCGTCCCCGAGAGGGTTACCCTTGCCGATTTCAAATCTAGCCTCAATCGGCCAAACTACAAGTATTTCTTCAAATCAATGGACGATGATTTTGGGTAAATCTATCAATTTTTACAAGACTTTGCCCAGCGATGGCCGCTGGATTTGTTTTCTTATTTCCCCATGTAAAAAGCTCGTTGAATCTTTATTTACGTGAGAAGGATGCTGTGTGTTTTGACAATTACCCCTTCCACACATTCACCCTTCCTTCCGCCGCAACTCTTCCTCGAATCCGAGCCTCTCTTGAAACCTCTTTCTTCTCTTATCGTCTGTATCGTGATTCTTTCGAAGCTTATCTTTTCATTGACCCATACTGGGCTCGAAATGGCACATAAAATGCTATGCTTTTACTTTTGAAAGAGATGGGTTTCTTGTATTGCATTCATTGCGATTTTTGTTGAAATATATAAGCTTTTACATGGCATTATATGAACACTATGAATTTCTAGGTAGATATTGAGTTCCTTCAAAAATACTGCATTTTAGTTTTGAATAGTTCAAATACAAATTTTTCCACCTTCGAAAACTTGAATTTTTGAATGTCAGTGATCGGAAAAATATTGTTTTTATCCCGAAAATGGGATTTTGTTTCTTCTATTTTTAAACTGCAAAGAAGATCTAGGACGTTAAAATATACCTTTCTCGTTTTTTTAGGGTCGTTAAAGAAGAAATCGTGGATGACGATGCACACCTTCCTTGTTTCAATGGACGTGTTGTCTCTTGGGTATGTTTGCTATTTTACCCTAATTGTACTTTCGAATCTGGCACGGTACTGATTGTAAAATAGAGGATTGGACGGATTTCCTTTCGCTTAAAATTCATGCGCAGAAACATCGGGAAGGAAAAAAAGATTGGGATCTTTAAAACTTATTTTTCTGAAATTATTATCATCTCTTTAATGACCTAACTTTTATTCATAAGAATTTTTCATTCTCGGTAGTTTTATACTTTTAGATTATTTGAGAATCTAATTCTTTTATTCAGATTGTCATCAGTTTTACTCAAAATACGGAATCAGTTAAGCATATATTCGAAGAACAATAATAAATGTCAACAAAACCGCTTCTCAAGTAATTGGTATCAATATATTTTGACTAATTAATTGTTTAACAGTTGGTGTCTGCTGAAGGAAGTAATGTATCAGACGGTGCTTCTCAATGCACAGATTCTGTAGCACATGGTGAAACAAAACATGATCGCGTTGATCATGTTGCTCCGGGACTTACAACCCGAGGTCCGTTACCTCTTTCCCACGACGATACGCTCACAGAAACAGAAAGTATTATAAGCAGTCGACAAGGCCATCATTTACACAAAACCTCTAGACACCATGCAGATAAATACGAAAAATATAACAAATATAATGGTATGTTTTACTAAAGCACTTTATTTTCCTGATTCATCTCTATTGAGTGCTCGACTTTTCAGTACTAGAGTTTAAACCATGGACTACTGCAGTATAAATCTAAATCTATTTTTCATATTCTATAGGACTTCGCATAAATGGTCACTCAAAGCATCGCTCAGGTCATGGGTACGAAAGCGCTTCGATTCTTAGCTCTGATATAGAGACCTCTACTTTTTTGGAATCAGATGACGACGCAAGTAGTCGTATCACATCAACCACAGGAGGTCGGCACACTAATATGAGTAGCACAATCGACAGGGCAACCTTAGGTACATTTTTCTATACTTTAACTTGTAGAAAATTAGAAATCTGTATTTGATAGACCCCATTATTTCATTTTGTATTTCTCATTAATTATACTTTTTGATTTATTAGATCGACGCCGACCTCAAAGACGACGTCGTCATCGGCTTCCACCAATGTCGAGAGCATCCTCAATCAGCAGTATTACAGACAGCACAATGTCCTTAAATATTATAACAGTTTCTCTAAACATGGATACAGTCAATTTCCTGGGGATTAGTATCGTCGGGCAGAGCAATAAAGGCGGAGATGGCGGCATCTATGTCGGCTCAATAATGAAAGGGTACGGAATTTTGCACCATGAAATATGAAACATTCATTTGCCCTCTTTATTAGATAATTTAAATAGTCTAGTTTAATATACTTAATCTGTATAAAACTTGAATTTAGCACAGAGAACAGAGATGAATATTTATTATAAAGCAATAATGAACGAATTGATATTCAGTTATCTTACCTTTGATTTTTTATTTGGATTAACAGTGGAGCCGTGGCCCTGGACGGTCGAATAGAACCTGGAGATATGATTCTCCAAGTAAACGATATCAATTTTGAAAACATGTCCAACGATGAGGCTGTTAGGGTGCTGAGAGAAGTGGTCCAGAAACCAGGGTGAGATATTTTTTTCTGTAATATATGTCTCTGAAACTAGGAAATATAGAAAAAAATTATTTGAATTCAGAAAGGCTCTAAATTAGTTTAGTAAATTACAAAGTTTTCACGTTTGATACATTTTTATTTCAGGCCAATAAAGTTAGTGGTTGCTAAGTGTTGGGATCCGAATCCAAAGGGCTACTTCACTATTCCCAGAACTGAACCAGTTCGGCCGATTGATCCTGGTGCTTGGGTTGCTCACACTGCTGCCATAAGGGGCGAGGGTTTTCCACCTCGGCCTCCTAGTGCTACAACTTTAACTTCGACATCCAGTAGTCTTGCTAGCACACTGCCAGATACAGAGCGTAAGTAAAAAATTATTCTTTCGTACCTTTCGTGAAAAAATTATTAGTAAACATACTAAACATAGTAAATTTATGATTAAATTGTGAACGCTTATTGGTATTTCAGAAGACCTCCACTTAACAATAAATACGGACATGCCGACTATAGTGCGTGCGATGGCTCGACCAGATTCAGGATTAGAGATTCGGGATCGAATGTGGCTGAAGATCACCATTCCAAATGCTTTTATTGGTGCAGATGTCGTTGACTGGCTTCATAGCCACGTTGAGGGTTTTATAGATCGTCGTGATGCTAGGAAATATGCTTCACTGATGCTGAAGGCTGGCTTCATTAGGCACACTGTGAATAAAATAACATTTTCGGAACAATGTTACTACATTTTTGGCGATTTATGTTCAGCTATGAACAATATGAAACTTGACTGCGATACGGTCGGTCCTTTACCACCGCCTAGTGCTTGGGATATGCCTTATTCAGGAACTTATGCTCCACATTCAGCAACAGGGTACAGTCCGATGCCATTTAACTTTACGAGTGAGCCTACGGTTTATGGATATCATCGGGAAGAAAGCGTTCATAGTGGATCTGGTAAGACATTTTTTTTTTATTTTTATCTTGTTCTTCTTTGCTCAAGAGATAAGGCCAACCGTGGGTTATGCATTTTCTTTTGTTCTAAAAAGTTGATAGTTTGGAATTTGTGACTACTTTTATTTTCAGACTTTTTTTAGTCAACTTGCTCATTTTTTAATGTTTTTTTTTTGTTCTGTTTCCAAAATAAATTATAATTCTAAACCATTTATTTCTAGATAATTTGAATCACTTAAAATTGTTTAATGAAATCATCCTGCTGTAATTTATTGTGTTTCTAACGAAGTTTTGTTATTTTTCATCCTCTGTTTAATTGAGTAGGTTGGTCGCAGGGCAGGGAAAACTTGGATGTCAGGGAAACTTCATGGAATTTTATCGGTAAGGGAAAGTGAGCGAAAAGTCCGGGATTCAAGAAATTGAGTTAAAATGCAGGAAGTTTTGTCTAGAATTCATTTGAATTAATTACTTGCACTTGTATTGACGTGGGTTTCAATTTAATTCATTAGAATTTAATGAAATTGACTTTAATTGACCGGAGATTTTTTTCTGAAATTTCTGGCTACTCTGCGATTGAAAAAGTTATGTATCCCTTTTTATCGCAGTAGAACCATTAAATGGAAATAATTTCGAATGCTTTCAGGTGGTAGTAGTGCAGGCAGCGAGCATATTTGTAAGGAACCAATTCACGACGTGAAATCCTGTTCGTCAGCTTCCGAATCCGAGCTTCACATGCCGTCTGTGCCAGCCATGCCAAAGCAGAATTCAGGTAATGGAAATGGTTCTAATGGAAAGAGATCTAACGGTAGTCGCAGTCGATCCAGTGGTTCTGAGCAGTCAGTGCAGACAGGAACTGGCTCTGGAAATCAGCAAAACCAGCAAGATCTATCTGGTAGTAGACAGTCATTTCGCATTGCGATGGGCAATCCTTGTGAATTTTTTGTCGATGTTATGTAGATGTTGGTGTTGTAAATAGCTCCGACATTACTCCACAAGGTCTCTGAAAAAAGACTTAAAACTAAATCGATTCTTGCCCCTAAATAAAAAAATTGTATATAAATATTTTTTAAACCCGGTGAATTTTATACTTTTCGAAAGCTTTTTGTATTCGAGTTGTTTTTCCAGTTGACCTAGATGGAATTTATTGTCTGCTTTGCTCATGTTTCGCGTTTGACGTTCATAGTCGAAAAATCTAAAAAAAATTTGATACATTTTTTCGAAACCTGCACCTCAAACGCGAAGTAAATTCTCTCCTTTTATAAAGCATTTTGGAATACAGTTTCCACGTAGTTTTTTTGGATTATTGACTTTTTTATGCATGCGACACACTATCAGAATATCGATATGGCTCTCAGTTGTAAAATCGTAGATCATTACTTTGATATTTTTTTTTATCTGTATTACCACTTTTAGTACATTGATTGTTTTATAAAAATAGTAAAGTAATTTCTCCTTGGTTTTTAAAATATGAAAAATCTCTAGATTTTTATTCTAACTTTTTACTTTTGAAGTAAACTTTTATTTTTTTTTTTTAAAGATTTCATTTTAAAAATTAGAAATTTAGTTAACTAAGTTGTATTTAGCAAGGGAAAAAGAGAGTATGTAAAGTATATTTGGTTTATTTTATCTTTTCGTAAACGAAACGTCTTTAGGGCCAATAGTTGGAATTCACGAAGGCACGCTGACATTGACCGTGATTTTCTATTTCGTCGGTAGACGTAAGCACCCAAAAAGCACACGCATGATTTATGTTAATAACATGGGGCTCTTCTGTAGCAAGTGATTTACGTAAAGACGAAAGTAACCAATTGAGAAAAGAGATGCATGAACTTGTAATATCTTGTTATTTCGTCGCTTAAAGAGAGAGCGTCGCCATTAACATTGTTCCATTGATTGCGTTTTAGGATTATCTACGACAATGGGGCAGCTATTTCTTTAAAAAGTCTTCAAGATAATTATCAAGTATCGAACGAACGATTCGTCAACTCCGAAAGTAAGGAAGATTACGTTTACGCAGCCACGATATTCCTATTCTCGTTACTTGAACTTAAAGTTAATGACCCTCGCACATCCGTTCGTTGTTCACCTGATGAATCGTTCGAAGGGTACGTAACCTGTATACATCCGTACGATCATACATTTATATATATATAATTAAATAAATATATATAAATATATATGTATTAACATGTGCATATATATTACGTTAGAATTGTTAACTAAATGAAGAAACATAACCGACAATTAGAATTCTGTGCCACCTCATCACAGAGTTGAAAAAACAGCTTTTATAGAAAACAACTAGTTTCTTTTCAGTTTTTTATGTCTATATAGAGTCAAGTGGTTAATTCTTAATAAAAATCTCTTCAAGTTTAGAGGTCTTAAAATTCAAAGCCTAAACTCATTTTTTAACTTTGATATTTTAATTTTTGTTCTACTTTAAACGATTTCTTATTTTGAATCTCTAATTTTGTAAAAATCTAGAGTTTTCAAATTAAAATGTTTTTCGAATAAAATTAAAATTAATATTATAATTTTCTACAGATAGGATTTCAACTCTGATAGATTTGAGTGTTTGCAGAAATCGACGTGTAAATACTAACATAATGTACCAATATTAAATGTGCCATCTAAACATCTTTAGACTAAAATCGAAAAAAAATTAATGTATGCTGTCGGAATCGTAAATGCATTTTTTACTCATTTTCTATCGTAAGCTCTGTGCATGAACTCGTGGATTTTCAAAAAGGAAATAAAATTTATTTTCCTGTTAGACTAAGGTAAGTCGAGTACCGTTTGTCGAAATATGTACAAGTTAGAGGTGTATGGCCAATTGTATTTTAATCATATTATTTACTGTTTTCTTTATACGCGTATAATATTGTTTTTAAATGTATATTATTATTATTATTTCTTGCAAATGAAAGATTTTTAAGTCAGAGAAACTATATCGTTAGACTTGTGCGAAAATTCAGTCTCGAAATTCTCTGAATCTTAATCAGAATTATAAAGAATTCATTAATTCTTTATACATTATTTTTGCAATGCTTTACAATAATTTTATCATTTGTATAGCCTTATCGATTTTTTTATATAATTTATTTTATTTTTTTAGCGCTTTTAAATTATCTTTATAATTTTATTTATCTTTGACTGTTAAAAATCATTGATATTATTTTGTGATCAATAATATTTTCAGAGAATGTTTGTGACTGAATTGAAGTAGTTGGATTAACTATTTTGAGTTAATTTAAAGCTTCGCACATAAATTTTACTAACTTCGCACAGACTATTAAATTTAAAAAAAAAATCGAGAATGCAGTGCTCGATGTATTTCGTATACGCAAAATTTGACGATGTCGAAAATATAATCAGTGTATTGTCTACGCGCAGAAAGAATGTAGTTAGGTCGTAAACGATTGTCAATTCTTCGTGCGACCAGTTGTAACCGAACAAAAGTACGAAAATCTAAATCTTAGGGAAAAAAACGAACTAGGAATCTTGCAAAAATTTGTGATATTTTAGTACAGTCGCAGTTTTTTACGGACATATACAGGTATAAGTTTTTTGGTAGGGACAAACATTTCTAATTAGATTTGTAGAAAAGTGCAGCAGTGTTAAAAAAAAACTTTTCTAACTGAAAATTTTAGTCAGATTAATTTTTTAGAACTATATTGTTTACTTTTACTTAAACTTTATTTACTTCTATTGTGATACAGAATTTGTTTTTAGTACATGGTACACTTTAAAAATACAAAAATTAATTTTTTAAATTATTTAGCATTTTAACGCTGCTGTGCGTGAAACTTGATAGAATCAATGCGATTGTAACGACTAGATTTGTAAACTGTAATGTAGAATACAGTCACTCGAGCACAAAGCAAAATACTGCTTCGCATATTTGGATGATAAGAAGTCTATTTTTATTGGTCCGATGGACTTTTCTGGATCAGGGTTTACTATAATAATAATAACAATAATAATAATAATAAAGTGGTCTGACTAAATATGTATACTATCACGTTTACTATTTATTAAAGCTATACATATTACGCTTTGAAACAAGCGGAAGAAAAGTTGCATAAAGGATTATGCAAAAGCGATTAGAATAAATTAGAGGAATGCAATTTTCAATTAATAATCCGTTAAGCTGCATTTGCTTCGGAAGAAAACGGGCTGAGGGTGAATGACACGGAAACACATGTTTTATTTTTGAAAGTCAAATCTTTATCAATAATTTAGTCATTACTATCAAGTGTTTCTGCTTTTCCCTGAGTTTTGCCTGTGGTTTCGTTTCTCTTCCCTAGATTTATTAAACTTTGGTGTTTAACAGATATTTTAATTGTTAGCAATCCGTTTCAGTGTCAAAGGCATTCCATAATGCAATAGGTCTCGAATAGAAATCGCAATATTGAGGATCCAAGAATGAATGAATGATTTTTAAGGTTTTATGCTCTCAATATTTTTTTTCTCAGTGAACATATTATGCATCGAGAGACATTTCTTTCAATTTTTCAATTTTTAAATGAACTAAAACTGCAAAATACCGAAAAATAAATCGTATTTAAATAAAAAATCATTAACTGATAATCAAAATAAAAAAATTCAAAAAATATATTTAACAATTTAAACTATGTTTATGATTTCTCGTTTCTCTTTTGAAAAATTGAAAATCACTCGATGCAAATGAGAACAGTAATTTTTTTGGAAGGAAAAAATAATTATTTACGCTTTAAAGCTGACAATTCGCTTCGTGAATTATTTGCATGTACAGAAAATAATTTATACAATTCGCAATGTGCACATTATACACTGTATTAAGGTATTTGAATACACGAATTTTTAAAATACACCGTGGTGTTCGTTTATCCGATTAAAGTGACTCAGTTTCACGAGCACGCCTTCACCTGCATGGATTGTACAGCACAATTTACAAATTATCAATGATTACATAGCTAAAAATAATTTAAAATCACATAGTATATTTGGAAATATTTGAAAATATATCTGAAGAACTATTTAGTGATAATTTTGTGATGAAAATTATTTAGTAGGCTTTGTAATAATTGATAACTATTAAGTGTTTTAAAATTCAATATAAAAGTTTGCATGATTGTTATATTCAACCGTCAAAAATAACTTTTTTATTTATGTATATTAAATTTACGCGTTAAGCTTAATTTTCTGTGTAGCAATTTAAATATTAATTTGTGAAAAAAAACTCAATTAGAGTTAGAATTATATTTTTTTGTATCGAATAGCAGCGCTCTTTTTGTCAAATATTTAAAATATAAACTGTAAATTATGTTAACGTAATTTTACCGCTTTGAAAGTTTGTATTCTTTAATTTCAATGACAGGAATTAAAAAAAATATATATTTTAGAGACCACTCTAAGTAAAATTCGGGTTTAATGTCACAATTTTTTTTTAATTCAATCCTAATTGTAAGATACAATTTTATCTGTGACATGCAAAAGAATTTCTTTGGTTCTTTTAAAAATTCTTTTGGGCACGCAATCGTAGATTGAAAAGGATGTAATAAGGTAATTTTTGTGCCTTGCTGCACTGGTGGGTGAAACAGGGCGTCGCACGCAAGAGGAAAGTCACACTCAAACCAGTGACCTGGATAATAGCAGAGAGGATACTTGTAAGTTTTCTTATGCTCCAAACATTGATTCAAAAAGATTATTTCTAAAAAAAATCCTGAAGTAAGAGGTATTAATTTCTTGATTGAAAACTTGTTGAAAGATACACAATAATAAATCAAAATTGAAGATTGATATTAATTGAATTTTATCTTTCTTTTTCAGACGAGGAAGATATTTTGGAATACCACTTCCTGCACAAATGAGGAATACAGCCTCGAAATCATCATACGTAGTAATAGTGATAAACTGGTTGATGGCTCATTAAACAGTTTCACCAGTGGCTAGAGCTTCGCGAGTGAAAAATAATTTTATATATATTTCATAGGCAAATTTTGATAAAGGCCACTTTCAAAACAATTAAAAGGAAGTCAAGTTCGTAACTCGACTATAATTATCACGTAAGAGCATAGGAGTCGATGTATTATTTATGATAGATAATTAATTACAATGAGCTATTTATGTGTATCGAAACTAAATTTCAAAAGCAAGGATCAAACTCATACTCGAAACTACGGGCGCATTTTTAAACCTAGTACTTTTTTTTACCAGGATATCACACTTTTATTGAAGAGGTGATTTTTTGATAGACGAATATTTTAATCTAGAATTTTTAAACAGAACTTTTGCATCAGTTTTCAAAGACTAATAATACGATTTTATATCCATGGTTTTAAAACAGTGTAAAAAGACTAAGAAATACTTAGACAAGACTCAGCGTCCCAGTTTCAAAACCATTTGTCACTCAAGTGTAATTTATAATTGAGAAATAAGAATGTCTTTTTATCAGATTATATCGACTGTTCATTTTGTATAATCACAAATTTTATATTTTATGTTTTGTACGTAGATATAATTGATGTTCTTTTATTATAGTTTTGAAGTTGACAAGATGACGTCAGTTTTTAAACCACAAAAGTAAATAGAAGTTTATACCAGTTTATACTTGGGTCAAAATGTTTCCAATTGTGGGGGGAGATTTTTTCGTATCCTCGTTTTTTTTGATAATCGGAAGTTTGAATCAACATCAATGGAAATGATATTTAGCGAAAATGAAATCAATGAAAGCTTGGGTTACATGCCAAACAAATATGATTGCTTGTATTGGAAAACTTTTGAGGAAAATGTTGTTACCGAAAATGATAAAACGCAAAGTGAGTTAAAATTCTTATTATCTATTTTTATTAATTTTATTAGTGGAAATACTGATGGCAGACTTTGAATTGATTTTTTGCCACTTAAGGCTTAGAACAGTTCAAAGCCTGTGATGTAAATAACATTAGAAAAGCAATTAAGAGAAGAGAAGAGTTGTCAACAAAAGGCCCACGCCTATTAAAATGGAAAATGCGAAATCAGTTAAGCGATCAGTATTTTCTAATTAAGTGCAATTAGGGTCAATTGGTAAAATCGAAGAGCAGATAAAAAACCCTAATTCATTTAAATGCAAGCATTCCGATTTATAAACCTATGGAATGCCTGGAGTAGTTTAGCAATTTATCTTGGGTTCGAAACTCATCTACCTATAAAACTTCACTATATACCTGAAATAGCGTATGTGAACGTAATACGTGTTTGAATGTCAGTATGACATTAGCTACAATCGCAACGAGCTCAGTCGCATTTAATAGATTAATTCTCTACTCTCAGCAGAGACATCAGTGTCGTTCGAATCACCCAGATTGACATTCATATTCGCCCCAGATACTCAAAGATCAACAAGCTTTTGTCAGATCTCTTCCTTCTCCACTCTTTCATCTTTTAAGTCTCTTTCAAAATTAATCCTCAACAAATTTCTATCCACAAAGTGCTCATTTTGGTGAGTTCTGATACAAAAGTGCATCGAGTGTTTTTTGAAAATTAAAAAATACAAGTTTTGTGAATTTTTGATGAAAATTGAAGATTTATTGACTTTGATTGATTTTCTGAAAGGAAGAATTAGAGGAAATAAAATTTTGTAACGATAAGTTATCTTTTTCTGAAAATTGGGTTGGTAAAATTCAAATTCTATGGATGGAAATTTCTAAATTATGTATTTTGAACGAAAGTAGTGAATCTTAAATTTCAAAAAATGATATTAAATTCTTTTGTCAATTATTCCTGAATTTTTACTGATTACTTTCTCAAGAAAAGAAAACGTGTTATTTATTTTCTAATTCTCCGGATCAGACTGTTTAGAGCTTTCATTGTGGAATATTTAAGGTAAATTGGTGAGTGGGAGTAAATGGCTAAAATGATGATTTCAATGATCCGGTCCTTTATTTCGTTTCATGGTCGCTGGTGATAAAGTGTTTGAATCTTTGACAAATGTTTTTGATTAGAAAATAGCAAGTATAAAAAAGGAACACTAGCTCCCTTCTGATAATGATAATTATTGCTCGTTTAATAATGATTAACCCTTAAGTGAGAACGAACTAAATGATTAATACTGAAATGACCAGTGATTTTATGAACGAAATTTTGTTTTGAAGAAGAGAAACAAAAATTGAAACGAAGGCTTTTTATAGAAAAAATGAGGAGTGGAGATCAATTGAGCCAAATCAGTGACGACGATTGTTATGCAGGTGGCATTTGTCCCTCCTGCAGGCTGGCCATTAACAAGGACACCGGCAGATTGAAGTACGTAATTCTCTATGACATAATATATATCTCTTTTGAATGGATCTTAATTTAATCTCAAGCCAGAGACAGTAATTTAATATTCTTTGGTAGTTATTACAGGCTTCGAACTGACACACTTATGTTTCTTTGTGTTTATGTTTTTATTACTTTTTCAAAAATTTCTTCCAATTGATTAATTTCCAATCTAAAAATTTTGGAAAAAAAATATTCAATAGATTTTTGATTACGTTAAATCAGATGGTGCGTCGGGCGAACTAAATTTTGGCGAGCTTGGATAAGATATATGCTCCTTATACCTGCAGTAATTTTACCAGTAACTATTATTTTTATCGCCTTATCTCGATCTACTGTCGTTGGCAAATTTTCACTTCATCAACCAACGGACAAAAGCACAGAGAGAAGACGAGAAGTATCAACCGAATCATCAATTAATTACTTTTGTAAGTGATAATTTCTGTTCCCCAAACTATTTTATCTATTTTGATTATTTTAGAAAAATAATCAATATAATAATTCTGTTTATTATAAATAATAAACAGAAAGTTTAATTTTCTTTTGACATAAATACTTTAAGGGTGTCGGAGCCAAGTTATAATCTAAAAATTTGATTTCTTCGTTTTACTTAAAAAATATTAAATTTGGAATTTTTTCCCTCTGTAGAATTAATCAATTTTTAACTAGAATTATGCGTATAGAGCGAGAAAATATCTAATTCAGATATTTTTTAAGTAAACTGAAAATATTCAATTTTGAAGTTAGATTTTGAATTCTTCGTTTTATGCAAAAAGTATCGAAATTAAATATTTTTTCGCTCTGTACGCAGTTTTATATTTGAAAAAAGATTAGCGCTACAGAGTGAAAAAATATTTATCTATAATTTTCGTTGAGTAAAATGGAGAATGGAATTTTGAGCTTAACACTTGGGTCCAACGCCCTTAAACTAAGTAAAAAGTACTCCGCTTAAAAAAAATTATAATAAATTAATTAGTTTTTGCAAATTTATTCCGATTACTACTTTTAGCTACAATTCCAAACCACTTAGATGAAGCAGAAGGAGAAGATCGAGTAATATTATCTGACGTGGAAACTAGTTTTGTACCCACGAATACATTTGTCGAAACAAAACCTCTCCAGCGACACAAAAGAGAAATGCATCAGGTATTTTAAATAGTCGCATTATAATTTGTATTTATTTTCTAGCCTATTCACGACTTTTTCATTTTTTATAAAAAAAAATCATTAGAATAATTTTGGACAAGATTCGATGATTTGGAATGATTTTAATAATGATATTCACTATCCACGTATTTGGAATCAATACAATTCAAAACATAATTTCTCTTCGATTCGGGAACATGAAAAGGAAAAAGATTCTCAAACGTGGCTGCATAAAAACAATTTAGGAAATTTAGATCCCTGTGATAAATTCAGAGAATATTTAACTCAGAAGAGAGATTCCGAGGATTATAGAAATGATCTTCCGCAATTGCAAGTAAATTATTTTGGTAGTACAACTTTGTGAACATTAATATTTCACTTGCTCCTTCTCAGAATAATTCAATTACCAGAGAATTAAATTAAAACATTAGTTTCCAGAACGAGGGGTGCATAATTTTTTCTTTTAAAGTCAAATTTCCAATTTTAAAACAATCTCAAATAATAAGTTATCAAGACCGATTGCATTAGTTATGTACCCCTTCAGTATTTATCTTTGAACTATTTTTACAATCTTGAATTGAATTGAGTTAAATTCAAAGAGTTTACAATCAGATTAGAATTAGGGATGACTTGAACCTAGATTCAGATTGCCCTGATGATGAAAAAGTGGAAGATTTCTTAGCAAATGATAATCCAGGGGTGGAAATTGAAATCTTAGACTCTACCGAGGCCGATGCTAACGATTACGAGGAGTTAGTACCTCATTTCAAAGAATAATTTTTACTTTCGTGTCGAATGTGACTTCCGGATTTTTGCACGTTGTAGAGCAAACGAGCTCGTCAACTTAGAGGCAACAGTAGGTAATTTGGCAAAATCACAGATGCCTTGGCAATTGTCGGATTCAGTCAACAGCGACAAAATGGATGAGGATGAATCTCAAGAACCAGAAGATTATGAAGAAGAAGACGATTTGCCAATATTCGATAATTCTTGGATGCAGATGGTCAACTTGGATGATAAAGCTGACGATTTTTACACCTTTTGGAAAGGCGAAGGAAATCGAAATAGCATTCGCAAGACCCAAGGTACATTTCTCTGGAAAATATTTTAAATATTTTGGATATAAGAGCTCAAAAATTTTTGTTTAGAAATAATAAACCCCTACCAATCAAAATCTATTTCAGCAAAGATGATGTTGAAATATATGGATACAAATGCAGATCCTTGTGAGGACTTTTATCAATATGCCTGTGGCAACTGGCAAAAACATAATCCAATTCCGAAAGATAAAGCTGGATACGATACTTTTGAAATGCTAAGAGAATCCTTAGATTCAGTTTTGAAAGAACTGCTAGAAGAACCAATTCCTCAAAATTTAAAAGATTCCAATGATGCTATCGTCAAAGCGAAGCACCTTTTTCAAAGTTGTATGAATTATGGTCAGTACGTATCCTTTTCATTTTTACTTGTCTTAAATTAAAAATTTAATTAAAAATATTTAATTTAAAATTTAATTCGATAAAACATTAGTAAAATATTAAATTAAATTAGCGCAAAACCGAAAACGGTTCTGATATGGAATTTTCCCTTCAGATTTGCGAATAATTTAAAGATCCTTTGGATCAAAATTTCAAAACAATATATATTGTCTTCATCTCTGCAATCTAGAGATCTTGGAAGAAAGAATGGAGAAGCCTTTGCTCGAGCTTTTAGATGAACTCGGTGGCTGGCCAATTCTTCGTCCAGACTGGAGCCCTGAAAAATTCGATTGGCTTTTATTGATCGCACAATTGCGCCTATATAATAACGATATTCTTCTTTCTGAGTGGGTTGGACCTGACATTAAAAACAGCGATCAATATGTTATACAAGTAAGAATTAAAATTTGGAAGTTAATTTATATTATTATTATTATTTATTTATATTGTTCCCATTTTTATACCTATATAAATATTCTAATTAAATTAATTTACAGTTTGATCAAACATCCCTGGGTTTACCAACAAGAGATTATTTTCTTCAACCCTCGAATTCAGCTTACCTCAACGCGTATAAAAGTTACTTGATTAAAATAGCAACCCTACTAGGATCACCTTTGGAAAATGCAAAAAATCAGGCAGAAGAATTGATTCAATTCGAAAGAAAGCTAGCAAAAGTATATTTAAAATTTGTTTAAACAAAATCGGAGAAAAATATCTCTAATTAGAATAAAAAATTAAGTTTGTCAGCTTTTTCAAATTAATTTTGTTGCATAGATCACATCTTCACCAGATGAGAGGAGAAACGTTTCTGACCTTTATAAGAGGATGAGCATAGGAGAATTAAGAGTGATGATTCCGCAGATAGACTGGCATCGATATTTATCAATCGTTTTAGCTCGTCCTGTCAATGTTTCCGAACCAGTTGTAATATTTGCTCTTCAATATATACAGGATTTGGTGAATCTTATTTCAAAAACTTCACCGAGGTAAGATCTGCTATAAAAATGAAAAAAAAAATACATTTTCGTTACATATTTTTTAAAAATATTTTTAATTGGCTTATTTATAGGACTATATCAAATTACCTTTTGTGGCGATTTGTGAGGCACAGAGTTAACAATCTTGACGATCGCTTTCAAGAAGCTAAGCAGAGATTTTATTATATTCTTTTTGGACGAGAGCAAGCTCCACTTCGATGGAAAAATTGTGTCACCCAAGTAAATTCAAATATGGGAATGGCAGTTGGATCAATGTTCGTTAGAAGATATTTTGATGAAAACAGCAAAAATGATGTAGGTTCACAAAATATTGTTCTGAATATATTGTCCTGATCATAAGTTGAGTGTCCAATTTTCTATTATTCACAGACGCTGTTAATGACTCAGGAAATTCAGCAATCTTTTAGAGAATTATTGAATAAAATCGCTTGGATTGACAGAGACACAAAAAAAATAGCAAGCGAAAAAGTGGACGCAATGTTTCTTCGAATTGGTTATCCAGATTTTATTTTAGACCCAGAATTGCTCAACGAACGTTACAAAGATGTAATTAAATTTGAATTAAGACTGCTTTTCCGACTTTCTGAACTTTTTGAGTATAATATTTTTTAAATTTCAGGTTGTAATTCGGCCGGATAAATATTTTGAGAACACTTTAAATATTTTGCATCATTTAACTAGAGTCGAACAGGATCGTCTTGGAAGTACTGTTAACAGAACTCTTTGGAACACTGCTCCAGCGGTCGTGAATGCTTATTATAGCCGAAATAAAAATCAAATAAGTCAGTTCTAATTATTATTGTATCTGTTCAATTATTCGATTCAAACAAATCCTCAATGGATATAATTATTAATAATTTGGTTAGCAATTGTTGTAATCGAAAGCTTTCTAAATTAAATTCTGATTTTTATAGTGTTTCCTGCTGGAATTCTGCAACCACCTTTTTATCACAGATACTTTCCCAGAAGTTTAAATTACGGAGGAATTGGAGTTGTTATTGGCCACGAGATTACTCATGGTTTTGATGATAAAGGTCGTTTATTTGACAAGTATGGAAATTTGCACAGATGGTGGAAAGATGAAGCAATCGAAGAATTTCATCAGAGAGCCCAATGCCTAATTGGTATGACAATTTTTAATTATTTATGTAACAATAAATTATTGTACATAAACTTATCAGTCTCTTTTTTTAAAAAGATCAATATAGTCGATATACAGTGACAGAAGTTAACATGCCAATAGACGGTGTCAATACTCAGGGAGAAAATATTGCTGACAATGGTGGAATCAAGCAAGCCTTTAGAGTAAGTATCAAAAAAACTAAAAATTTTTATTTAAAACAGGAAACATATTTCTAATTTAAAGTAAATTAAAAAATTTCTAATACCTTTCTTCAGGCTTATGAAACGTGGCTGAGGACAAATGGAGACGAAAATGAAAATCTTCCAGGCATCAATGCAACCGGAAAGCAATTATTTTTCCTTAATTTTGCACAAGTCTGGTGTGGTTCGATGAGACCGGAAGCAACTAGAAATAAATTGAAGACTGCAGTGCATTCGCCTGGTAAATTTCGAGTGATTGGCACGCTTTCTAACACAAAAGACTTTGCACAAGTGTTTAATTGTCCTCTTGGATCGCCAATGAATCCGACCAAAAAGTGTTCAGTTTGGTGAAAAGAATATAATTAAAGTTAGGAAAGCTTTTAGGTGAAGCATCAAAAAATTTATTTATGTCGCAAAAACTGAGCGCGTGACACATTTATATTTACTTTAGAGGCAATGAAGGAAAATATATACTCTATTTCTATAATAATTTCTTTCACATTCTTATTGGAAAAAAATAGTTTTTTAACAAATGCCTTTATTCATTATTGACTATTTTTATTAATTTATTTTAATTAACTATGATTTTATTTAAATGGTTTTACTACATGCTTTATAGGAAAGAATGGAAAGAGTGATGTATGTATATACCTTTTTCGATATTGTATCAAATTGTATGTTAGTACTGCCGAATAAAATAGAAGATTAAAAATACTTTATCACTTTAAAGACCCTGCTTTAAATTTTTCGGGAAGTACACGCGCCTGAACTTCCCGTGTGTGACGCTAGTATGAACACATGTTTGGACTCTGAAGAATCAAAGACCAAAAAATCAAAATCTGTGGACGAGTAAATTAAGTTCAAACAAGAATTAATTTAACATCCTAATTAATTTTTATACTCTATAGTGCTTACAATTGTATATACAATTGTGAAGTATAAAACATACTTTTTAGTTTTTCACTAGGGACCATGAGGAGATATTCTTTTGATCCTAAAACAATTTGTTTACTCTCATGGTTGTTTGTCCAGCTTAAGCTCATATGTATATCATACGATAGTGCAAGAACACATATGAAAATATATGTAATTAATAAAAAAAATAATCAAAAACACAAAATAAGTACCTTGATTTGAATTCCACAAGCGAGCAAATTCTTTCTGGCTTCATCACAAGACATCAGCACTTCTTTATTGTTCTTCGGATCTTCTAAAGCTTTGCTTCTAATTGAGTCTCGAAATTTAACAAAGTTATCAACTTTGTTTTCCTTCCATATTAATAGAATCTGAAAGTCCTAATTTTGAGAGCACAGTTGTCAGATAATTGGAAACAGTTGCAACAGCCGTTATGCTTCTGGGCTGCGAAAGTTTCTGCAATTAATTTTTTGATGTTAAATCATTTTATTTTGTAGATGTGATCATAAAAAAATTAATAGTAATGATAAACATGGTTTTTAATTAATCATTGTTTGAGAAAATAACTACCTAGCATGTCCTATATGAGCAGAATCGTACAACGTTGGCCCACATGTGTACCACGGGTACCACGTAACGACATTCTTGTTTTTTAATACTAATGGAATTTTAGATTTTAATAAAGGATTATAGAGAGAAATATCCGTTTTAAATCCTTCAGGCTGTATCCACTGAAAACTTGTATCTTTCTTCAAATGTGTGTTTAATAACCTCTTACAAAATGAGGACGAAGCGCGATTTAATAGTTTCATATTGTCTGTTTCTTAGAAGAAACTTATTACTTATAAAATACAAAATCTCATTAATTTATTAAAATTATAACGAACTAAAAAATTAATAAATAGGTGAGAAATTAAATTCATCACAGAGCAAGTGTTGACAATTTGACGATTGACGTCTTACAGGTTAGCTTTTGGCAGTCAAAAACAGTCCGTGTTCCAAATTTTCCAATAATTCCAAACATTCCACATTCCAATTCGTTCCAGTTTTCCCAATTCGTGCCCCTTCTCAACTACGCATGCACAGTGGCCCAAACTCGAGCCCCGTACTCTACTGCGCATGCGTCGCACTCAGTACATGATTGGTTGCTATTCGCGCGCAATTTGAAATGCTAAAAAATATTATGCATTTCAAATTACGCGCGAATATCAACTAATCAGATACCGAGTTCAACGCATGCGCAATAGAGTACGGGGCTCCAGTTAGGGCCACTGCGCATGCGTCATAGTCGGCATCTGATTGGTTGATATTCGCGCGTAGTTTAAAATTGTTTAGCATTTTAAACTACGCGCGAATAGCAACCAATCAGATGCCGAAATGCGTTGCATGAGCAGTTGAGTAGGAACACGAATTGGGAACACTGGAACGAATTGGAATTTGGAACGTTTGGAATTATTGGAACATTTGGAACACGGACTGTTTTTGACTGGAAACTGACCAAAAGACGTCAATCAGGGCCGGTCTTAGCTTCTGTGGCGCCCCTGTGCGAAATTTTGATATAAAAATAGAAGCATTAAGGTGATATCATACCTCTGCAAAAATTTTGCTTGCGCAAGATATTGTGCAATGGAAATG